>CAVLGL010000086.1:27708285-28115785 GCA_963668995.1 Parnassius mnemosyne
AGTTGAGTATCAATCTATGACAGTTCCACAGCTGGGTAGAGGCTACAAATTCTGAGAGATTTTCAAACCGTGGTTTAAATCCATATCACATGTTCTCGAATTATATTTAGTTTCTCAGGTATGCAATTTTGTCGCTATACTTTTAACCTCGTTATGTTAAATGTAATACTAAGTATAATATAATATTTAATTGTTTCGTATCACCCGACGTCTCTTACAAGATTCTCTGACGGCGCCACTACCAACATACAAATAACGTATTATTTAAACTTATCACAAATAATATCACAGACAAAGGACACAAAAGCACACACATCACTTATAAATAAAGGAATTAGTTTATACTTATTCATTTTCTTTAAGAAAAACAAATTCAACTTTCTCTTTATGTAGATTTGCGTTGTTTGAAACTAGGACCTGAGGCAGAAGTAATATAAATCCTATGTCCAAGTACCCAAGCTCTATCACTGGCTTTGACTTAAATCAATGTGCCTGTAACACCACGAGACTTAACGACATCTTAAAATTGAGTAGCGTTTTAGTATTAGGCCATTTAAATATCTGGCACCGATGAAATTGTTAATTGCAATTATAAGTGCTGATTCACATGCTCCGCGGTGAAGGAAGACATTGTAGAGAAATATTTTGAAGACGTGTGAGGTTCGCCAATAAGAATTGGTAATTGGCGCGGTGTTTAATTTCTAACCCTAAAATGACATCTTAAATGAAAGGAGGTACCCAGGAGTAGGATGTAATAGGCTGAAACATTTCAATCGTCGTTTCAGCCTATCAAAAGTCCACTGCGGAACATAGGCCTCCCCCATTGATTACGCCATGGTGGGATGATTGCGCGAGATGGCAACGGCAGTTTTTATCTTTTAGTTGTTATTAGAAAAACACTGCTGGCCATCTCCTGGCTTATTTTCTCCTGTCGCCTCTTACGATACCCTCAGGACGATATCGGGTAGTGGATATTCTTACACCACCACTATAAGGGCATCAAAAAAACTTTACTTTATTAAAGCTAAAATTCTGAGTAGAAACGTTGCGTTTTTGTAGGATTTTTAAACATTTCGATATGAAAACGCAATCAAATTTCGCTCCGCATGCAAGATCAATTGACTTGTTTGCGCTGTGGTTCATTAATGTAGATTGAAATTTTCTACAATGAAGCGGCAGTTGAATGAAACACACCGGGAGGATTTGTTAGTACACGTGATCAGAATGCTGGATTAATGCTTTGCCTGCGGTTGCCAGGCCGCCTGCCAAGCGTGGCAGCTATGAGAAACCCTATTTTATGAGGCATATATGGGGAGGCATTTTATTGTGCACTGGACTTTGATAAGCGGTATTATGAATTAAAAATTGAATTAAGGACAAACGGAAACGCCATAAACGAAAATATTACCATAAGGAGTATTACGTAAAAAGCACCTGATAATTAAAGGTTATTACAAAATGCATATTTTGGCAATGGTAGGAATTCAATTAGAAATCAGTGGCATAAAAAAGCGTACGTATTATTACGAGCTTGGGGTTCGTGACAATTAAAAAACTGCCGATTGAATTACCAAAATTGACACTTTAATTATAGAACACTAATTACAACTTAAAACCACACTAATAATAAAACATAATCGTACTACTTATCACTTTAGTTCGCAGTTATTTCGCTTCGAAGTATTCTCTTGTATCGCCAATTCAATACTGACTCAGTCGTGGTCTATATATTTTTTACGTGGTAGAGCCATGCTGCAGCTATATTTCTGGTATAGTTGTAGCACGAATGGGTCGGCTCGTCCGGGGTAGCACCACGCTCTCCCAGAATACCATCGTAAAATAGCAGCTTGATGCAGCTGTGTTTCGTATGGTGAATGTAGAGGACCAGAGACCCTTTTTACTGGAAACGAGGTATTCCATCTTAGTCCTCACGGGTGACAACGCAGCTGCATTTTGGTACACAGCAACCACTTACCATCAGGTGGACTGTGTGCTCCTTTGTCACCTTTATCCTATAAAAAAAAATACCGGCTTTATATAGGGCCTCAGTTAGCTTCCAGAACCTTCTACTGTAGAAACATCTAGAATGTTCGAGTACATATCGGTCCCGAAATTTCTAGAAGGATCTTGACTCTCCTAGTTCTGCTACTCAACACTAGAGGGCGCTAGTGGTAACTAGTGTTGCCATGTATAAGACATTAATAGTGGCGCGCAACAGTATTATAAATCGTTTTTAACACTAAACAATATTTTATATTTAGTTTTATACTTTACAAAGAAACAAGAACATTTAAAAAATTCCCTTGGTCTATTACTTAATTTACACGCTGTCGAGCTTCCCTGCAATTATATTGTAGTTGCAACACGAATGGGCCGGCTCGACAAGAGAAAAACCCTGCTCTCAAAGGAGTTATGCTTCAAGTTATGCTTCTGTTTCATAAAAAGAGTGTGGAGAACCGAACACTGTTTTTTCTAGAAACGAGGCACTGCATGTTAGTATTCTTAATCAAGAATAGGTGTAGATGGTAAACCCTCTGCCGAATATTATTTTTTATATATTCAAAATGTAACTAACATTTTCTTTTCCATCAGGTTTTGTACGCAAAGCACGTAATTTCTATCTTATTTTTTACTTTTACTTTTACTTAAACCAAAAACACACTTATGGTATAATATTTTTATTTCTCTGTGTCTTAATATAGTACGCTGAATACTTAGTTCCGTTTCTTCTTAATATTCATCACCTAAACAGGATAATATTATTACTATACTATTACTATTAGTGTGCATGCAATACATAGACAATATTACTCGACCAAACGTAATATGTTGACAGGTTCCATTTATTTTGTCCATAATATTCATGAACTAAACAGGATAATATTATAGTGCAATTAGTATGCGTGTAATACATAGATAAAATTACTCGTGCAAACATAACATTTGTATTTGATGAAACGTTAATTGCATTATGATCAAAGGCGACGTGGATAAAGTCTCAGGGTCAATCTTTGAATATTCACAACTGTAACGAAATTTACTGAATTTTTACAATTACCACATATTGAATAAAACAAATGTTATGGAGTTTACCGTTTGTATTTAATTCTGGGCACTTCGGGTACTTTTTACGTGCAGTTTGCTTAGAGCGGAAGTTGTATCCATTTTAATAAATTTTATTTTGATAGTACGATGTAGAAACGTAGAAACTGTTATCTGTTTTTGTGAGTTGCCAGATTAACAGAGACATTACTATAATCTGAACACAATATAATCTAAACACACTGAGCCGCGTCTACCGAAACTACGACACATCTTCTCATCAGACATTCCTCAAAACCTTAAAACGAAATTATACAACCAGTGCGTGTTGCCAGTGATGACTTACGAATCTGAGACGTGGTCCTTCACTGCTGGCCGTATGAGGAAGCTCAAGGTCGCTCAGCGAGCTATGGAGAGTTGTAATCGTTTTGAGTGATTAACTTAACTTCGATTACCATTCATTTGCGTCGACAAATCGCTTTTGTGGCATTTTAATATCGTACGAAGGAATTTTCGCTTTGTCGGGTGGAACGCTAAAACTTTGTGACTCGAGAGGAGATCGTGTTTGTGCTCGATGATAATTTAGTGCTAAGTGAACTTGGGACATTGAAATTTGACCGACCGTTCTTAAGTTGGGCAGTGTGTCACTTGTTTTAAGTTCGAATAACGTTGATTCAGTTAAATTTGAAGTTAATTAAATGTTTAATAAAAGTAATAAACTAATATAGTGAAATAAAAGGAGAAGGTTTCAATTGGTGAACGCCCACTGGATGGATTGCACATTGTTGAGAAAAGTAGCGCCTGTGGGTCTGCTGTCCGATTACATCGGTGACGTCAGGTTACATTTATACACACTTTCGCACACTACTTACATACACCTTACTTACCACCTGACTGATACCCTGTGGTTAACCCTACCTCCGGAACTCGGTAAGTTTGTGTTGCTTATCAGCTATTAGTTAATAACAATCCATAGGCCATTTGGGCCCGAACTCTCGGTTGCTCGTCGAAGGTGCTACTCATGGGCCCTAATACAGTCGACTTTTGTCTGGGCAACTGGGGGCCGTAACAATACTTGTAGCACGAATGGGTCGGCTCGACCGGGGTAGGACCACGCTCTCACAGAATACCAGCGTAAAATAGCAGCTTAATGCTGCTTTGTTTCATATGGTGAGTGTAGAGAACCGGAGACCAATTTTTCTGGAACAGAGGCATTCTATCTTAGTCCTCACGGCTGAAAACGCATCTGCATTTTAATTCGCAAACGAAGATAGATGTAGATGTCTATGGGCAACCACTTACCATCAGGTGGACTGTGTGCTCGTTTGTCACCCTTATTCTGTAAAAAATGCTGGCAAATTGTTCCACTCTTTTGCTGTAGCTACCCATTATGAATTACGAAGGAAAACGTTTGATTCGAATGGGTGGTATCTCGGCAACAAAGGCGTGAAGTCGAGCCAAATGGTGCTCCAATGATGGAATGGAGAGGGAGGAATTAAATCATCGTAATCGGCGGGTATCTTGTGAAACACACGTATATTGCTTTGCTCCGTCATCATTGAATATTTTCGGTTTAAATCTCGAATATCTAATAATTTAATTTATACCGTTTAAAAGCTGTGAAAATTTACCTTAAAACAGTGTAGCAGTGAAAGTAAATTAATTTGTGATTTAAGAGAAGTAAGGATACAAAATTTTTACTTAATTATTGCATGCTTCTGTTCCTGACCTACGACAACTCGTGTAGTGGTCGCTTGATTCGCACTAAGCGCTTTCATCGCTTGATCGCTTGATCTTACTGAACGGTTTAGGATTTACTTCTTTTTTTTTAAAGAACAGAAATATCTTCTGCTGGGAAATGTGCTGGTTTTCAGATTAAAATAACTAATCGACAGTTTATGTGTTGTAGTTCATGTAAACTAAAATATGATTTGGACTGTGCCACAATTAGTGAAAAAGCCTTCATTTCGCTAGACAAAGAACGTAAAGCTATGTGGATATGTCACGCATGTAAAATTCGTCAAACTAAGAGCGACAATCAGAACACCCCCATTCGCGGAAATACAATTTTCTCGGAAGGCTGGAGAAGGAGACAGAAGAACTGCCAAGTCATCCAAATGTAAAAGTGCACGCCAAATCTAGCAGGCGGGATATCAGCCATTACCAGCAACTTTAGGAGGAAATCGGTGACTTACTTGATAATAAACTATCGACTACGTCACTAATTTTTCGCAAACTGCGATCAGCTATTCAGGAGGGTATCAAGGCAATGATATCTAAGGAGATAAATTTAGCTCTTAATGTGTTCAAAAATGAGCTCACGCAAGCTACTGACATTTTAGCTGCTGAACAGGCGGATTTGAAAGTAAAGGTAGAACAAAAAGATAAAGAAATTAAAGAATTACAGATTCAGACTTTAAAAATTCAAAAAGAAGTTTATACCCTCTATGGTCGACTGTCTAAAATTGAAAAAATCTCTCGTGATAATAACTTGGAAATCAACGGAATACAGGAAAAGGCAAGCGAGGATCTGTTTGGATTATTTCACACCCTTTGCAACACAATTAATTCGCCAGTTGAGGACAGCGACATTCGTGCCTGTCGGCATGTGGCTAAGATGGGCCAATCTTCGAGCAGGCCCCTCTCCGTATTAGTGACACTGACGTCGCCGCGCATTCGTGATCGTATCCTCGAAGCCGTTAATAAGTTTAATAAAACCCAAAGTGTTAAACTTAACTCTAAACATCTAAATATTGTTGGTGCCACTAACAAAATATATGTCTCTGAACATATCTCTCCTAATTTTAAAGCATTATTCAGAGAGGCTAGAAGAATTGGCAAAGAAAAAAATTTTAAGTTTATTTGGGTCAGAAATGTATATGTAAAAATACTGATTGCTTAGCTAATTTAGTTTAGTTATATCTTCTATTTATTTGTTTATTTTCTTTTAATATTATACTCGTTTTATGTTTTCTTTGAAAAAACCTTATGTTATTTTATGGGTAAAGGAAAACAAAGAAAGCATTTTACATTAGGCCTTTTGAATGCACGTTCGCTAAATACCGGTTTGGAGGAACTTAATGAAAGTATCCAAATACAAGATCTTGATATCTTATGTCTTACCGAGACTTGGCTTCACCATCATTCTAATATAGACTTATATTCAATTTCTGGCTATAGACTGTTACACAACCCTCGTTTTGGTCATGGTGGTGGTGTTGGTGCTTACGTAAAATCTAACTTACGTGTAAAGCGCTTAGATCACCCCCCTGGGGAACTTGAACAGATATGGTTTAGTGTTAAAATAGGTAATGAGACTTGCTGTAGTTGGTTCGGCGTATCGTCCTGAATCAGTGAGTATTGGTTCAGCTATAGACTGTTTGCACGAGTCGCTCTCTTTTTTTATAGCATAGTATGATCAATTATTTTTAGTTGGCGACCTAAACATTAATTGTCTAAACAACGACGGCATTCCATATACGCCTAATTGTCTTAAGACCCTTGCTGACACATTTAATCTCCATCAAATCGTGAAACAGCCCACATGGATTACTTCTACTACAAGTACCCTGATTGATATTATCTTTACAAAGACACATTTTAAACCCATATCTGTGGAAGTTACACATAATGACGATCTCAGCGATCATAGACTGATTTTAGCAAAACTTCCGCTCGCGATTCTAAAATCTAAGTGCCGTGTAATTTCATACAGACCTTTAGCTGAAAACACTGTTGCTATAAACAATGCAGCTAAATACACGCCCTGGGGGCTGGTACTAGCACAAGATAATATTGATGATATGGTAAATACCTTTAACAATCTTATCATTGACTTGATGGATACATTTGCCCCTGTTCGTAAACGCACTTTTAAATTACGCCCATGGATGACTGATACTCTTAGAGAAATTAAGTCAACTCGTAATAAGGCTTGTCACCGTACCAAAACTGTTAAATCGGAAGGTAGTGTGCAATTTTACCGCGATATGCGCAACTATTATAATGGAGCAGTTACTCTATAAAAGCAAGTATATTTTACTAGACTTGTCAACGATAATAAGACAAATCCTTCCCAGATGTTGCGTCATATAAAACGAATAATTTCACCTGGCGTTAAGAGCCGTTCTATACCGGATCATCTTCTTGATCCTAATTCACTTAATAGTTACTTTATAAACAGCATATCAAGTACACCTCCCGCCAAAAGTGTAATTCAAGAAATTGAATCACTTAACTATTCTGTAATGAAATTTCGATTCGTAGCCGTAAATGAAATTTTAGTGGGAAACATAATTGCTTCTACAGCTACTAATGCGACCGGAACTGATGGCATCTCCATGTTAATGTTAAAACTTACGCTTCCATATTCCTTATCAACGATAGTGGCGATAGTTAATAAATCTATATTGGAAGGAGTATTTTCAGAATCTTGGAAATGTGCCATCGTCACTCCCATTCCTAAAAAATCAACGGTGGATAATCTTTCTGATATAAGACCAATAAGCATTCTCCCTGCACTATCTAAAATAGTTGAAAGATGCGTTCATTCTCAAATTTCACCATATCTAGAACGTAATCAAGTACTACCTGTGATTCAATCTGCTTTCCGAAAAAATCACAGTACAGTATCAGCTCTTTTTTAAATAAAACTAATTTTACGGATTTTATCGCGTATATTAACTTATTTTTATATTCCCGACGTTTCAAACGACGTGGTCAAACATCTCAGTCCCTCGTGACGTTTATTTAAAAATGTGTAGTGTTCGCGTAAGTATAAGAAATAATCAGTATCAGCTCTCTTAAATATTACTGATGATATTCTTGCTGCATCCAATGAGAGTAAAGGGACAATTATGGTCTTGCTAGATTTCAGCCGCGCCTTCGATTGCGTTGATATATCTGTCCTATTGGTAAAATTAAAATACTATGGTTTCACAGGTTTGGCCTCCGCCTGGTTTCAATCTTACTTTCGTAATCGTTCCCAAAAAGTGCAATGTTTGGATAGTCAAGGACTGCTAAGGGTCTCCTACATGCTCCCACTTAATAAGGGTGTTACCCAGGGTTCGATACTTGGTCCCACATTATTCGCAATATACACGGCCAACGTTACAAAAGCAATAACCCACTCGAAAATTCATTTATATGCAGATGACAGCCAAGTATATGTTCACACAATGACAATCGATGAGGAGGTTGCTGTTGCTATTTCCTAGCTAAACAGAGATTTAGATTCTATTTCGGAGTGGTCTTTGAGACATGGTCTGGTACTCAACCCCTCAAAGAGTGTGTTGGTTAATGCCCGGAAGCCTGATGTTAAAATCTTTGACACCGTCATACCTTACGAGGGTTTTGTTCGCAATTTAGGTCTCCTCATGGATGAGAATTTAAAATTTCAGCAACATGGTCAGATAAAAATCGGCAAATGCTATGGTTCTTTAAAAAATTTGTATAAAATTTGCAAATTTCTAAAACGTGACATTAGATTGCTGCTTTGTAACAGTTTAGTACTACGCTACCTTCATTACTGTGATATTGTTTATGGTCCTTGCTTATTTAAATAAAACTGCGACGAATGTACAGAGAGTGCAGAACGCATGCATGCGTTTTTGTTTTAATATACCAAAAAGGCATAGGATTTCACCTTATTTGGTCAGTAATGTCATTTTAAATATGTCCAATTGTACCAAGTTAAAATATGCTTGCTTTCTGCATAAACTGTATCACACAGCGTCTCCAAGATATTTGTACGATAAGATAGCTGTTGAACAAAAAAGTTTGCCCTCGGTCAGAGAAAAATGTCATCGGCTTCCAGTACCCAGAATTAGACTCGCTGGAGAGACAGGGGATGTTTTGAATTCGCCGCTGCTAAAATCTGGAAGGATTTGCCACCACCAGTCCGGTCTACCCTATCTCCATAAACCTTCCGTCAAAGATGCTGCAAGTGGCTGATTCAACAACAATCCCTGGCTCTGAGTGGTTCTGCTATCCCGTCAAATTGGTGAACATTCTTGTATTTTTGTATTTTGTATTTCATATTTTAGTAACTATTATTTATTGTTTGTATTTTTATTTATTTATTGCTAATACGTGTGTTTCATCACTTGCCTAAGACCCTGTATGTATACTGCGCAAAGGCTGTGGCAGAATAGCAGGAGTAATGGGTTTCCCGTTACAACTGAGTCACAGACCGTTTTGTCACAATTTATTATTAAGCTTTCTATTTACATTTTAACATTGTATAGTTTTGTGGCAAATAAATACTTTTATTTATTTATTTATTATTATCATGCATTACCTGCGCACATTCTCCGAAATTTGTCCTGGAAAACACTGAAATGTAAAACTATTTTACTACAATGTACATAATGCAATGAGACATAATACTGCCTTCTTCAGAAGACAATCTTGCTTTCTCGCCCCTTATTTATACAACAAAATAAATTCATTATTAAACATCTATCCAAAAACTTTGTATGAATGTAAGTTTTATATAAAAAAATATCTTTCAAAGCTTGGTTATGACGACACTGAATCATTTGTTGCTATTGTAAGCTAATACACACGCACGCACGCACACACACTCACTCTCACACACACATAACACAAACCCCCCCCCCCCCCCACACACACACACACACAATTTCCGACAAACTTGGAAGTAGTCAGCGAGCGAGTGACCTGGAGTCCTGAAATACAGGGACACCCTAGTTTAGGCTCCAGTCCACCGCAAAAAAATATATTAAAATATTTAATATTTCTTAAGTTTTGTTAGTAGACTTATCTATATACTTTTCTGGTGGAGAAATAAATATAATTTTCATTTCATTTTCATTTCAATTTTCATTTCATTTCAATGTTCGCGGCTGTTTGTAGTATAATGAAGGCAAGAGTGTGTTGTGCGAATGTTCTCGCTAGGTCTCGCTTAAGAGTGACTGAGTTGTTCAACAAGTTTGTGTCGTAGTTCTGGATAATTTTAGCTTTTGAATAGTAGCTTTTAAACAATCTATAAATCAAAAATCTAAAAAAATCTATACAGAATCCCGCACGGAACAAGAATTTGTATGGCCTACAAATAATTGTTCCGGTTCCGGGATGTTTGTCCTCGTGCAATTTGCGTTTGTAAATTGCCTTCACGTTACTAACACTAGGTGGAGCGCGTATTATACCGACAAATTTATTTGAAAGTTATACATCATACAATTATAATGAATGTGTTATCATTTCTAATTAAAGAATATAACTCTTCCATATTTGAAACGATATTTCCACAATTATTTCTTCTGCGGCAGTAACGCGCCGTGACCAGCAAGTAATAAATAAATATGGGTTATATATAACCATAAATTAATGTGGGTTCCGTTAAAAATACTGTATCTGTTATAAAATGCGCTATTCAAGTGGTGAATACTAAAACCTATATACGATATAACCTTAATATCATGAAATACAGTGCTGTGTTTAGTTGATATTATCGTCAAACGCCCTCCATTAATTGATTTGGTCAAGCCGTATCATAATAATATGGTACGCAAACAGTGCTAAATTGCATGTTGTAATGCTCACCATTTCATGAAATAATCGACTACTTTATGATATGATCGATTCTACGATTCACAATCATGCGACCTGCTGATTACATGTTATGATGCTATTGTTATGATAAAGGTATTATGTACTGTTACCTGGTGCAATGATTATCGTAAACCCAGAAATCTCTCATATTTCAAAAGTAGGTAATATTTTTTTTCTTTTGGGATGATGTTATGCCATATAGATTTCTTTACTCTTTTTTTAATCACAAACTTTATAGTTTTCAGGTTATTTTGATTTCGGATAAAAGATAGTGTAAATTTTGTGGTCCGCTAATCAAAGGCTTTTTGCTTTTAAAAAAAATTGCTCAAATATAATATTCCGTGTCACGCTTCAACTCAAATGGGTTGGCTCTACCGGAAGGAACACGCCACCACGGAATATCATCTTGAAAATAATAGTACAGTGCTCCTGTATTTTGTTTAGTGACTGACGAGCAAAGAAGATACTTTTTACTGGTAACAAGGCATCCAAATTAGTATTCAGAGGTGACAACGTATTTGTAGCCTTATATATTTTAAGTTTTACAGAAAGATACATTTTTATAAAACCTGTAGCGGCCAACTGAACTTACGGTAAGCATGATGGTTACTAGCTACTTCGATCTATGGAAACAAAAACCAGCACCTTCAGAAAACAACAACCAAGCTACAGAGGCTACAGATACGTTGTCACCTCTGAGGACTACAATGGAATGTCTTACAGGCTGTTATTAAACTGACTCCCTATATCTTTTAGATCGTAACACAGCAGTTAGGATAAGCATAAAAACACATATATGTATGAGAGTGATAACCTAAACTACGTCGACAGACTGAATGATTGAATGACCTTGAAATGTTGCTGCTAATATCCTGTTTCTTTTCCATTTGTCGCCTCTTACGGCACCCACGCGATGATATGGCGTAGTAAAATACCTTACGCACCAATGACATGTAAAATCCTTAATATACTGAAAGTTATATTCTCTTAGTTATATATCATTAGGTTATAAATCAATGACTGAAAGTATATTCTGTATAGATCTTTTTTTAAAGCTACTAATCAAAAGCTGAAATTATCCAGAACTACGACACACACACATTGAACACCTCAGTCACTCTTAAGCGAGACCTAGCGAGAACACTCGCACAAAACAACACTTTTGCCTTTATTATACTACAAACTACAAACAGCCTCGAGCATAGTAGTGAGTAGTTTTACCTTTCAGTTTTTTACAGGATATATTTCGGAGAATGTGGGCAGGAATTGCATGATTTAATTCCTCCCTCTCCATTCCATCATTGGAGCACCATTTGGCTCGTATTCACGCCTTTGTTGCCGACATACCACGCATTCGAACTTTAACTTTTCGAATTGTTTTCCTTCGTAATTTATAATTAGTAGTTACAGCAAAAGAGTGGAATAATTTGCCAGCATTTTTTTGTAGAATAAGGGTGACAAACAAGCACACAGACCACCTGAACACCTAACCTACCATCAGGTAAGTGGTTGCTGTGGCCCATAGACATCTACATCTATCTTCGTTTGCGAATCTTCTTTTCCAGTAAAATTGGTCTCCGCTTCAAACATTCAATGGTGAGTACATCACTTACCTTTAATTTGTCCATGATATAGTTCATATGGCAGAATCGCTGGAGAACCTGAGCACTAGCTCAATGACCTCAATAGTGCCTCCCAACGGATAGGTCTTAAGATGAACATGAACAAAACAAAATTCATGATTATTTAGAAATGAGGATATCCGCAGTAGAACCAGAGTGACCGACATAGCCCAACGGATTGGTAAGCTTAAATGGCAATTGGCCGGCCATATAGCTCGATGAACCGACAACCGATGGGGAAAAAAGGTTCTCGAGTGGCGGCCTCGTACAGGCGGACAAAGTGTAGGGCGTGCCCCCATTAGATTAAGTGGCGACCTGGTACGACATTCAGGAAGTCGATATATGCAAGTGGCTCAGGACCGTGCGTTGTGACATTCTTTGCGGGAGGCATATGTTCAGCAGTGGACTTGTAAAGGGCTGTAATGATGATGATGATGATGCCCTTCCCCGGTTGAGTCGACCCATTCATCGATGTTCTGCACCATTCCTATTCGTAATACGCTGTAGCGTGACTCTATCACAATCATTCATTATTACAGCATATATAAGTCCACTGCTCAAAATAGGGCTTCCCCACAGATTTACACATTGGGCACCTAATCACTTAACCTTCTTAGAAATGAGAGATGGCCTGTATCAGCAATGGGGCGTACATAGACTGCAAGTTTACTTTATTTTTACTTTATAAAAACCATTTTATTTAATATTTATTACACTCCTTATAATAAGGTGTTCTTCATTTGTTCTCTACCAGTCAAATCAGGATAATTTGAGAAACTGTGGCAGGTGTAAGCAATTTACTTCATAGAATTGATACTATATAAATATTTTATACGTGGTAGAGTCATGCTGCAGCTATATTATATTAAACATCTATCCAAAAACCTTGTATGAATGTAAGTTTTCTTTAAAAGTATATCTTTCTAAGCTTGGTTATGGCGACACTGAATTTTTTCTTGCTATTGTAAGCTAACACTCATGCACGCACTCTCTCTCTCTCTCTCATACACACACATACACACACACACACACACACTTTCCGACAAACTCGGAAGTAGTTAGCGAGCGAGTGACCTGGAATCCTGAAATACACCCTAGTTCAGGCTCCAGCCGCCGCAAAAATATATTACAATATTTCATATTTTCTTAGTTTTGTTAGAAAACCTATCTATATAGGTACTTTTGTGGTGGAGAAATAAATATAATTTACAATTTTCATATTACTGGTATAGTTAAAGCACGAATGGGTCGGCTCGACCGGGGAAGGACCACGCCCTCACAGAATACCAGCGTAAAATAGCAGCTTAACACTGCTGTGTTTCGTATGGTGAGTGTAAAGAACTTGAAACCCATTTTACTGGAAAAGAAGCATTCCATCTTAATCCTCACGGGTGACGACGTATCTGCATTTTGATTCGCAAACGGAGATAGATGTAGATGTCTATGGGTTACAGTAACCACTTATCATCAGGTGGACTGTGTGCTCGTTTATTACCCTATCCTATAAAAAAAAGATATAAGATACAATAAATAAATAAAGAAGTAAGGTACAATAAAATGCAAACAAATACAATATAGTTAGTTAAATATTTATACTTAATATCTACTATATCATAAACACTCAAAACATTTTGTGTGTTGATATGGTAGGCGTGGCTTTCAAGAATTCGCCAAATGGCATTCATTAGTACTGGTAATACTACGAGTCGCGAATTTGAATCTGCCATGGGACAAGTATTTGTATGACGTACAAATTATTTGTCCATGTGCAATTGATAATTGAAATTTCTAAGATAAATGTGACATTGTTTCCGATTTGCATTGTTTGTGTGGATACCAATTGGAGCAGAAAATACCTCAACATCTTAATAATTTTACCCTTTTATCCACTAATAACATTACTACTAGAATAGAATATTAAATTGTACGTGCGAGTGTCAGTGATGTAGATCATTCGGTCTTGGTTCAACGCTTGAGAAGTGATAAAGTTAAGGCGACGTTGCAGTACTTATAAACTTCTTCCTAACTCTTTGTTAAACTACTGAAATGTAATTAATGCGCTAAAATAATCACTTTATAATAAAAATTATACACAAGCAAGTAATTTGTAAAGACCGAAACAATAATCATGCATAGTGGCGTTTAAAACATAATGATACCAGCTTTGGTTTCGAGACAATTAAAAACTGCCGAGTGAATTACCAAAATTGATACTTTGATTACAGAACGCTAGTTACAACTTAAAACCACACTAATAACAAAACACAATTGAACTACTGATCACATTAGTTCGCAGTTGTATCGCTGCGACGTATTCACCCACGCATGCAAAGCACAATTGTTTTACTGATCACTTTAGTTCGCAGTTGTATCGCTTCGAATTATTCGCTTGTATCACCAATTTAACACTTACCCGAGTGACGGTCTATAACCACCTTATATAGGGCCTCAGACAATTCCAGAACCTTCTACTGTAGAAACATCTACAATGTTCGAGTATATACTGGCCCCGACTGAGTAGGTGTCGATAGTTCTATATCTAGAACTATCGACACCTAGAACTAAGAACTATCGTTCTTACATGGAAATTTCTAGAAAGATCCCAGTTCTGCTACTCGATACTAGAAGACGAAAGTAGTAAGTAGTTTCGCCTTGTATCAGGCAATAATTATGCCACGCAACAATAAGAAAGATTACACAAAATCTCTATTTAAACGTGTACCTTGTAGAGAATTCTTAAAGAGACAGAAG
This sequence comes from Parnassius mnemosyne, assembly GCA_963668995.1. Lineage (NCBI taxonomy): Eukaryota > Metazoa > Arthropoda > Insecta > Lepidoptera > Papilionidae > Parnassius > Parnassius mnemosyne. Next base: position 27,723,276 of record CAVLGL010000086.1, read on the forward strand.
AAGAGAAAAGAGGTGTTTATGTTATATCGATCGAAAAGTAGCTTATCATTTTAAGGTCACGTTGAGAACATAATATCAAATACGTTTCTTTATCTTATGGAAAAGTAATTAAAAACGAACAGTTGCCACTTGTGTCCGTAAAGTGTAGGAAACGTTTTTATATCAACCGTAATTCAAGACGGCCTTAATTGCAAGGCTTTATAAAACACTGCAAATGACAAGATTATTTAACTTAAGAGAATTAGACAATAACCGTCAGTACTTCTCGGTAGAGACTAATTGTGTTTTGTGGTCAGTACTCAGTTGGTTTAATTACTTGAGATATATTTTCTTAATTAACATATCCAAACATATCTTCGCCGACCTTATTTCTGACCTTTAGCCAATGATTATTGAGTTATATGTGTGATTTTTGTGTAAACGCAAAGAAATTGTAATATACAGAAGTTCTGATTATAATCGGTCGTTGCTTTGCGGAAATCCAAATTAAACGAGTTTAAATTTGCTAAGATTCCTGTGAAAAAAAATATGTCTTGCGTAGATTAAAGAGCATCTTCCGCTCTTTCTTAATTGCAAGGACTATCACACTATTGCAATCACTACTACCCCAAGACTACTACACCCAATACAACTACATCAGGAGAGAGGTGGTGACGCTTATAATACGATACATGTTTTGTATCTGAGCGAGGCATCATCAAGAGAAATATACTCTGCAGTGGCTGATATCTTAAGCGGTCTCTTAAATTGGCATTAAAGATTTGTGAACGTACTCTGGAGCATACATTCTCAGAAAAGATAAAAGGCGTGTGCCGCGTAGTGGTACATAATAAAGGCTGTAAATATATTTTAAACGTAACTGTATTTTGTGGTATTCCTCGAGGGAAGGCTATGCTAAGCAGTGTACTTGTGAAGGGCAGTAATGATGATGAGACATTACTTTACATCGATTTGAATAGCTCAGCGCCAAACACGTCAAGATAAACATATACATTCTGTAAATAATAGTAACAAGCACAAGTTAGTTATACCAGTTAATCGACTCCAAAGAGTCAGTAATTCCTTCATGGGACAATGTATACGCTTTAAAAACAAAGTCCTAGAAAATATGCAGGCCTTATCCATCAAAAGTTCAAAAGTTTTATTAAGCAAAACTTGTTAGGTAAGGGTTATTATAATACTAAAGAGTACATGTTTGATACCCCTGGGAATGAGGTGATCGCTACCATGCTGTTTCTAATGTCTTCATAAATATTTTTGAATTTGTATAAAATAATATATTGTAAATTAATTTTATTTAAAAAAAGTCCCGCAGGGTTTCTTTCTGGTTCCTCCCAGGACAGAGGTTTTTATGAACCAGTGGTAAAAGTAAAAAGTTACTTTTAATAAGTATTATTGTTATCTATATTGGAGAAAAATTATTCTATTCTAATAGCTCTTAGCCCCAATGATACCAAGGTTTAAACAGAATAGTGATTTATTGTTCTCCTGATATATTCTCATTTTGTATCAATCGTTCACTAAACCGTCTAAAGCCCACGACTGAACTTGGGCTTCGCTCGTTGAAGGAGGATTTCCCTTAATCGTCACGCATTGCGGATTGATAACCACTGTACCAGATGTTTAGTATCTTTGATGTTTTCCGTCGCCGGTCTGCGTATTTTACGTTTAGTGTAAGTGAGATACTACTATTTGCTACCAATTGAAATCGAAAAAAGCCTCCCTTAGAACACGCAAGCAATACACACGAAATAGAATGGTGTGATGTATTCTCTTACGTCGCTATCACACGCCATGTTTAATATTCACAATATAAAATATGAAACAGTTTTTGCAGTCTCTACGAATAAATTTTTGATATATACGCTACCATATCACGACAAAAAATTATTCGTCGAAATATAAATTTGAAATGTTTCTTTTTAAAATATTACAGCAATAAAATTGACATGAATGTTTACGTCATAACAAATATTTTATGACTGATATAAAAACAGTAATGTCAGTGCCAAGGGTACATTCCGAATGTGTTTTCTTGAGTACTTTTATTTCAATATGTCACACTCTCCATTTATTCATTATTAGTAGATTAGTAGAAAATGAAACAACATAGATTTTCTCCATATATTGCCTTATAGACGGGATATTTGCCATAGTTGGTTGGCTTTGCAGGCGGGTTGGTAACTGCAGTTTTTTATTATTTTTGTGTGGTAACCTGCTCCAACGTCGCTCTTGTTTTATTTCCCCGTGTCGCTTCTCACCAATAACGAGTTGATGTGGGGTAGTACTCATACCACCTATAAAGGTGTTTCTCCATATTTAAAGATTATTCCTATTCTGTTATAATTAGGTTAAAAAACAACAATAATAATTTAAATCCTAAGCATAACGGTTAAAAGAGTAATAAAAAATTTTACTGAAAAGACAAAAAAATTATACCCTAAGTCACTTTCACAACTAAGACGGATCTAACGACACTCCATAATATGTTAAAATCCATCAACCCATTTAAGTTAGAGAGCGTGCCAACAAAAAAGACATCCATACATACGTACATACTCTAGAAAAACAGGTAGAGTTTATTTTATTACAAATAAAAACAGGCGATGGGTACACCTGGTACAAAAATATATTAGAGAGGAGTTACAATAAATTCAGGTTCGTGAACTTGAGTACTTTGTTATTTCTTCAATGTAATATACTTATTCAAACACACTTTTTATTTGACAGAAAACATTTTATGAACGTAGAGCTCCGTTTAAAACAATACATCATGTAGCTGAAATAAGGATAGATCACCTTATTTTTTTTATAAAATAGCATTGGACAACGAGCACTGGTACACCTGATGATAAGTAGATGCGATGACCCATAGACATCTCTCCTCGACTAAGAATTATAATGTAGACGCGTTGTCACTCGTGAGGACTGAAATAGAATGCCTCATTCCCAGTAAAAACTGACCTTCGGTTCTCTAAACTTACCATACAAATCACAACATCATTCAGCTGCTATTTAACGCTGATATTCTGTGAGAGCGTGGTCTGTCCCCGGTCTTGCCGACCCAATCTTGTTACAACCATACATAATATAGCTGTAGCGTGGCTCTTTCATGTCTAAATTTACATAAACGTAAACATTTGGTACCTCCAACTGCATTCAGGAATAAGCTCCAACGCTGTCCATTAGTTCTTTTATAGTGTAGTATGTGCACACCTTTGAGCTCAATATAACACGTACTTGGCTTTAATATTCTTTGTGTTCGGTCTAATAATTCTTCACGGCTTAGTAGTTAGAACAATAGTCTTTTGAGTTGTCCGTTTGTAGTCCTTAGTGTTTTTGCCTACGTTTAGCTTAAGATTTTCTTACGATTGTTGACACTATAGCTAGATACGAAAACAGATAATTGTTGTATTTTGATTTTTTGGATTTGTTTCTAAGTTTCTTCTACTGCGTCTAAACCTAACTCCATTTAATAAAGCGTTATATAGGATACGGTAAACAGTTAAGTGTCTTCGTGCTCATAGTTTGGCCATGGAATGAAAAGGGGGACAAGAAAATACTTTTAAAGAAAACTAGTATTTACGGATTTTATCGCGTATGTTAACTAATTTTATATTCCCGACGTTTCGAGCACTTTACAGCATCCATGGTCACGGGGAGGTGAAGGGACTAAGGTTTTTAACGTCCCAATGTTATAGTTAACCACGGCTACCTCCAGATTAAAATTATGAATTTTTGTTCCGATCTACGCATTATGAACTTACAGTATCTTGAAGTCTTGCAGTTGTATGCTTGGGTTGGGATTTAATTTTATTAATTATGGAATTCCAAGCAGATGGTAGCACCCAGCCATCTTCTCTATTGAAACTAGGATGTTTTTTTGATTTCAATAGCCTCGCGAATCATCCTTGGAAGGAATCGATGTTATTAAGCGAAGATTTGTGGTAGATGTGTTCACAGACTGCAGACTTCTCGGAGCATCGATTCTTCACATCAGCTATGTGTTCTTTAATGCAAGTTTTTATTGATCTTTTTGTGTGTCCTATATTAGAGAGACTACATTCACAATCAAGCAAGTTTTATTAAATGTGTAGTGTTCACGTAAATATAAGAAATCATTATACTATTGTAATGGTAGAGGTCCCTGCCCAAATATAAATGTTACGGCCTTTCAACAGTTTTTTTTAGTCAATAACTAGAAAATATTTCACATAAAACAACCACTAGGTCGCTTACGAACCGAGAACAATAGTGTGAAGCAAACTTTTAGTACACGCTGTCACGAAACTAATGTAGATCTAAAAATAAATAGATATGAAGACATTTAAAATAATATTTCAATTCAATACATTTATTGTGATGCGAGTAGAATAATAAAGGTATGGATGTTACCAATATAGAAAGTGATCAGAAACACATCATTATAAACATTATCAAAATCCATTCGCGTCTTCTTATTTATCAGCACGTAATAGTTCAATGTTCGACATGTGCCTTTCCTGTTAAAGGCGGGAATTGCCTTAATCATTACTCTTGGCAGCAAATTGTCGATCAAGTTATAGGAAACTCGCAGTTTTAAAGGTGCTTTCAGTCGCTGCTTTGGATTTTTTTATATTTGGCGTAAACCAGATATTTAAACCACCATCTATCGGAAGCTACAGTCGTCACTTACGATACCCATTCGACGAAACGGGATGATGTATTATCTTAAGCTATTTTATTATCCTAATAATCAAAATATGTATACCGTCAATCCCATTAAAGAGATTAAAGAGAGGTTGAATGCACTTAAATTAACAACTATCTGTTTCTAAATATACTGGACGCACAGGATTGCTTATCAGACAAAACTGACGATTTACTAAGACCAGAAAAGGAACTGGTCGATTTTACGTTCACGAGGGCGCTGTAACTTTTCGGGAAGGATAGTAGTCCACATACTTATGGTACATATACCAGTGGACTTAGGCATTTGGGCATGTGCTGCCATCCGTGCCCACAGCCACCTGGTAGTATAAAAATGAATTATATTCCAATTTTATCATGAAGAATGTGAAGGTTTTAAAAATGCAGTATAAGTAAAGTTTAAAGTACAATAGAAATACAATGAAAAGACGACAGGTAAGTATCGCATCGCTAAATGATAACAAATAAATCTAATTATTGAAATCAAGTCAATATTTAGATATTTAAAATCCAAAAGCAGTTGAACTTTTTCTTTAGTTAAAGATTAATACGAAAGAAATCTAGGACTTCATTTCATTGATTACTAAGGCATTTTTAACGAAACTACGCATTAATTTTAAAAAATGTTTACCTTTTTTTGTCGTCAACAGTTTTAAATACTTAACAGCGTTTGATCAAGGTAAAATATTGCACTTTTAATTTTGGTGTATTTATTTAGCTTTTTTCAGCTTTTATCATTGTTTGAAGTGTTAATATAAATGTTGTCAAGTTCCTAAGTATTTCATAGTCTGTGGTACGGAGATTAGCTTCATATTTCATATCCGCTGCCAATGTAGGCAGAGTTGATACGATCTTTTTGCTTTAACAAGAAGCTTTCACGCTACTGGTTCTTGATTTAATTTTATATGGAGGTATTACATATTTTATTAGTTTGCGTTTGCGTTTGTTAGTGATAAAGTAACTTTTGAACGACTTAGTCGATTGTTAAAATATTTACACAATATCTTTGTTTTCTCAAGGCGATTGTCAATAGCTATGCTATGATCCGATCGGTGGCATATATATTTATAAGACAAAATGACGAATGAAATACAATAATTATAATAAAATAATAATAATGTCCTCCAGTCTGCATTTAGGTCATAGCAGCCAGTCCGAACGGAGAGTAGCCATCTGCGCAGGACAGAATTGTAGTGTCCGAGTGTATGCGCAAGCATAACTGTACTCTCTATTCCCTCACTCTTATAGTCGGGGACGATAAACCGACACGACCGGAGAAATCTGACGCAAGACCAAGGGCTTTACGTGCTTTCAGAGGCACGGGGGTGAAACACCGCCAAATTTCTAACTCCGGGCTGCTACTGACAATTTCTTGACAGTAAAACCCAATAATTGATTTTTTTCTGACCCGGAATTCGTACCCGGAACACATGACCAGCAACCATGTTTACGACCACTAGACCAACGAAGCTATCAACTCATAATATACACAATATATGTTCCCAAAAAATAATATCACAAAATCTTGAACCGACAGGTGGCGCTGTAGTCAAAATAGCGGAATAAATTCGGAATGGAACTCATTGCGTCACCTACTGGAAAGAACAATTGCTGCTAGGCCAGCTATAAAAAAATGAAATATCTAACAAATCTATTTATATCTTTAAAGGACTATTAATTTGATGGCTATAATATTATTATAACTTTCAGATTAATATGTATTAATATGGACTATTTAACAACGGGTAAAGTCCATGTCTAATGGTCTGTACACGAGATTATGAAGCTAAAGAAGAATGTATACTTACATTTTTATATTCAGCATAGACTATATTCAAGATAATTTCAATATATAAAAGGTGAGTATCAATCTATGACAGTTCCACAGATGGGTAGAGGCCACAAATTCTAAAAGATTTTCAAACCGTGGTTTAAAACCATATCACAAGTTCCCAAATTATATTTAATTTCTCAGATATGCAATTTTGTCGTTATACTTTCCTTCAACGTCACAATTTTTAATATAATACCTATTTAATTTGTTTTCTTTAATATTTAATTGTTTCATTTCCCTCGACGTCTCTTACGGGATTCTCTCACGCTGCCATTACCTACATATAAATCACGCATTATTTTAACTTATCACAAATAATATCACAGACAAACGATACAAAAGCACACAACTAATTTATAAATAAAGGAATAAGTTTGTACTTATTCATTTTATTTAAGAATAACAAATTCAACTTTCTGTTTATGTATAGAATATATTCTAAATTATAATTCATCATTTGTGTGACGAATTTTTAATTCCATTTTATATATTAAGAGATTTGCGTTGTTCAAAACTAGGACCTGAAGCAGAAGAAATATGAATCCTATGTCCAAGTACCCAAGCTTTTACACTGGCTTTGACTTAAGTCAAAGTGCCTGTGACACCACTAGACTTACGACATCTTAAAATTGAGAAGCGTTTGAGTATTTAAATAAACAACCGGCACCGATGAAATTCTTAATTGCAATTATAAGTTCCGATTCACTACGTGCTTCGCGGTGAAGGAAGACATAGTATATCTGAGAAATATTTCGGAGACGTATGAGGTTCGCCAATACGAATAGGTAGTTAGCGCGGTGTTTAATTTCTAGCCCTAAAACGACATCTTAAATGAAAGGAGGCACCCAGGAGTAGGATGTAATAGGCTGAAACTTTTCAATCGTCGTTTCAGCCTATCAAAAGTCCACTGCTGAACATAGGCCTCCATAGATTACACCATGGGAGAATAATTGCGCGAGTTGGCAACCACAGTTTTTTTTTCCTTTAGTTGCTATTAAAAAAACGCTGCTGGCCATCTCCTGGCTTGTTTTCCCCTGTCGCCTCTTACGACACCCTCACGACGATATCGGGTAGTGGATATTCTTACACCACCACTATAAGGGCATCAAAAAACTTTACTTTATTAAGGCTAAAATTCTGAGTAGAAACGTTGCGTTTCTGTAGCATTTAAAAAAAATCGATATGAAAACGGAATCAAATTTCGCTCCGCATGTAAGATCAATTGACTTGTTTGCGCTGTGGTTCATTAATGTAGATTGAAATTTTCTAAAATGAAGCGGCAGTTGAATGAAACACACCGGGAGGATTTGTTAGTACACGTGATCAGAATGCTCGATTAATGCTTTGCCTTTTGTGTCCACTTTAGGGCGTGTATATTACATTTCAAAACTTTCATGTTTTTTTTTTAATTTAAAACATCCCCAAGTTTGTTTCCCTCTGTCGTCTTTTGCGACACCTACGTGACGATATAGGATAGTGAATATTCTTACACGCCACTTTCTAATTACAAAAAATAAAGAAACTGCGGTTGCCAGGCCTCCTGCTAAGCGTGGCAGCTATGAGGAACCCAATTATGAGGCATATATGGGGAGGCATTTTATTGTGCAGTGGACTTTGATGATGATGAGGCGGTATTATGAATTAAAAATTGAATTAAGGATAAACAGAAACGCCAGAAACATAACAACTTACAAAATAATGAGTAAAAGTCACTTGATAATTAAAGGTTAGCACAAAATGCATATTTTGGCAATGGTAATGCAAGAATACCAGCCTCAAATAGCAGCTTAACACTGCTGTGTTTCGTATGGTGAGTGTAGAGAACCGGAGACCCTTTTTACTGGAAAAGAGGCATTCCATCTTAGTCCTCACGGGTGACAACGCATCTGCATTTTGATTCGCAAATGAGGATAGATGTAGATGTCTATGGCCACAGCAACCACTTACCATCAGGTGGACTGTGTGCTCGTTTGTCACCCTATGCTATTAAAAAAAATCAATTAGAAATCAGTGGCATAAAAAAATATTATAAATCGTTTTTACCACTAAACAATATTTTATATTTAGTTTTATAGTTTACAAAGAAACGAGAACATTTAAAAAAAAACCCTTGGTCTGTTACTTAATTTACACGCTGTAGAACTACCCTGCAATTATATTACAGTTGCAACACGTATGGGTCGCCTCGACAAGGGAAAAACCTCGCTCTCAAAGGATTTATGCTTAAAGTTATGCTATTGTTTCTTAAAAAAAGTATAGAGAACCGAACACCCGTTTTTTCTAGAAACGATGCAATCCATGTTAGTATTCTTAATAAAGAATAATTGTAGATGGTAAGGCCTATGTGCCTTAGAATTCACTTAGCATTAGGTGAACTGTATGCTGCTGTGCCTTTAAAATTCAATTCTAACATATTGATATTTTATTTTTGAAGTGAAGTCGGTTTAAGGCCGTGAAAATCATAGCCCTCTGCCGAATATTATTTTTTATAAATTCAAAATGTAACTAACATTTTCTTTTCCATCAGGTTTTGTACGCAAAGCACGTAATTTCTATCTTATTTTTTACTTTTACTTTTACTTGAACCAAAAACACACTAATGGTATAATATTTTTGTTTCTCTGTGTCTTAATGTAGTACGCTGAATACTTAGTTCCGTTTCTTCTTAATATTCATCACTATATTATTACTATACTATTATTATTAGTTTGCATGGAATACATAGACGATATTACTCGACCAAACGTAATATGTTGATAGGTTCCATTTATTTTGTCCATAATATTCATGAACTAAACAGGATAATATTATAGTGCAATTAGTATGCGTGTAATACATAGATAAAATTACTCGTGCAAACATAACATTTGTATTTGATGAAACATTAATTGCACTATGATCAAAGGAGACGTGGATAAAGTCTCAGGGTCAATCTTTGAATATTCACAACCGTAACGAAATTTACTGTATTTTTATAATTACCACATATTGAATAAAACAAATGTTATGGTGTTTACCATGTGTATTTAATTCTGGGCGCTTCGGATACTTTTCGTGCAGTTTAGAGCGTAAGTTGTATCCAATTTAATAAATTTTAATTTGGTAGTACGATCTTGAAACGAAGAAACTGTTATCTGTTTTTGTGAGTTGCCAGATTAACAGAGACATTACTATAATCTGAACACAATATAATCTAAACACACTGAGCCGCGTCTACGTGCTGTTTTCGAGAGTCATTACGAATCATCTTGCGCGCAGACTTGACGACTTCCAGCCTCCCGAACAAGCCGGTTTCCGAAATGGCTTTAGCACCATAGACCACATACGTACCCTTCGGCAAATTATACAGAAATCCGAAGAGTATAATTTGCCACTATGCCTGGCGTATGTGGACTATGAGAATGTCTTTGATTCCGTCAAAATTTGGGCGGTGCTGCAGTCCCTTCAGCGGTGCCAAGTTGACTGTCGGTATATCGAAGTGCTGAAGTGCTTGCACAGTAGGGCTACGATGGCTATCCGAGTGCAGAACCAGAGTACGAAACCTATCCAACTGCAGTGAGGTGTAAGACAGGGTGACGTTATATCCCCGAAACTCTTCACCGCTGCATTGGAAGACGTTTTCAAGCTTCTGGAATGGAAAGGATACGGTATTAACACCAATGGCGAGTACATCACTCGATTTGCCGACGATATAGTCCTTATGGCAGAATCGCTAGAGGACCTAAGCACTATGCTCAATGACCTCAATAGTGCTTCCCAACGGATAGGTCTTAAGATGAACATGGACAAAACAAAGATCATGTTCAATGTCCATGTCACACCTATGCCGGTAGTTGTTGGGAGCGCTAAGCTCGAAGTTGTTGATGAGTTCATTTACCTGGGACAAATAGTCCGACTAGGTAAGTTCATTTTCTACCGAGAGGTCAATCGATGGATTCCACTCGGCTGGGCAGCGTTCGGGAAACTACGACACATCTTCTCGTCAGATATTCTTCAAAACCTTAAAACGAAATTATACAATCAGTGTGTGTTGCCAGTGATGACTTACGGATCTGAGACGTGGTCCTTCACTGCTGGCCGTATGAGAAAGCTCAAGGTCGCTCAGCGAGCTATGGAGAGTACTATGCTCGGAGTTTCTCTGCGTGATAAACTTAGAAATGAGGATATCCGCAGTAAAACCAGAGTGACCGACATAGCCCAACGGATTAGTAAGCTGAAGTGGCAGTGGGCCGGCCATATAGCTCGAAGAATCGACAACCGATGGGGAAGAATGGTTCTCGAGTGGCAGCTTCGTACCGGTAGGGGAAGTGTAGGGCGACCCTCCACGAGATGGAGTGACGACCTGGTAAGACGTGCAGGAAGTCGATGGATGCAGGTGGCTCAGTACCGTGCTTTGTGGCATTCCTTGGGGGAGGCCTATGTTCAGCAGTGGACTTATGAAAGGCTGTAATGATGAACATTATATAATTTCAAACTGCGACCAAACATGAATTCAAAGGTTTATTCAGTTAAGTTAGCCCAAAGTTATGCTTCTTATTAAAGAAAATAAGTGTATTTATTATTTAGAAAAACCAAAAGCATAAGAAAATTTATTAATAGCGTCTATCTAATAGCTTTATCTATATTAATTTTTTATATTATAATCCAGTGCTACTATGTATGAGAAAGTTAATTTATTGATTGATTTAACATTTTATTTTGAAGGGAATGACATATTCTGTTTATTGTGGTGTTAATGTTTGTTAATAACATATGCTTTTAACGTTTTAGAGCCATGCTGCAGCTATATTAATAGTATTATTGTTTAGGCCAAATATTAACATTTTAAAAACTTGCATTCAAAACGCGCGTCTCGGCGTGTCCTTCCAATGGAATTTTAAGGTCACCACTGGCCCCCTCTCCCGCGAGCGGCTCTCGGCTCACCGCTCGGTCGCTCGACTGGTGGGCGAAGTAATTGTTAGCTTCCACCGTGTCGATTAGACGGTCTAAAATTTACGTTCGGAACCGCCTCTAATAGCGTTGTCAAATCTCGTGCGTTTTACGTGATGACGAGGCTTGACTCATTATAATTCTTGTTGTAATAGTTTTGAGTGATTAACTTAACTTCGATTACGATTAATTTGCGTCGACGAGTCGCTTTTATGGCATTTTAATATCGTACGAAGAAATTTTCGCTTTTTCGGGTGGAACGCTAAAACTTTGTGACTCGAGAGGAGATCGCGTTTGTGCTCGATGATAATTTAGTGCTAATTGAACATGGGACATTGAACTTTGACCGACCTTTCTTAAGTTGGGCAGTGTGTCACTTGTTTTAAGTTCGATTAACGTAGATTCAGTTAAATTTGAAGTTAATTAAATGTTTAATAAAATTGATAAACTAATATAGTGAAATAAAAGCAGAAGGTTTTAATTGGTGAACGCCCACTGGAGGGATCGCACATTGTGGAGAAAAGCAGACGTCAGGTTACATTTATACACACTTTCGCACAATACTTACATACACCTTACTTACCACCTGATTGATACCCTGTGGTCAACCCTATCTCCGGAACTCGGTAAGTTTGTGTTGCTTATCAGCAATTAGTTAATAACAATCCATAGGCCATTCGGGCCCGAACCCGCGGTTGCCCGTCGAAGGTGTTACTCATGGGCCCTAATACAGTCGACTTCTGTCTGGGCAATTGGGGGCCGTAACAATAGTTGTAGCACGAATGGGTCGGCTCGACCGGGGAAGGACCACGCTCTCACAGAATACCAGCGTAAAATAGCAGCTTAATGCTGCTCTGTTTCATATGGTGAGTGTAGAGAACCGGAGACCAATTTTACTGGAAAAGAGGCATTCTATCTTAGTCCTCACGGCTGACAACGCATCTGCATTTTAATTCGCAAACGTAGATAGATGTAGATGTCTATGGGCCACAGCAACCACTTACCATCAGGTGGACTGTGTGCTCGTTTGTCACCCTTATTCTGTAAAAAATGCTGGCAAATTGTTCCACTCTTTTGCTGTAGCTACCCATTATGAATTACGAAGGAAAACGTTTGGTTCGAATGGGTGGTATCTCGGCAACAAAGGCGTGAAGTCGAGCCAAATGATGCTCCAATGATGGAATGGAGACGGAGGAATTAAATCATCGTAATCGGCGGGTATCTTGTGAAACACACGTATATTGCTTTGCTCCGTCATCATTGAATATTTTCGGTTTTAATCTCGAATATCTAATGATTTAATTTACACCGTTTAAAAGCTGTGAAAATTTACCTTAAAACAGTGTAGTAGTAAAAGTAAATTAATTTATGATTTGGGAGAAGTAAGGATACAAAATTTTTACTTAATTATCGCATGCTTCTGTTCCTGACCTACGACAACTCGTGTAGTGGTCGCTTGATTCTCATTAAGCGCTTTCATCGCTTGATCGCTTGATCTTACTGAACGGTTTAGGATTTACTTTTATTTTGTTTTTGAAAGCACCGAAATATCTTCTGCTGGGAAATGTGCTGGTTGTCAGATTAAAATAACTAATCGACAGTTTATGTGTTGTAGTTCATGTATACTAAAATATGATTTGGACTGTGCCACGATTAGTGTAAAAACCTTCATTTCGCTAGACAAAGAACGTAAAGCTGTGTGAATATGTCACGCATGTAAAAATCGTCAACCTAAGAGCGACAATCAGAACACCCCCATTCGCGGAAATACAATTTTCTCGGAAGGCTGGAGAAGGAGACAGAAGAACTGCCAAGTCATTCAAATGTAAAAGTACGCGCCAAATCTAGCAGGCGGAACATCAGCCCATTACCAGCAACTTTAGAGGAAATCGGTGACTTACTTGATAATAAACTATCGACTACGTCACCAATTTTTCGCAAACTGCGATCAGCTATTCAGGAGGATATCAAGGCAATGATATCTAAGGAGATAAATTTATCTCTAAATGAGTTCAAAAATAAGCTCACGCAAGCTACTGACTTTTTAGCTGCTGAACAGGCGGATTTGAAAGTAAAGGTAGAACAACAAGATAAAGAAATTAAAGAATTACAGATTTAGACTTTAAAACTTCAAAAAGAAGTTTATACCCTCTATGATCGACTGTCTACCATTGAAAAAATCTCTCGTGATAATACTCGTATACATATTGGAAATCAACGGAATACAGGAAAAGGCAAGCGAGGATCTGTTTGGATTATTTCACACCCTTTGCAACGTAATTAATTCGCCAGTTGAGGACAGCGACATTCATGCCTGTCGCCATGTGGCTAAGATAGACCAATCTTCGAGCAGGCCCCTCTCCGTATTAGTGACACTGACGTTGCCGCGCATTCGTGATCGTATCCTCGAAGCCGTTAATAAGTTTAATAAAACCCAAAGTGTTAAACTTAACTCTAAACATCTAAATATTGTTGGTGCCACTAACAAAATATATGTCTCTGAACATATCTCTCCTGATTGTAAAGCATTATTCAGAGAGGCTAGAAGAATTGACAAAGAAAAATATTTTAAGTTTATTTGGGTCAGAAGAGGAAATGTGTACGCGTGCAAAATTGAAGGTGCCCCTCCCGTGCTCATCAAAAATACTGATTGCTTAGCTAATTTAGTTTAGTTATATCTTTTTTTTTTTTAATATCTTCTATTTATTTGTTTATTTTCTTTTAATATTCACTCTTTTTATGTTTATTTTGAAAAAACCTTATGTTATTTTATGGGTAAAGGAAAACAAAGAAAGCATTTTACGTTAGGCCTTTTGAATGTACGTTCGCTAAATACCGGTTTGGAGGATTTTAATGAAAGTATCTAAATACAAGATCTTGATATCTTATGTCTTACCGAGACTTGGCTTCACCATCGTTCTAATATTGACTTATATTCAATTTCTGGCTATAGACTGTTACACAACCCTCGTTTTGGTCGTGGTGGTGGTGTTGGTGCTTACGTAAAATCTAGCTTACGTGTAAAGCGCTTAGATCACCCCCCTGGGGAACTTGAACAGATATGGTTTAGTGTTAAAATAGGTAATGAGACTGCTGTAGTTTGTTCGGCGTATCGTCCTGAATCAGTGAGTATTGGTTCAGCTATAGACGGATTTTATCGCGTATATTAACTTATTTTTTTTATATTCCCAACGTTTCGGGTGCTTTCCAGCACCCGTGGTCACGACGGACTGAGATATTTGACCACGGGTGCTGGAAAGCACCCGAAACATCGGGAATATAAAAATAAGTTAATATACGCGATAAAATCCGTAAAATTAGTTTTATTTAAAAATGTGTAGTGTTCGCGTAAATATAAGAAATCATCAGTATCAGCTCTCTTAAATATTACTGATGATATTCTTGCTGCATCCAATGAGGGTATAGGGACAATTATGGTCTTGCTAGATTTCAGCCGCGCCTTCGATTGCGTTGATATATCTGTCCTATTGGTAAAATTAAAATACTATGGTTTCACAGGTTTGGCCTCCGCCTGGTTTCAATTTTACTGTTCCCAAAAAGTGCAATGTTTGGATAGTCAAGGACTGCTAAGGGTCTCCAACACGCTCCCACTTAATAAAGGTGTTACCCAGGGTTCGATACTTGGTCCCACATTATTCGCAATATACATGGCCAACGTTACAAAAGCAATAACCCACTCGAAAATTCATTTATATGCAGATGACAGCCAAGTATATGTTCACACAATGACAATCGATGAGGAGGTTGCTGTTGCTATTTCCTAGCTAAACAAAGATTTAGATTCTATTTCGGAGTGGTCTTTGAGACATGGTCTGGTACTCAACCCCTCAAAGAGTGTTACCATTACACTTGGAACAAAGCGCCAGGTAAAAATGGTTAATGCATGAAAGCCTGATGTTAAAATCTTTGACACCGTCATACTTTACGAGGGTTGTTTTCGCAATTTAGGTCTCCTCATGGATGAGAATTTAAAATTTGAGCAACATGTTTAGACAAAAATTGGCAAATATTATGGTCCTTTAAAAAATTTGTATGAAATTCGGAAATTTCTAAAACGTGACATTAGATTGCTGCTTTGTAACGGTTTAGTACCTTCATTATTGTGATATTGTATATGGGCCTTTTTATTTAAATAAAACTGCGAAGAATGTACGGAGAGTGCAGAACGCATGCATGCGTTTTTGTTTTAATATACCAAAAAGGCATAGGATTTCACCTTATTTGGTCAGTAATGTCATTTTAAATATGTCCAATTGTACCAAGTTAAAATATGCTTGCTTTCTGCATAAATTGTATCACACAGCGTCTCCAAGACATTTGTACGATAAGATTGCTGTTGAACAAAAAAGTTTGCTCTCGGTCAGAGAAAAATGTCATCAGCTCTCGCTGGAGTCAGGGGATGTTTTAAATTCGCCACTGCTAAAATCTGGAAGGATTTGCCACCACGAGTCCGGTCTAACCTATCTCCATATACCTTCCGGCAAAGATGCCGCAAGTGGCTGAACAGTCCCTGGCTCTGAGTGGTTCTGCTATCCCGTCAAATTGGTGAACATTCTTGTATTTTTGTATTTTGTATTTCATATTTTAGTAACTATCATTTATTGTATGAATTTTTATTTATTTATTGCTAATACGTGTGTTTCATCACTTGGCTAAGACCCTGTATGTATACTGCGCAAAGGCTGTGGCAGAATAGCAGGAGTAATGGGTTTCCCGTTACAACTGAGTCACAGACCGTTTTGTCACAATTTATTATTAAGCTTTCTATTTACATTTTAACATTGTATAGTTTTGTGGCAAATAAATATTTTTATTTATTCATTTATTATTATCATGCATTTCCTGTGCACATTCTCCGAAATTTGTCCTGGCAAACACTGAAAGGTAAAACTATTTTACTACAATGCTCGCGGCTGTTTGTAGTATAATGAAGGCAAGAGTGTGTTGTGCGAGTGTTCTCGCTAGTTCTCGCTTAAGAGTGACTGAGTTGTTCAACAAGTTTGTGTCGTAGTTCTGGATAATTTTAGCTTATGATTAATAGCTTTTAAACAATCTATAAATCAAAAATCTAAAAAAATCTATACAGAATCCCGCACGGAACAAGTATTTGTATGGCCTACAAATAATTGTTCCGGGTCTGGATGTTTATCCTTGTGCAATTTGTGTTTGTAAACTGCCTTCACGTTACAGGAGAAAATCCTAATGTGGGGGTAACGTTTTTTTTTTAAAAAAGTAGGCAAAATAGGAATATAATTTCAGTCATTGATTTATAACTCAATGATATATAACTTTAAACTAACAGAATATAATTTTCGGTATATTAAGGCTTTTACATGTCATAGGTGCGTAAGGTATTCTACTACGCCATATTATTGCGTGGGTGCCGTAAGAGGCGAAAAAATGTAGCACAATATTTAATGAATAGTGTTCTAGTGGGGTCTATAATACCTGACACCTGGTTATATGATAATCTCGAGCAAAAAAAGGAAAAGCTTACGAAAATCAGCAACTAATGAAAACATTAACAAAACTTTGTTAATGGTTTTAGAAAAACGACTGATATTATCTATACAAATAAATAAAATAAAAGTGTCTGTTTGTAATGTTAAAATAACAGCTCTTTACTAAATGCATATAAAAGTATATACGGTACTAATAACAAAAAAACAAAATTTAAAATGTTTGTCTGTTTGTTCCGGCTAATCTCCGAAACGGCTGGACCGATTTTGACGGGACTTTCACTGGCAGATAGCTGATGTTATAAGAAGTAACTTACGTTACATTTACGTGGTAGAGCCATGCTGCAGCTATATTAGTAGTATAGTTGTAGCACGAATGGGTCGGCTCTACCGGGGAAGGACCATGCTCTCACAGTATACCAGCGTAAAATAGCAGCTTGACACTGCTATGTTCCATATGGTGAGTGTAGAGAACCGGAGACCCTTTTCACTGGAAAATAGGTATTTGACGTTAGTCCTCACGGGTGACGACGCATATGCATTTTGATTTTTTGTTGAGGATAAATGTAGGTGTCTATGGGCCGCAGCAACCACTTACCATCAGGTGGACAGTGTGCTCGTTTGTCACCCAATTCTATAAAAAAAATATTTTAGAAAAGTAATTAGGGTTCAATAAAAAAATAAAGCCCATGATATCGTAGTAAATTCCACGCGGGCGAAGTCGCGATGGACAGCTAGTTCTTAATATAAAAACGCTGATTGTTACCCTAACGTATAATCAAAGTCAATAAAAGTACTTATATCCATGAATTGTATTTTTCATATTTGGAGCCGGTAGGTGGCGCTGTTCTCGAGATCCAGATATCACCCGTGCCGGATCGCTCGTATCGTATAAATTTCAACGTTTGTCGATTTGTCCTCCATCAACGATGTGTTCATTCAAGTTTGATCATATCATACGAAAGCAACCATCCAGTAGTATTAGCGATAGTAGGTCGATAAAGTAGGTTATTCATATCTTATAAATAAAATTAATGTTTGTTTTTTGTATTTTATGTGCTTTCATACCATTCATAAGATTGCGCTAAAACTTTGTCAACTTATTGCTTGTACTTGCGCGTAGGTTATAGGCATAGTACTAACACTAGGTGGTGCGCGTATCATACCGACAAATTTATTTGAAAGTTATACATCCTAAAATTATAATGAATGTGTTATCATTTCTAATTAAAGAATATAACTCTTCCAAATTTGAAACGATATTTCCACAATTATTTCTTCTGCGGCAGTAACGCGCCGTGACCATCAAGTAATAAATAAATTAGCCATAAATTAATGTCGGTTTCGTTAAAAATACTGTATCTGTTATAAAAAGCGCTATTCAAGTGGTGAATACTAAAACCTATATACGATATAACCTTAATATCATGAAATACAGTGCTGTGTTTAGTTGATATTATCGTCAAACGCCCTCCATTAGTTGCTTTGGTCAAGCCGTATCATAATAATATGGTACGCAAACAGTGCTAAATTGCATGTTGTAATGCTCACCATTTCATGAAATAATCGACTACTTTATGATATGATCGATTCTACGATTCACAATCATGCGACCTGCTGATTTTACATGTTATGATGCTATTGTTATGATAAAGGTATTATGTACTGTTACATGGTATTGCAATGATTATCGTAAACCCAGAAATCTCTCATATTTCAAAAGTAGCTAATATTTTTTTTCTTTTGGGATGATGTTATGCCATAAAGATTTCTTTACTCTTTTTTTAATCACAACCTTTTTAGTTTTCAGCTTAATTTTGAATAACTTATTTTGATTTAGGATAAAAGATGGTGTAAATTTTGTGGTCCGCTAATCAAAGGCTTATTGCTTTAAAAAAATTGCTCAAATATAATATTCCGTGTCACGCTTCTACTCAAATGGGTGGCTCTACCGGATGGACCACGCCACCACGGAATATCATCTTGAAAATAATAGTACAGTGCTCCTGTATTTTGTTTAGTGACTGACGAGCAAAGAAGATACTTTTTACTGGTGACAAGGCATCCAAATTAGTATTCAGAGGTGACAACGTATTTGTAGCCTTATATATTTTAAGTTTTATAGAAAGATGCATTTTTATTAAACCTGTAGCGACCAACTGAACTTACGGTAAACATGATGGTTACTAGCTACTTCGATCCATGGAAACAAAAACCAGCACCTGCATAAAACAGCTACAGAGACTACAGATACGTTGTCACCTCTGAGGACTACAATGGAATGTCTTACAGGCTGTTATTAAACTGATTCCCTATATCTTTTAGATCGTAACACAGCTGTTAGGATAAGCATAAAAGACACATATATGTATGAGAGTGATAACGTAAACTACGTAGACAGACTGAATGATTGAATGACCTTGAAGTGTTGCTGCTCATATCCTGTTTCTTTTCCACTTGTCGCCTCTTACGGCACCCACGCGATGATATGGCGTAGTAAAATACCTTACGCACCAATGACATGTAAAATCCTTAATATACTGAAAGTTATATTCTCTTAGTTATATATCATTAGGTTATAAATCAATGACTGAAAGTATATTCTGTATAGATCTTTTTTTAAAGCTACTAATCAAAAGCTGAAATTATCCAGAACTACGACACACACACATTGAACACCTCAGTCACTCTTAAGCGAGACCTAGCGAGAACACTCGCACAAAACAACACTTTTGCCTTCATTATACTACAAACTACAAACAGCCTCGAGCATAGTAGTGAGTAGTTTTATCTTTCAGTTTTTTACAGGATACATTTCGGAGAATGTGCGCAGGTATTGCATGATTTAATTCCTCCCTCTCCATTCCATCATTGGAGCACCATTTGGCTCGTATTCACGCCTTTGTTGCCGCCATGCCACGCATTCGAACCAAACGTTTTCCTTCGTAATACATAATTTGTAGCTACAGCAAAAGAGTGGAACAATTTGCCAGCACTTTTTTTATAGAATAAGGGTGACAAACAAGCACCCAGACCACCTGACCACCTGACCTACCATCAGGTAAGTGGTTGCTGTGGCCCATAGACATCTACATCTATCTTCGTTTGCGCATCTTCTTTTCCAGTAAAATTGGTCTCCGGTTCTCTACACTCACCATACGAAACAGAGCAGCATTAAGCTGCTATTTTACGCTGGTATTCTGTGAGATACCAGTGCGTTTTGCCAGTGATGACATACGGAACTGAGACGTGGTCCTTCACTACAGGCCGGATGAGGAAGCTCAAGGTCGCTCAGCTAGCTATGGAGAGGGCTATGCTCGGAGTTTCTCTGCGTGATAAACTCAGAAATGAGGATATCCGTAGTAGAACCAGAGTGACAGACATAGCCCAACGGATTAGTTAGCTGAAGTGGCAATGGGCCGGCCATATAGCTCGAAGAACCGACAACCGATGGGGAAAAAAGGTTCTCGAGTGGCAGCCTCGTACCGGCAGGCGAAGTGTTGGGCGTCCCCTCACTAGATGGAGTGACGACCTAGTAAGATATGCAGGAAGTCAATGGATGCAGGTGGCTCAGGACCGTGCTTTGTGGCATTTCTTGGGGGAGGCCTATGTTCAGCAGTGGACTTAATCGAACATAAACACAACAATAAACAGCATATGTCATTCCCTTCAAAATAAAATGTTAAATCAGTGCGCTTTCTCCATACATAGTGGCACTGGATTATAATATAAAAAATAATACAGATAAAGCTATTGGATGGACGCTATTCATTAATTTTCTTAGGATTTTGGTTTTTCTAAATAATAAATTCACTTATTAAGTGGCAAAGCTTGCGACGTCACTTATTGGTTTCACGATGTCTGTCCATCTGTCCGTCTGTCCGTCTGTTTGTCTGTCCGTCTGTCCGTTTGTCCGTCTGTCCGTCTGTCCCACGATTATCTCGAGAACGGTTTCGAATTTTCAAATTCTGTTTTCAGCAATCGATTACTGATCACCCAGGCATCTGAACTTTCTATTTTGAAACTGATTACTCAACCGCAACCGTTAGAAACCGCTACAAAGCTGATTGCTACGCCACTTTGCTATGCTGTTAGCTTGCTAGGTTTATAGTCTTGAATAAGGAGCATAACGTTGGGCTAATTTAATTGAATAAAGCTTTGAATTCATGTTTGGTAGCAGTTTGAAATTATATTGTATTCAGATTATAGTATTGTCTCTGTTAACCTGGCAACTTACCAATACAGATAACAGTTTCTATGTTTCTAGATCGTACTATCAAAATTAAAATGATTTAAATGGATACAACAGCCGCTCTAAACAAACTGCACGTAAAATGTACCCGAAGCGTCCAGAATGAAACATACATAGTAAACTCCATAACATTTGTTTTATTCAATATGTGTACTCCTGTTATTATAAGAATTCAGTAACTTTCCTTATGGCCATGAACATGTTATCTATCTGATGGAAAAGAAAATGTTAGTTACATTTTATACTTATACTTATCTTCACGCACAATCCCTGACGGGGTAGCCAGAGAGAACAGATTGCCAAGTGTCACGATCCTTACAAACCTCTTTCGCTTCTTTCAGATTCATTATCTTCTTCATGCATGCACGTCTAGGTATCCGAGTACTTTTGACCCTACCCTCTTCGAGCAATTTGCTCACATGGTCTTCGAAAGTTAGTCTCGGTCTACCTCGACACCTTTTCATATTAACTTTCGCGCTATATATTTTCTTCACCATTCGGTCTTCACTCATTCGCTCAACGTGCCCAAACCACCGAAGCACGCCCTTAGCAATTTTTGTGATAAGGTCATCTTTCAAACCTGCCATATTGCGAATCTCTTCGTTTCGCTTTCGGTCGGCCATGGTAACGCCGCACATTTTACGAAGAGATCGCATCTCCACTGCATTCAACTTACTTTTATGCTTCTTCTGGCATACCCAGGTTTCGCTGCCATATAACAAAGTCGGTACCAACACTGCGTTATGTATTGCAAGGCGTGCACTCTTCGCTACGCCTTGCCTTTTGACTAACGCAGTCAGGGCACCATTGACTTTGTTCCCGGCAGCGACACGCCTGTCCACATCTAAATCACATCTTCCATCCCGGCTAAAAGCGCTCCCCAAGTATACAATTTCATTTACCTGTTCTAGACATTCCTGATTTACCCATATTTCACACTTCGTTCTCTCTTCGTCTCTTTCAAATACCAGAACCTTAGTTTTATTAGCATTCAAACGGAGACCTTTAATTTCACATTCCTCTTTCATACACGTGACTAATGCCTGCAGTTCTGCCTCTGATGGTGCAATAAGCACTGCATCATCAGCATACAGCAGACAATTTACTTTAATGTCACCCAATTTCACACCCAAACAACTATCTTTCAGCTTCTGTAAACAGCTGTCGAGATACAGTATGAACAGCCAGGAAGACATGACACAACCCTGCTTTACGCCCGTTTGGACGTTAAACATGGGTGACAGGTCATGCCCTACCCGCACACAGGCTTTACAGTCACAGTAAAGAGACTGCACAGCCCTTAGCAATCGACCATCCACACCATACCCCGGCAACAGTTCCCACATTTTCTTCCTAACAACCTTATCAAATGCTTTCTCAAGATCCACAAAAGCACAGAAAATCTTCTGGTTAGCAGCCAGAAGCTTCTCCGTGATCATGCGGAGAGAAAACATTTGATCCGTGCATCCTCTTCCAGGTCTAAATCCGCATTGTGCCTCCCATAGAAATCTTTCCGATTTCTCTTTACATTTTGAATACATAAAAAATAATATTCGGCAACGATTTTCACGGCCTTAAACCGATTTCCCTACAAAAATAATATATCAATAGGTTAGAATTGAATTTTTAAAGACACAGTAGCACACAGTTCACCTAATGGTAAGTGAATTCTAAGTAGGCCTTACCATCTACACCTATTCTTGATTAAGAATACTAACATGGAGTGCATCGTTTCTAGAAAAAACGGGTGTTTGGTTCTCTATATTTTTTTTAAGAAACAATAGCATAATTTTAAGCATAAATCCTTTGAGTGCGGGGTTTTTCCCTTGTCGAGCCGACCCATTCGTGTTGCAACTGTAATGTAATTGCAGGGTAGCTCTACACCGTGTAAATTTTGTAATAGATCAAAGGATTTTTTCAAATGTTCTTGTTTCTTTGTAAACTAGAAAACTAAATATAAAATATTGTTAAGCGGTAAAAACGATTTATATTACGAACGTACGCTTTTTTAAGCCACTGATTTCTCATTGTATTCTTTCTCCCATTACCAATGCCAAAATATGCATTTTGTGGTAACCTTTAACTATGAAGTGTTTTTTACGTAATACTTCTTACGGTGCGTACACATTATATAACATAACATGTTATAAAACGTTATATAACATGTTTCAGTAATGTGGAGGCTGACAGTTATAAAATGTGTTATATAACGTGACCCTCATGTTATATAACTCGAACGGCGGAACCACAAACGACAATGTCATACGACAATCTCACATAACATTGTTATATTGTATTGTTATTCTAATGTGTACAGTATTGTTATATGTTCCAATGTTGAAAAACTATGTTACATAATAGGGACGTGTTATAAAATATGTTACTTGATCTGTACGCATCCTTAGAATTATTTTTGTTTATGGCGTTTCTGTTTGTCCTTGATTTAATATATAATTCATAATACCTCCGATCAAAGTCCGCTGCACAATAAAACGCATCCCCATATATGCCTCATAATAGGGTTTCTCATAACTGTCACGCTTGGCAGACTGCCAAGTGCCACTGAGTGGCGTCTAGTAGTATTCACTATGCCATATCGTCCCTTAGATGTCGTAAAGACGACAGAGGGAAACAAACAAGGAGATGTTTTAAATTAAAAAAGAACATGAAAGTTTTGAAATGTAATATACACGCTCTAAAGTGGACACAAAAGGCAAAGCATTAATCCAGCATTCTGATCACGTGTACTAACAAATCCTCCCGGTGTGTTTTATTCAACTGCCGCTTCATTGTAGAAAATTTCAATCTACATTAATGAACCACAGCGCAAACAAGTCAATTGATCTTGCATGCGGAGCGAAATTTGATTCCGTTTTCAAATCGAAACTTTTAAAAATCCTACAGAAACGCAACGTTTCTACTCAGAATTTTAGCCTTAATAAAGTAAAGTTTTTTGACCCCCTTATAGCTGCGGTGTAAGAATATCCATATCGTCCTGAGGGTATCGTAAGAGGCGACAGGGGAAAACAAGCCAGGAGCTGGCCAGCAGCGTTTTTCTAATAACAACTAAAAGATAAAAATTGCTTTTGCCAACTCGCGCAGTTATCTCCCCATGGTGTAATCTATGGGGGAGGCCTATATTCAGCAGTAGACTTTTGATGGGCTGAAACCATGACTGAAAAGTTTCAGCCTATTACGTACTACACCTCCATTCCTCCGGGTGCCTCCTTTCATTTATGAGATGGTTCTAGTGTTAGAAATTAAACACCACGCTAACTACCAATTCGTATTGGTAAACCTCACACGCCTTCGAAATATTTCTCATACGAGTATATACTATGTCTTCCTTCACCGTGGAGCAAGTAGTGAATCGGAACTTATAATTGCAATTAAGAATTTCATCGGTGCCTGTTATTTATTTAAATGGCCTAATACTCAAACGCTACTCAATTTTAAGATGTCGTAAGTCTCGTGGTGTCACAGCCACTTTGACTTAAGTCAAAGCCAGTGATAGAGCTTGGGTACTTGGACATAGGATTCATATTTCTTCTGCTTCAGGTCCTAGTTTTGAACAACGCAAATCTTTTAATATATAAAATGGAATAAAAAGTTCGTCGCACAAATGATAAATTATAGTTTAGGATATATTCTGTACATAAACAGAAAGTTGAATTTGTTTTTCTTAAAGAAAATGAATAAGTACAAACTTATTCCTTTATTTAAAAATTAGTTGTGTGCTTTTGTATCGTTTGTCTGTGATATTATTTGTGATAAGTTGAAATAATACGTGATTTATATGTAGGTAATGGCGGCGTGAGAGAATCCCGTAAAAACGTTAGACGAAACGATACAATTACATATAAAAGAAAACAAATTAAATAAGTATTATCTTAAACATGGCGACTACGTGGCCACGTGTGTTAAACCACGGTGTGAAAATCTCTCAGAATTTGTAGCCTCTACCCATTGATTTATATGTATACGTAGTACATTATAACTCAATGCCTCTATCCAGCTGTGGGACTCCTATAGATTAATACTCAACTTTTACATATAGAAATTATCTTGAATATAATCTATGCTGAAAATAAAAATGTAAGTATATATAGTCTTCTTTAGCTTCATTCATTCCCGTTACAAAATAGTCCATATTACTACATATTAATCTGAAAGTTATAATAATATTATAGCCATCAAATTAATGATCCTTTAAAGATATAAATAGATTTGTTAGATATTTTATTTAATCATAGCTGGCCTGGCAGCAATAGTACTTTCCGGTAAGTGGCGCAATGAGTTTCATTCCTAATTTATTCCGCTATGTTGACCACAGCGCCACCTGTCGGTTCAAGATTTTGTGATATTCTTTTTTTGCAACATATATTGTGTATATTATGAGTTTATTGCTTCGTTGGTCTAGTGGTCGTAAACGCGGTTGCTGGTCATGTGTTCCGGCTACGAGTTCCGGGTTTTCTAGTAAATTCTCAGTAGCAGCCTAGAATAAGGGATTTGGCGATGTTTTACCCCCGCGCCTCAGAAAGTACTTAAAGCCTTTGGTCTTGCGCCTGATCTCTCCGGTCGTGTCGGTTTACCGTCCCGACTATGAGAGTGAGGGAATAGAAAGTACACTAAATTGTGCTTGCACATACACTGGGGCACTGTAATCCTGTCCTGTCCTGCGCAGATAGCTACTCTCCGTTCGGACTGGCCGCCATGACCGAACCATGATATCTAGAGGACATTATTATTTTATTATAATTATTATTGTAGAGAGACAGACTGAATGATTTACCACCTTGAAATGTTGCTGCTCATCTCCTGTGTCTTTTCCACTTGTCGCCTCTTACGGCAACTACGGGATGGTATAGTCTATTAGATTAATTTATGCACCTATGACATGGAAAAACCTTAATATACTTAAAGCATTGAGTTATACAAAACTAGGAGGAGCAAACTACATTACCGCGCGTCGAAAAAAGTATAATCACTATCTAACCGCAACGACGTAGTTTTGAAATCACTAAACATTTTAAAGTAAAAATATTCCTGTCTCGCTTACACAAGCTGCGAAAACAAAACCGTCGCTATGATAACATAAAGCTAGACACACAAACATGCAATGGCGGGTTGGTGCCTACCATATGAAATTTTACCCAAAATAAGACTAGACAGACTGAAAACTTTCCATCTTAGTCTTCATATAGATGGCATCTGCGGCTTTCTTCGTTTGAATTTTTTTTCGTGTCCATGGACTGTAGTAGCCACTTAACATCAAGTGAATTGTGAGATTGCGTGTCACTTCTGTTTTATTATTAAAGAAACAAGAGGGCAGACTGAACGGAAGCTTGAACGGGGAAAAACTAAGTACGCGTAGAATCATCATCATCATTAATTAATGTAATGATTTTTGTTTTGTCCATGTTCATGTTAAGACCTATCCGTTGGGAAACACTATTGAGGTCATTGAGCATAGTGCTTAGGTCCTCTAGCGATCCTGCCAGAAGGACTATATCGTCGTCAAATCAAAGGTGAGTGATGTACTCGCCATTGATGTTAATACCGTATCCTTTCCAGTCCAATAGCTTGAAAACATCTTCCAATGCAGCGGTGAAGAGTTTCGGGGATATAAAGTCACCCTCTCTTACACCTCTTTGCAGTCGGACAGGTTTCGTACTCTGATTCTGTACTCGGATAGCCATCGACGCTCTACTGTACAAACACTTCAGCACTTCGATATACCGACAGTCAACTTGGCACCGCTGAAGGGACTGCAGCACCGCCCAAATTTGACGGAATTAAAGGCTTTCTCATAGTCCACATACGCGAGGCAAAGTGGCAGATTATACCCCTCTATCTTCTGTACAATCTGCCGCAGGGTATGTATGTGGTCCATGGTACTAAAGCCTTTTCGGAAGCCGGCTTGTTCGGGAGGCTGGAAGTCGTCAAGTCTGCACGCGAGACGATTCGTAATGACTCTCGGAAACAGCACGTAGACGCGGCTCAGAAGGGAAATCGGTCTGTAGTTCTTCAAGAGAGCATTGTCGCCGTTCTTGAAGGACAAGACCACCGCACTTCTGCTCCACGCCTCGGGAGTAGTGCCACCATGGAGGACGGAATTAAAAAACTTCTGAAGGACTTCAAGTACCGGTTTTCTACCCGCTTTGAAAAGCTCCGCTGTAATTCCATCCTCGCCCGGGGACTTGCCGTTTTTAAGGTGCTGGAGAGCTATTCTAATCTCGCTCAGACTGACGTCTGGGATATCTTCGGAATAGTGTCGGATAAGACTCGCTTTTGGATCGTTACTCACATTTGCGTGTGGCTCCAACGATGACGTGTACAGCTGCCCATAGTACCTCTCAATCTGACTCAAAATCTCAAGTGTCCCGGAAACGATGCTATCACACTCGATCTTCAGCTTTAACAGTTGGCTCTTTCTGGCAGACAGATTTCTGGCAAAGACTTTGGAGCCTTGGTTCCGCTCGATCGCTTCTTCAATACAAGTTGTATTGAAGTTGCGCAAGTCCCGCCGCATGCATTTGGAGATCTGTTTGTACAGTTGCCTGTATGCTGTCAAATCTGTTGAAGAATGTAGCTTCATCTTCCGTCTAACAGCCATGAGATTAAGAGTGTGATCGGAGAGATTTTGTGTTCTTCTGCGGCGGGTCTTGCCGAACTTAGCTCCGACCGCATGGACAGTTTCCATGAACTTGTCATTCATATCGTCCACTTCATTGCAGTCTTCTAGGCATTGAAAACGGTTTTGTAACTCGAGCTAAAAGGTTTCGGGACTTTGGAACAGAGCACGAGGGGGACGGAGCGTTAACTTCATTAGAGGAGACCTCTTCAACGCGTACTGATTCTACGCGTACTTAGTTTTTCCCCGTTCAAGCTTCCGTTCAGTCTGCCCTCTTGTTTCTTTAATAATAAAACAGAAGTGACACGCAATCTCACAATTCACTTGATGTTAAGTGGCTACTACAGTCCATGGACATGAAAAAAAATTCAAACGAAGAAAGCCGCAGATGCCATCTATATGAAGACTAAGATGGAAAGTTTCCAGTCTGTCTAGTCTTATTTTGGGTAAAATTTCATATAGTAGGCACCAACCCGCCATTGCATGTTTGTGTGTCTAGCTTTATGTTATCTTAGCGACGGTTTTGTTTTCGCAGCTTGTGTAAGTGAGACAGGAATATTTTTACTTTAAAATGTTTACTTTACTTATCTTCACGCACAATCCCTGACGGGGTATCCAGAGAGAACAGATCGCCAAGTGTCACGATCCTTACAAACCTCTTTCGCTTCTTTCAGATTCATTATCTTCTTCATGCATGCACGTCTAGGTATCCGAGTACTTTTGACCCTACCCTCTTCGAGCAATTTGCTCACATGGTCTTCGAAAGTTAGTCTCGGTCTACCTCGACACCTTTTAATATTAACTTTCGCGCTATATATGTTTAGTGATTTCAAAACTACGTCGTTGCGGTTAGACAGTTGTTATACTTTTTTCGACGCGCGGTAATGTAGTTTGCTCCTCCTAGTTTTGTATAACTCAATGCTTTTAGTATATTAAGGCTTTTCCATGTCATAGGTGCATAAATTAATCTAATAGACTATACCATCCCGTAGGTGCCGTAAGAGGCGACAAGTGGAAAAGAAACAGGAGATGAGCAGCAACATTTCAAGGTGGTAAATCATTCAGTCTGTCTCTCTCTCTGCCGCCGATTAGCAGTACTTGAACTGTTGTGTTACGATCTAAAGGATATAGAGAGTCAGTTTAATAACAGCCTGTAAGAAATTTGATTTTAGTCGTGAGATGTGACAACGCATCTATAGTTTTATTTGTTTTATGTTTTCTGCAGGTGTCCATGGATTGCAGTAAAAAACAGGCACTGCAGTACAAGCACTACTATTTGACGGCAGAAATATATAAAGCAGTACCAACCCAGACAGACTTCCAGGCAAAAGGGGCATCCTACCACCTAGTTTTATTACGCTATGGCCTAATGCGCTTGGGCGTGGTATAATTTTTAAACATGTATATTATAATCTTACGGAAACATTATATTAGCACAACGTTTATTTACTTTGAATTTTGTAAGAAAACTTTCATTCTTGCATTATTTCTTAATGAATCTATTTAAGGTGAAAGCTCCAGTGTGGACGGCGAAATTAAAATTTACTTACGTTTTTTTTGGATTTGCAAGTCAGGATCAGGTTGCATGTTTAACAAAATAAGATTCTCGACCGTAACGAGTATATGATTACAGAATTATTATCATTAAAATCATCAATACAACCCTCTTAGTTCATATAATCCATTTGAATGTGTTTTTCTGGAAATAGCCATACAATGGGATCATACGAACCTAGAGGGTTGTTGATGACTACGGGTATGATGATTATAATAATTATGTAAATTCCATTGAGTTATATGTACTACGTACTAGAGAAGCCATTCCGAGCATTGACTATGTTCAACTGAACTGTAGTGCAATCCATACAAACTAAATATTGCGTAAATTGAAGATTTGTGAATTCCATAAAATAGTTATTATTACATTTTATATAGAAATATGTTTGTTTAGATTAAATTAAGATATTTATATTCTTATATTTATTTTATATTAATATCTTATTTTATATCAAATTAAAGTCTTCGCTCTTGCCCGACTACTACTACCGCGCATGCGCGAAGACATAGAGTAGAACACAGTGTTTGTTTGGGATGGCTTCTCTAGTATGTACTACGTAGTATATATAACTCAATGGTAAATACATACTCGTTACAGCCGCGAATCATATTTTGTTAAACATACAACCTGACATTGACCTACAAATTGCAAAAAACGTAAGAAAATTTGAATTACGCGGGTCACCTTCGGGCATTCAGTCGGTAAAGAACCCTTTTAAGTGTGAAAGAAAGATGGAAGAAAATAACAAGCCAGGAAATGTAATTACTTTTACGTAAATTGTAGACAATTAATTACATCAAAATACAAAATTAAGAAAGAAAGAGTAATGAAGTAAGGCGGCGAAGATTTTATTGTAAGTAAGAATTTTAAATATGCCCTAAATAAGTTTTTCAAAGTTTCCTCAATATTAAATATATTACCTATCGAAATAAAATATTTACCTTGTTACTCGGTCAGTCGCCAAGAGCAAAATTCCTAACGTAATTCAAAATTAAATTATCTTTCAACCGTTAGCAATGTTTACTTTGTAGATCCTTCATATTTACTAAGTAAACGATCTTTAATAACCCTTACGCGTGTGGTGGCAATAATAATTCATTATTATCGAGTCCTTTGAATGTCATATTAAGCCGTGGTAGCTCAAGCGCTAAGCTCGCTGTGTTCATTTTAAACCCGTGTTCGATTATTCTATCCCCGCTGGCACCAAAACAAATGAAACCAAGTCAAAGAAGAACATACGTGGTAGAGCCATGCTGCAGCTATATTAGTAGCATAATTGTAGCACGAATGGGTCGGTTCGACTGTAGAGAACCGGAGACTCGTTTTACTGGCAAAGGGGCACTCCATGTTAGTCCTTACGGGTGACAACGCATCTGCATTTTGATTGGCAAGCGAGGATAGATGTAGATGTCTATGGGCCATAGCAACCCACTTACCATCAGGTGGACTGTGTGCTCGTTTATCACCCTACCCTATAAAAAAAAAACTTCTAAATTAAAAATAATAATATTTCGAAGATATGTGAAGCCCATTTTAAAAGCCCAGGCATTCCTTTGCCCTACAGACCTCTCTAAAATGCGAAGCCAGTGCTTTACAGTGTATATAGGCTGTATCTTTACTTTACCGTTACCATTACAGCTAATTAAAACTCCACTGTTAAACATCGGCCTCCCCATATTTTGCCTCATAGGGTGATATTTTGGAAGGCCACGCAAGGCAGGCGGGTTGGTAACCGTTATTTTTTAGTTGTTTTTAAGAAGACGTTGCTGCCAATACACTGTTACTCATCATGGTCAACTTTCATTCATTACAGCCCTTCACAAGTCCACTGCTGAACATAGGCCTCCCCCAAAGAATGCCACAAAACACGGTCCTGAGCCACCTGCATCCATCGACTTCCTGCATGTCTTACCAGGTCGTCACTCCATCTCGTGGGGGGACGCCCTACACTTCGCCTACCGGTACGAGGCTGCCACTCGAGAACCTTTCTTCCCCATCGGTTGTCGGTTCTTCGAGCTATATGGCCGGCCCACTGCCACTTCAGCTTACTAATCCGTTGGGCTATGTCGGTCACTCTGGTTCTACTGGTCGTTGTCATGGTCAACTTTACTTCACTTTATTTTAATTGTTTGTGTCGTAAAAGATGGCTATAAGAAATGTCATGAATATTGAAGGTGTTAACATTAATTAGCTAAGATACGCTTAAGAATTAATTAAAATTATGCGTCTTCCGCTGTTTGAAGGGCCTTCTAGGTGAGGGAGGGCAAAATATACTCTTCAAACATTAATGTTTTATTTAATTTATTTTTGCATCTTTTATAAAATGTATTTCCGCATAGTAACTAACTTAATTAGAAAGATAGACTCATGGTATGAGGTACTTTTGAGGCATATTAAGGTATACGTGGTAGAGCTATGCTGCTGCTATATTAGTGTAGTTGTAACACGAATGGGTCGGCTCGAACAGGGAAGGACCACGCTCTCACAAAATACGAGCGTAAAATAGCAGCTTAACAATGCTGCGTTTCGTGTGGCGAGGGTAGAGAACCGGATACCCTTTTTACTGGAAAAGAAGCATTCCATCTTAGTCCTCACGGCTGACAAGGCATCTGCATTTTGATTCTTTATTGAGAATGGATGTAGATGTCTATGGGTCACAGCAACCACTCAGCTTCCAGTAAAAAGAGTCTCCGGTTCTCTACACTCACCATACGAAACACAGCAGCATTAAGCTGCTATTTTACGCTGGTATTATGTGAGAGCGTAGTTCTTCCCCGGTCGAGTCGACCCATTCGTGCTACAACTATACTAGTAATATAGTTGCAGCATGGCTCTACCACGTGAAGATTTTACACAGTTCCAAAAAGTCGTGGATCAACGCAACTAGTAGATCAGCTGCAAGAAATTGATCTACGGGAGGTCCTTAAGGTCAACCCCTGCAGAGTCATAGTTCATTTTGTGTTTTTATGAGAAAATTTACTTTTTTTTACTAATTCTTATTAGAACTTTATGTTTTATGTTTTATAACTTTCTCTAGATTGGTACTGATGAGTCCTTGCGTTAGACAAACTCTTTATGGTTGTTTATTGGGTGTGTTGAAAAATATATTAAGTTTTACAATTTTTTTTTCTCAAATCATAACTTTTTACTTCGGACCCCACTGTGAAAAAAAATAGTCTATTGAAAAGTGACCCTGTATTACAAGTTTTGGCCAATTTAATAGTGCTTCTGAAAAGGTATTATACATGGCCATGAGTGACTCTAATATCTTTTTAGGACGAAAAAACAAAAAAACGATTGTGAAATAATTGTTTTAATAAAACAAAACATTTTACAATAAATGCTCAAAATTCCTACCTCTACATAATCGGCACCATGTAATAAAATTCCTACGTTACCTACGGAATGCACCTCTGTTGTTAATAACTTGTACCCTAGCAAATTCGAGGTTTTGTCGTAGTTCTTGTTCGCTGTTGTTCTCTCCTTGATAAACTATTTCTTTAAAATAGCCCCAACGAAAATAATCTAATGTATCTAAATCGGGCGACCGGGGTGGCCATGCAATAGGTCCGCCTCGACCAATCCACCGGTTGGGGAAGCGCTCGTTCAAATGATCTCTAACTGCTCGAGCCACATTTCTGCTATTCTTGTTTCTGGAACCTCAGACTCGTTAAGAATTTGGTTTAAATTATTTTGTAAAAAATTTAAATACAGGGCACCATTTAGCCTTGCTGGCATTTCATGCAGCACCAACTGCTGGCCAATTATACCAGTTTATACCAAAAAGATGCTGAAATTGTTCATTTCTTATGATATGGGAGTTCACTCTGGGGTAAAAATGTAGGTTGTGGATATTGAACTCCCAGTCTTCCAAAATTTGGCTCATCCATCCATAATACCTTGTTGAAGAACTGCGGATCCTCTCTGTGCTGTCTTAGCATCTCTCTGCAAAACCTCACTCTAGGTTCATAGTCACCGGGCAGCAAAGCTTGCACCCTTTGCACGTGGCGTTTAGGCGTGATATTTGTTTCTTTTAATGATCTGTTGCACCGTCGGTTTTGGAATCTTGAGATTACGGGATATTTGGCGTTGAATTATACCAGGATCCAATCTTAATTATCTCAGCACTTCATCTTAATTTTCAAATCGGACCACTGCTCTGCATGCTATTGGAGCATGCTGACCGGGTAAGACTCCCTCCATGTACGAATTATGTACGCGCATATATGCGCGCTGGAGTCTGGGAAACGATATTCCCTGGCAGCAGCCCGAGCATTGCCGTCGCAAAAGCCATACAGATAATGCATTTCTGCATACTACAGTTGGGTGTATTCTCTCCTCGCAGTAGCCATTTTTCTTTTTGTAGCCAATCCGTTCGATTCCGAATCTTTTTTGATTCACACAGCACTGGACATAGGTAGCCAATCTATCACAAGTTCGAAAAACAAAGCGTAAGCGTTGATCGCAATCAATGTTAACTTCCGAAACAATTAACCGATCCGCGCCATCAATCTATTTTTCTAAACTAAACAAACTCCTCGTCGGTGCATAAAAACTTGCTAACAAAACCCGACACGATATAGAGGTTATACGGGACGAGATCACGCCGACGTGACCGCACTGCAATGAATCACTTCCGACCCGCCCCGCTAGCAACCAATCCGATCTCGAGTGAACGTCAAACGGTAGGAAATCATGAATTGAATACCGTCTCCTTTTTGGAAGTCGGCAGAAAATACAGGAATATTGAGCTATTATTTTTACGATGATATTCCGTGGTGGAGTGGTCCATCTGGCAGAGCCGACCCATTCGAGCTGAAGCATGACATGGAATATTATATTTGAGCAATTTACTTTAAAAGCAAAAA
The DNA here is from genome assembly GCA_963668995.1 of Parnassius mnemosyne. Taxonomy (NCBI): domain Eukaryota; kingdom Metazoa; phylum Arthropoda; class Insecta; order Lepidoptera; family Papilionidae; genus Parnassius; species Parnassius mnemosyne. The sequence continues at coordinate 27,757,520 of CAVLGL010000086.1, forward strand.
AGCCTTTGATTAGCGAACCATAAAATTTACATTATCTTTTATACATACATACATACATAAATATCATCACGCCTCTTTCCCGTAGGGGTAGGCAGAGACCACTTCTTTTCACTTGCTACGATCCTTACATACTTGTTTCGATTCGTCCACTTTCATTATTCCCTTCATACATGCTCTTTGGTTTAGGGTATTCTTGACCTGGCCTTTCTTCAAGACGTCCTTGATTTGGTCTAGAAAAGTCCGCCTAGGTCTACCCCTTCTAACATTTTCATTCACACACGCCTTATACACTATTTTCGTCAATCGTTCTTCATTCATTCTCTCAACATGGCCAAACCATCTCAGCATACCTTTCTCATTTTTTGTCACAACATCTTCTTTCAGACCACAACGTTTTCTTATCTCACTATTTCACTCAGTTTCGCTCCTATCATACTTCTTAACGCTCTCATCTTAACTGCATTTATTCTGCTTTCATGTTTCTTCTGCCATACACAACTTTCTCTTCTGTACACGAATGTCGGAACCAACCACCCCTCACGCACAGCCAAACGAGCCTTGTTAGACACCTTCCGACTGCTCATAAAGGTGTTTAAAGCTCCATTCGACATGTTTCCTGCATTCACTCTTCTTTAGATATCACTCTCACACTTTCCATCTCTTGTAAACTTTGAACCCAGATACACAAACTCAAATAAATCAAAATAAGTTATTCAAAATTAAACTGAAAACTAAAAAGTTTGTGATTAAAAAAAGAGTAAAGAAATCTAAATCCTTAAACAATATGGCATAACATCATCCTAAAAGAAAGTTTTTACTAGCTATTTTTGAAATATGAGAGATTTTTGGGTTTACGATTATCATTGCAACACCATGTAACAGCACATAATACTTTTTCAAAAAAAAAAAGCATCATAACATGCAATCAGCAGGTCGCGTGATTTTGGTTTAATCATATCATAAAATAGTCGATTATTTCGTGAAATGGTAGCATTACAACATGAAATTTAGCTCTGTTTGTGTGCCATATTATTATGATACGGTTTGACCAAATCAAATAATGGAGGGCGTTTGACGATATTATCAACTAAACACAGCACTGCATTTCATGATATTATGGTAATATCGTATATAGGTTTAGTATTCACCACATGAATAGCGAATTTATTAACAAATACAGTATTTTTAACGAAACCCACATCACTTTGTGACTAATTTATTTATTACTTGCTGGTCACGGCGCGCTGATGCCGCAGAAGAAATAATTGTGGAAATATCGCGCCAAATTTGGAAGAGTTATATTCTTTAATTAGAAATGATAATAAATTCATTAAAATTGTATGATATATAATTTTCAAATAAATTTGTCGGTATGATACGCGCACCGTCTAGTGTAAGTTACTTGTACTATGCCTATAACCTTCGCGCAAGTACAAGCAATAAGTTGACAAAGTTTTAACGCAATCTGATGAACTGTATGACAGCACATAAAATACAAAAAAAAACAAACATTTATTGTTATATATAAGAAATAAATGACCTACTTTATCGACCTACTATCGCTGATATTACTGGATGGTTGCTTTCGTATGATATGATCAAACGTGAATGGACACATCGTTGATGGAGGACAAATCGACAAACGTTGAAATTTATACGATACGAGCGATCCGGCACGGGTGATATCTGGATCTCGAGAACAGCGCCACCTACCGGGTCCAAATATGAAAAATACAATTAATGGATATAGGTACTTTTATTGACTTTAATTATACGTTAGAGTAACAATCAGCGTTTTTATATTAAGAACTAGCTGTCCATCGCGACTTCGCCCGCGTGGTATTTACTACGATTTCATGGGCTTTAATTTTTTTATTGAACCCTAATTATTTTTCTAAAATAAAAGTAACCTAAGTTATTTCTTATAACATCAGCCATCTGCCAGTGAAAGTCCCGTCAAAATCGGTCCAGCCAGACAGACAGACATACGCAATGCTTTTTAAATCTACAGCAAGACAAAAAGATTCAATAAACGTTAACATTGACGGTATAAGTATTGACTCTGTTGAATCAGTCAAATTTCTAGGAATCCACGTAGACATGTATTTAAATTGGAAATAGGAAATTAAAGCATTAGAATCCACTATCAGTTCAGCATGCTATGACGAGAAGAAGTTACGTTAGAACAGCTAAAAATGGTTTATTTTGCTCTGGTAGAATCTAAACTACGTTATAGCATAATATTCTGGGGCAATAGTTATAAGTATAGTATTAAGGCAGCGTTTGTACTACAAAAAAGGGCGATCCGTACCTTGTTACGTATTCCACAAATTGAATCGTGTAAGGAACATTTCCGAAATCTTGGCATATTAACGGTCCCCTCTCTGTATATCTTAGTTTTACTTACTCATTTAGTAAAGAACTTTCACAAATATGAAACATACGAAGAAAGGAAAAAGAGAGATACGACCCGCCGAAAAGATTTAAAAATTTCTATCACACCAACATTGAATGTTGTACACCACAGCACAAGATATCAAGCCATTGGACTATTTAATTCTTTGCCTACCTCATTTAAAACTATTTATTGCCACCACAAATTTCAAAATAAATTAAAATCTTTATTAATTAAAAAAAGCTACCACTCAGTTGACGATTACTTAAATGACAAAAATAAACTTAATCAATGTTAATTTTTATTGATTATGTGTTGTATAATTTTTAATGTAATTTGTAGTGTATTATGACATGAAAAGTATTGAATTAATTTGTTAAATGATGTTTAAATTTTTATCGATTCTAATTTTAATGAAAATAATTGCATGTAAATGTCTTTATCCATGTAATAAATTTCTATTAATAATAAGGTAATATTGTTCTATGGAATAAATGACTATGACTATGACTATGATAGACAGACTTAAAGACAGACAGACAGACAGACAAAAATTCAAAATTTTGTGTTTTTGTTATTAGTACCGTATATACTTTCATATGCATTTAGTAAAAAGCTGTTATTTTAACATTACAAACAGACACTACATTTTTTTTATTTTTTTTATAGAATAGGGGGCAAACGAGCATGTGGCACCAGGGGAATTGCAGATGCGTTGCCGGCCTTTTAGAAAGGTGTAAGCTCTTTTCTTGAAGGTTCCTAAGATATTTGTATAGATTATTATTTTATATATTTGTATAGACAATAACTCGACCGTTTTTCTGAAACCATTAACAAAGTATTGTTAATGTTTTCATTAGTTGCTGATTTTCGTAAACTTTTCCAACAATGCTCGAGATTATTGTGTAACCAGATTTCTATTATAGACCCCACTAAAGCACTATTCATTAAATATTGTGCTACATTTTTCCGAAAAAAAAAAAATAATTGGAGGTACATAGATTCCGCAAGTTCGGACTACCGTTATTCCAGTCTCATCCACGTTGAATAGTCTTTGTGGAGAAAAGTTTACTTTTACCATTGCTGGTTCAATATATGTAGATCAAAAAAATATTTTACGGCGTCTGGGTAAAAATATCCAATCCTTGCAGCGAAAACAGCGTGTGGTGTCCTGTTTGCGTATGAAGCCTCGTAACTATTTCTTACCAGCCTTATGCAAACTAAACGGGTGTTAACTAATTGAAATATAGTAATTTATTAACATTCCTTACTGACATAACGTTCCAACATGCTTTCTGAAACGCCATATACTTTTGACGCTTTTTAATATCTTATTTGTTTACGTGTAACCGGATTCACAGCTCGTTGATGTGTAGCGTGATCCCAATTTTTTCTTTTAATTGTCGGCATTATTTAAATACGAAGTTTTTACATTTATACTATTGTTTGTAACAAACACAAAATGGGGTACCTAATATGACTGGATTATGTTAGGTTTATATTGAATTTCTTATAGTTTCACTATAAACTTAATATAATCAAATGTCATGTTTGTTATAATAATAAACACAATAAAAAGAATTGGAATATAAAAATTCATCCTTTAACACATATCACAATTTTAATCTTAATGTACGTATTTTGAATGATTTAACATACCTTGCAATTGCGAACGAAATAATTCGTATCCGTTTCCAACAAAAGTCGAGGTGCCAGAACCTAAATGGTGCACGTTTGAACACGACCGAATGATGACCAAACGATACCACTGTCGCTCACGACAGGTAAATGAACTTTCAAAAAATGAACTATCTCATTTTAGCAACCTATCTCATATTAGGCACCTTTACTAGATCTCCTGATTTGTTACCCTCTGTCGCCTCTTACGACTCGCTGGATGATATGAATTACTGGATATTCTTACAACACCATTACACGGCACCGATTATACCTATTAAGAAAATCACCCAGTCGCCCTAAAGAATGAAAATAAAATAACTGCGCGCGTGAAGTTTAAAGGCAAAGTACTATTTAACAAAATATTATATGGCAGCTTAATTTTAAACCTTATGTTTAAGCCTATAAATTCCCTAAAATATGTATAATAATCAAAATGCAGAATGTTTTGAGGACCAAGATCAACTCTCTTGTTTGCAGTAAATGATGTCTCCGGTTCTTGTCACTTGCCATACGTAACAGAACAACAGTATTATGCTCGTATTTGAGGCCGGTATTCTACGCGTATTTAGTTTTTCCCCGGTCAAGCTTCTGTTCAGTCTGCTCTCGTGTTTCTTTTATAACAAAACAGAAGTATCAAATCTCTTTATAGGGACTCTAGTGCTTGTCTCAGGGTCAACGGTGTCTACTCGGACTGGTTTGGCATTCAAAAAGGTGTCAGACAGGGCTGTGCAGCTTCCCCGTAGCTGTTTAACCTATTTATGGACAGTTGTTTGCAAACTTTGAAAGTTGAAGAATGTGGGTTGAGAAATGAGAATGGGTGAGTTAACCGTCAAATGCCTTTTGTACGCCGATGACCAAGTTATATTTGCATCGTCGGCGGCCGAGTTACAAATGATGGTTACTTTAATGAACTTGTCATTAAAAGAAAGAGGTATGAAAGTAAACGCAAGTAAGACAAAAGTGATGATTTTTGAAAGAGAAGAAAGTAAAACGTTATACGAAATAAGAATAGAAGGGGAGTTGATTGAGCAAGTGGATGAGTTTGTATGTTTGGGATGTTTATTTAGCAGGGATGGTAGATATATTAAGGAAATAGAGTGAATGGGGCTCTACACGCTATTCTGAGCACTGAGAATGTGTCAAATAAGGCACGTATGGCAATTCATAATGCTGCGTTAGTCCCTACTTTAATGTATGGTAGTGAAAGTTGGGTTCTGGCAGAAGAAGCATTACAGTAGAATAAATTCTGTAAAATTGCGGTCATTAAGGGGTATGCTAACTGAATCTGAATGACAGGGTGAGAAATAATGTGATAAGAGAAAAGTGTGGTTTGCAAGATGACATTGTGACCGGGATTAAGAAAGGAATGCTTCGGTGGTTTGGTTGTGCAGAAAGAATGAACGAGGAAAAAGTGACAAAGCAAATTTATGTCTGCAGAAGTGAACGGCAGTGTCAGGAAGGGACGCCCTAGACGAAGGCATATCGACCAAATCGGAAATATATTGAAAATGGGCCAGACTGGGAGTATCCTTAAACGACGAGTGTGTATGCGTAGATATATGGACGTAAAGGAGGTGAGAGAGGTGTGTCAGAATCGCGTCAAATGGAATTCCGTAGTCCCAGCCTACCCCTCTGGGTGACAGGCGTGGGTGTTTGTGTGTGTTTTTAAAACAGAAGTGAAATACGATCTCACAATTCACTTGATGCTAAGTGGCTACTGCAGTCCATGGGCACCTGCGACCAACTTCAAATGGAGAAAGTCGCAGATGCCGTCTATGAAGACTAAGATGGAAAGTCTCCAGTCTGTCTAGTCTTATTTTGGGTAAAATTTCATATAGTAGGCACCAACCCGCCATTGCATGTTTGTGTGTATACCTTTATGTTATCTTAGTGACGGTTTTGTTTTCGCGACTTGTGTAAGTGTGATAGAAATATTTTTCCTTTAAAATGTTTAGCGATTTCAAAACTACGTCGTTGCGGTTAGACAGTGGTTATACTTTTTTCGACGCGCGGTAATGTAGTTTGCTTCTCTAGTTTTGTATAACTCAATGCTTTCAATATATCAAGGCTTTTTCATGTCATAGGTGCGTAAGGTAATCTAATAGGCTATATCATCCCGTAGGTGCCATGAAAGGCGACAAGAGGAAAAGAAACAGGAGATGAGCAGCAACATTTCAAGGTGGTAAATCATTCAGTCTGTCACGTTACGTTTAGGTTATCACTCTCTTACCTGCATGTGCCGCCGATTAGCAGTGATTGTAGTGTGAGAAACTGCTGTCTTACGATCTAAAGGAGAATATTTTTTTTTAGGAGAGGGGGCAAACGAGCATGCGGCTCACCTGATGGTTAGTGACTACCGCCGCCCATGAACAACTGCAACACCAGGGGAACCAGGAAAATTGCAGATGCGTTGCCGGCCTTTTAAAAAGGAGTGGGCTCTTTTCTTGAAGGTCCCTAAGTCGTATCGGTCCGGAAAAATCGCTGATGGTAATTGATTCCACAAGTAAGTTGTGCAAGGAAGAAAACATATTCTAAATCGCACAGTGGTGGACCGCCAATCGTCCAGATGGTGTGGATGGTATCGGGAGTTCCGCCGCGATGTGCGTTCGTGAAATTGGGTGGCTGAGATTAATCCGAACAATTCTTTAGAGCACTCCCCGTTGTAAATGCGAAAGAAAATGCAAAGGGATGCAACATCTCTTTGCAGCGCCAATGAATCGAGCCGATCGGAAAGGATTCGGTCGTCGACGATTCGAGCCGCTCTGCGCTGGATACGGTCAACTGAACTGACTCAACGGTGAGCTGACACTGGGGTGCCCCGGCCCAGAGATCGGAACAGTATTCCATGTAAGGCCGAACCTGCGGCTTGTTAAGTTGCAGGCATTGTGCCGGCATGAAATACTGTCCCGCTCTGCTGAGCACTCCAAGCTTTTTAGAGGCCAATTTGGCCTTCTCATTCAAGTGACCACGAAACTGCACGTCACTCGATATGTCGACGCCGAGGAGCTGAGGCATCAAGTGGAGTGCCTTGAAACTGAGGAGATACGACAAAGGGGTTCTTTTTAGCGGTAAACGCGCAAACTTTTGTCTTCTGAGGATTAAACTGGACTAGATTTAGTCGCCTCCAAAGGAAGGGAGCTTCGAAAGAAGCGCTTTATGCCAAACCCGATCGAAGGTCTTCGCAATGTCCAAAGTAACGGTCAACGCCTCCCCCTTGGACTCTACCGCCTCCACCCATCTATGAGTCAGGTAGATCAGAAGATCACCAGCTGCTCGACCCCGACGAAAACCTTATTGGCGGTCACTAATCAGCTGGTGATCCTCAAGGTACCGCATGAGCTGGCAGTTAATAATGGATTCCATTATTTTGGAGGACAAGGAGGTGATGGCGATAGGACTGTAGTTAGACGGGTCTGAGCTGTCGCCTTTTTAGGGTTCTGTAGCCAAATGGCAAAAAACGGAACCCTTATGGATTCATCATGTTTGTCTGTCTGTTGGTCCGTATGTCACAGCCACTTTTTTCCGAAACAATAAGAACTATGCTGTTGAAATTTAGTAAGTAGATGTATTCTGTGAACCACATTAAGATTTTCACACAAAAATAGAAAAAAGACAATAAATTTTGGAGGTTCCCCATACTTAGAACGGAAACTCAAAAACTTTTTTTCCATCAAACCCATACATGTGGGATATCTATGGATAGGTCTTCAAAAATGATATTGAGGTTTTTCATACCATTTTTTTCTAAAATGAATAGTTTGCGTGAGAGACACTTCCAAAGAGGTAAAATGTGTGTCCTCCCGTGTAACTTCTAAAATAAGCAAATGATAAAACTAAAAAAAAATATATGATGTACATTACCATGTAAACTTCCACCGAAAATTGGTTTGAACGAGATCTAGTAAGTAGTTTTTTTTAAATGTCATAAATCGTAAATTATGTTACTTGCTGCTACGGAACCCTTTATGGGCGAGTCCGACCCGCCACTTTTTTAGGGATCGGGTTGACAAAAGCTGTCTTCCATGATTTCGGGACTACGCCTAGGGAGTAGGAGTACCGGAAAAGACGCGTTAGAACCGGTGCCAACTCCGGAGCACACGTCCTCAGCACAATTGGGGGGATTCCGTCAGGCCCACTCGACTTGTGGATGTCCAGGGAGACGAGTGCTTTGCGAACCGAACGCTGTGAGAACCGCATATCCGGCATGGAGAACTCACATAGCGGGATGGTCGGCGGTGTGTTCCCTCCGTCATCAAGAGTTGAGTTTGACGCAAAAAGGGAGCCTAAAAGGTCGGCTTTCTCTTTTGCGGCGTGGGCCAGTGATTCGTCCTCCCTGTGCAGAGATGTTAGTGATGGCTTACAGAAATTCCCTGGACAGCCTTGGCGAGAGACCAAAATGCAAGGGTTCCCAAAGGAAGGCGAACTAATTTCTCGCCAATTCCGCCTATGTGCTCTGACTATGCCTTGGCGATAACTCTTTTGAAGGACCTGGAGGCGAAGTTATACTTCTTTTTAAGCATGCTGGTGTTTACATCCCGAGTCGCCGAAGCCGCAGCCCAGCCTTGATTACACTCCTGATTACTCCGTAATGCAGTCTTACAAGAGCGAGCAAACTTAGGCTGAGATCTGCCTCCGATGGGTACCACAGATGATGGAATAAATAGGTCAGTTCCATATGGAGAGCTAGTTTAATAACAGCCTGTAAGACGTTTGATTTTAGTCCTGAGAGGTTACAACGCATCTATAGCTTTATTTGTTTGATGTCTTCTGCAGGTGTCCATGGATTGCAGTAAAAGCCCGGCACAGCAGTACAAGCACTACTATTTGGCGGCAGGAATAGATAAAGCAGTACCAACCCAGACAAACTTCTAGGCAAAAGAGTCGTCATACCATCTAGTTTTATTACGCTATAGCCTAATACGCTTGGGTGTAGTATAATTTTTAAACGTATATCACATTTACATTCTTATGAGTTTAAACTTACGGAAACATTTTATTAGAACAACGTTACGTTTATTTACTTTGAATTTTGTAAGAAAACTTTCAGTGTCTCATTTCTTGCACAATTTCTAAATAAACCTATTTAAGCGAAGTCGGTTTTAGCTCAATGGCATTCAGTCGGTAATGAACTCTTTTAAAGTGTGAAAGAAAGATGGAAGAAAATAACAAGCCAGGAAATGTAATTATTTTTATGCAAATTCTAGAAAATTTAACACATCAAAATACAAAGTTAAGAAAGAAAGAGTAATGAAGTAAGGCGGCGAAGATTTTATTGTAAGATTTTTAAATATGCCTCAAATACTCGAAACATGATCCCTAGATAAATTTTTCAAGTTTCAGCAATCTATACATATAATAATTCTGTAGAAAAGTCGTGTCTGTAATTCTAATATATTCTTGAAAAAACAAGTCCAGGGGGCTAAATAAAGGGTTCTGAAGCCAAATTAGTGGTTTTTAGAATTTTTGTCTGTCTGTCTGTCTGTCTGTCTTTCTGTCTGTCTGTCTGTCTGTGTATTCCGGATTCACGCAAAAACTACTGAACCGATTTACATGAAATTTTGTATGTAGGTAGTCAGTAACCCGGGGCAACTTATAGGCTACTTTTTATCCGGTTACTGAACTTCAAAAAAGGAAGGTTAAGTATATTAATTTCCTTTGGATGTTAATTTTCTGTTGTATCTTAGTTATAGGCGGAATGACGGGTGTTTTTCAAATAAATGCCATATTACCATATTTGTAAATAAAGTTTAAAATATAGTTATAATCTTGGTAAAATAATTTGAAACTACACCGATTTCGTATTCAAAACAGCGCCATCTATCGTCAAATGGAAAAAGTTCTATATTTTGCCTTCAGTTACTAATAAATGAAATAATATAAATAACTTACAATCATATGATTAAATTATTAGATTTTTTTAATTATTAAAAAATTGTAACGTTCAGTTTTTTAGTATTTTTGTTATTTTATTTTAAAAGTGTAATATTTTCAATAGATAATAGTGATGTCTATCAAAAATATGAAAATTGATAAGGTATTTATTTCAATTACTAATATATATGAAAAGTGATAAAAACTTGTCTGTCTGCAATTGTTGCAGAATTTTCATTATCATCATAGTTTTATTAAAGAGATTTTTATGTAAGTCGTGGCCAGATCGTAGAATTGATCATATATCATAAAGTAGTCTATCATTTCGTGAAAACACTGAAAAAATGACTGAAATGAAAGTGTATTTAACACTATATGATGATCGTGTCATTATATGGCTTGACCATACCAATGAGTAGAAATCTTTTGAAGTTATTAGTAAATAAACACAACGTTGCTATTTCATAATATGGTCATATGACGATATCATTATCGTTTTTCACCGCTAGCGGCGCTGATAGCTTATTTTTTACAGAAACAGAACTTTTAAGAGAATTGACATCACTTTATCCCTTATTGATATAATAAATAAATATTCGTTTCTATTGCTGATATTACTAGATGGTATAGTTTTGGCTTTCATTATTTCATGTAATATTGGCGCCACCTACTTACTTCTAAATAAATTAAAATGGCAAGACATTGATAAAATGAAATAATACAATGCTACTGAATATACGATGTAAATAATTGAATCATTTACATTACGTTCATGCCGCGTTGGAATCAGTGCAGCGAACTCTTTTTTGGCCAAAAACTATACAGCCTGTGCCCAGTAGTAGCATGTATGTAAGCTGCTTTTTTACTTTTCATGGGGCAATATATGCAGTTTCTATTTCATTCGTGTTTTCGGGTATGATAATTTATGTTTTCACTCTACCCTAAATATTAAGGCTTGCAAACATGAGTAGAACTCATTATCCTTATTTTTTTTATAGGATCGGGTGACAAACGAGCACACAGTCCACCTGATGGTAAGAGGTTACTGTGACCCATAGACATCTACATCTATCCTCAATAAAGACTCAAGATGCAGATGCGTTGTCACCCATGAGGACTAAGATGGAATGCCTCTTTGCCAGTAAAAAGGGTCTCCGGTTCTCTACACTCACCATACGAAACACAGCAGCGTTAAGCTGCTATTTTACGCTGGTTTTCTGTGAGAGCGTGGTCCTTCCCCGTTCGAGCCGACTCATTCGTGCAACAACCATAATATAGCTGCAGCATGGCTCTACCACGTAAAAAATTCATTATCGTCAGCCTATCAAAAGTCCACTGAAATGAACATAGGCCTCCCCCATAAATTGTCAAGTAGCTGGATATTTGCTATAGTGGCGGGTTGGCAACCGCAGCTATTATTATTTTGATCTGTTGTCAAGAAGATTATGCAGATCATCCCATCTACTGTTTTTTCCTATGTCGCCTCTTACGACGGGACGATATGATGTGTTGGATTTTCTTTCACCGCCATAACAGTGCGAACATTTTTCTACTCCCGTTCGTGAGTGTAGTGTTCCTCACGTTCACTACGTATAAAATTTATAAGGTATAAAAGTAAGTTTAAGAATTTTATCGCGTTTAATTTTAACTTTTTAAATTCCCGATGGTTTGGGCAATTTATAGCACCAATGGTCACGGGGGGGGGGGGGGGGGAAGAACTGAGGTGTTTGACGACCTGATGTCATAGTTAAAATGCAGTAGTAGTTTGAATTTAATTTTATTAATCATGGAGTCCTTAGCAGATAGTAGCACTCAGCCATCTTCCCTATTAAAATCAGGATATTTTTAATTTCAATAGCCTCGCGAATCATCATTGGTAGGATTCGGTGTTCTATTGCAAGTATTTGTTGTATATAATGGTTGGGACGATACTAAACATGTTTACACATACTTTAGACTTCCCGGAGCTTCGGTGCTTTCATACGGTGAGGAGTCAAGATGCGTAAAAAACCCGTAACATTATCCATGTGTGGTATTCATTATTATAGAACTGTATTTATGAAATTTTCAAGTCTACTCGAAGTAAATTAAAATAGGATAGGACCAATGATGTGAATAAAATGTCTCAAATAAACATTTTATTACTTTGTTAAAACTAAATTTACTTTAACTATGAATATATATGTGTAAAGAGTAAAATGTAAGTAATAATAATACATTTTTAATTTCAAGACTATTTACCTTAGTCGGATACATCGTAATCGGAAGACACACCATATATAAAAAATAGTAGGAGTTCCTAGACATATTATAAATATATTCACGTGTTTCTGTTACCAACCAATCATCTACGTCTAATAGTATTTTAGAATGAAAAAAAAATCTCTGACAGACATAGAGACATAGACACCAAGGTGACTCTAAAAGTGATCGAATATTTCTAAATTTGACACGGAACAGCATTTAATGATGTCCCTAAATTCAAGCGCACGCGAGCGTAGCCGCGGGTAAAAAGCTAGTATGAAATATATTACCTATCGAAATAAAATATTTACCTTGTTACTCGGTCAGTTGTCGAGAGCTGAATTCCTAATGAAATTCAAAATTAAATTATCTTTCAATCGTTAGCAATGTTTACTTTGTAGATCCTACATATTTACTAAGTAAACGATCTTTAGGGTTTTGCGTGAACTCTGGCTTTTAGTAAGGTGCATAGAACCTGTTACCCTAACACGTGACTATTATTCGACGAAGTTTCTTAGTGAATACAGATATTACACGACAGTATAACCCTTATGCGTGAGGTAGCGATGATAATTCATTATTATCGAGTCCTTTGGATGTCATGTTGAGCCGTGGTAGTTCAAGCGCTAAGCTAGCTGTGTTCATTTTAAACCCGGGTTCGATTGTTCTATTCCCTATTACCGATGGGCATCAAAACAAATGTTGATTGTATTTTTAAGTGCTGATTTACGACTTGTTTAACGATAATGAGGAACATCTCAATTAAAATAATAATATTTCGAAGACATGTGAAGCCCATTTTTAAAGCCAGACATTCCTTCGACCTACAGACCTCCCTGAAATGCAAAGCCAATGCTGTACAGTGGGGCGTACATAGGCTGTATCCTAACTTTACCGTTACCGTTATAGCTAATTAAAACTCGAGTGCTAAACATAGGCCTCCCCATATATTGCCTCGTAAGTTGATATTTTGCATAGTTGACACGCAACGCAGGTGGCTTGGTAACCGCTATTTTTTTAGTTGTTTTTAAGAAGACGCTGCTGCCAATACACGGTTACTCATCATGGTCAACTTTACTTTTCTTTATTTTAATTGTTTGTGTCGTAAAAGATGGCTGTAAGAAACTTCATGAAGATCTTATTGAAGATGTTAACATTAATTAGCTAAGATACGCTTAAAAATTAATTAAAATTATGCGTCTTCCGCAGTTTGAAGAGCCCTCCAGGTGAGGGAGTGCAAAAATTACTCTTCAAACATTTATTTTTTCATTTAATTTATTTTAGCATCTTTTATAAAATTTATTTCCGCAGAATAACGCCTGATGCTATTAATTAGAAAGATAGACTCATGGTATGATGTACTTTTGAGGCATATTAATGTATACGTGGTAGAGCCATGCTGCTGCTATATTAGTGTAGTTGTAACACGAATGGGTACATTCGTGCTACAACTATACCAGTAAAATAGCTGCAGCATGGCTCTACCACGTGAAGATTTTACACAGTTCCAAAAAGTCGTGGATCAGTAGATAAGCTGCTAGAAATTGATCTACGGGAGGTCCTTAAGGTCAACCCCCGCAGAGTCATAGTTCATTTTGTGTATTTATGAGAAAATTGACTGATTTTTACTAATTCTTATTAAAATTCGATCTGTTTTATAACTTTCACTAGATTGGTACTGATGAGTCCTTGCGTTAGACAAACTTTTTATGGTTGTTTATTGGGTGTGTTGAAGAAAATATTAAGTTTTACAATTTTTTTTCTGAATTCATAACTTTTCACTTCGGACCCCACTGTGAAAAAAAATACTCTATTGAAAAGTGACCATGTATTACACGTTTTGGAGTATTTAATAGTGCTTCTGAAAAAGGTATTACACATGGCCATGAGTGATTCTAATATCTTTCTAGGACGAAAAAACAAAAAAAAAACGATTGTGAAATAATTGTTTTAATAAAACAAAACATTTTACAATAAATGCTCAAAATTCCTACCTCTGACCATAATACATAATCTACACCGTGTAATAAAATTCCTACGTTACCTATGGAATGCACCTCTGTTGTTAATAACTTGTACCCTAGCAAATTCGAGCTTTTGTCGTAGTTCTTGTTCGCTGTTGTTCTCTCCTTGATAAACTATTTCTTTAAAATAGCCCCAACGAAAATAATCTAATGTATCTAAATGGGGCGACCGGGGTGGCCATGCAATAGGTCCGCCTCGACCAATCCACCAGTTGGGGGAGCGCTCGTTCAAATGATCTCTAACTGCTCGAGCCACATTTCTGCTATTCTTGTTTCTGGAACCTCAGACTCGTTAAGAATTTGGTTTAAATTATTTTGTAAAAAATTTAAATACAGGGCACCATTTAGCCTTACTGGCATTTCGTGCAGCACCAACTGCTGGCCAATTATACCAGTCCACATGTTTATACCAAAGAGATGCTGAAATTGTTCATTTCTTATGATATGGGAGTTCACTCTGGGGTAAAAATGTAGGTTGTGGATATTGAACTCCCAGTAGAACATAGGTATTAATCGTTCTTAACACTAAACAGTATTTTGTATTTAGTTTTTTACGGCTTATAAAGAAACAATAATATTTTTTTTTAAATCTCTAGATGTATTAATAAATTTACATGCGGTAGAACTGCGCTGCAGATAAATTAGGATTGTAGGACGAATGGGTCGTCACGACCGCGGAAGGACCACGCTCTCAAAGGATACCAGCATAAAAAAGGCAATTCCGGCTGTTGTATGGTGAGTGCTGGAGATCCAGACACTCTTTATACTAGAAACGAGGCATTCCATTTTAGTATTCAGGCGTGAGAACTCATCAAAATGTTGGTTCTTAATCAATAGATGCCTATGGGCCTTAGCATTCAATTAGCAATAGGTACGCTCGTGTGCCCTTATAGATTAACCTATTAATATATTATTTAAGAAATGAAATCGGTATATTATCAAGAAAATCCCTTCTGTCGAATATTCTTTTATATATTATACATGTTCTTTCCTATCAGTTTTATCATCGATCAGTTTTATTCCGTCGTTTTATCTCAGACATCTTTTTACCAATAGCTATTATAGGCGAATCCGTTTTCTCTCTGTTTGTTGTTTTCTTTCTGTTTGTTGTTGTCTTTCTATTCTATCCTATTTTAATTTTACTTGAATTCGGACCAAAACAACAATAATGTAATATGTTTGGTTATCTGTGTGTTAATGTAATATGTTGACTAGTTCCATTTGGTCTTAATATATTTTAGTGCCATTAGTGTCCGTGCAATATATAGATAAAATTACTCGTGCAAAAGTATTCGTGTGTGATGTGACGTTAATTGCAATATGATCAAAGGTGACGTGATTAAAGTCTCAGTAAGACATGCTCAATCATAACTTGGTATACTACGAGATTTCTTATTCCTTATTAACATTAATTTAATCCGTCCTCTTGAACATTTTTTTAATTATTTATTTCAAAAGGATATTCAGAACCTTAAGGAAATTTACTGATTTCTTACATATAAGGTGGTATTTCGCTACATAGAATAGAAATTCTAATTAAAAAAAACAAAAACGTGGTCCTTCCCCTGTCGAGCTAATCCGTTAGTGCTACAATCATGAAATAGCATAACCATAATATATCGTGGCTCCATCATGCATAAACAAAAAAAGATATAAGATTTTTTTCTTTTATGAATGTTGTAGAATATTTTGTATTAAAAAAAACCTACCCCACGGTATGAAGGCATTTTACATTCATAAATTGTACAAAAATGTATATCTAGGAACAATATTATACGCAATGTTAAGCCACTGCTCCACGAAACAGTCCTTGAATTGAAAGAAGTTTCTCCATCTCGACAAATCCTTACAAGCGAAAAAAAAAATAATCGGATAAGTAAATTAACTTTTGATTGCTCATGTTCTTATTCTTTGGCGTAAGCAATAATATTATAAGTTCTTAAATTTCCCTTCTCATTTTCTTCGATTCGATTTTTTTTTATATAGGATAGGGTGACAAACGAGCACACAGTCCACCTCATGGTAAGTGGTTGCTGTGGCCCATAGACATCTACATTTATCCTCGATTATGAATCAAAATGTAGATGCGTTGTCACCCGTGAGGATTAAGATGGAATGCCTCGCTTCCAGTAAAAAGGGTCTCCGGTTCTCTACACTCTCCATACGAAACACAGCAGCATTAAGCTGGTATTCTGTGAGAGCGTTATACCTTACGAATGTGTATGAATATGTATAAATTCGAAACAAACCCCAACAGTTACTTAAGGAAAATGCCAAGTAATTGGATATATGACAGAAGTAAATCAATAAATTCTTCTTTTTATGTTATGAAAATAGTATACAGATATAAATATTTTCTATCACCATTGTATATAATCATTAAGAAGTTCTCCCACATTAGGGATATATCCCTAATCGTGCAGCCCAACTTTTGGCACTACTACCAGCATGGATTCCTTTAAGAATTCCTGTAAGGAAAACTATCACGCCTTTTGTTCTGTGTGTATCGTAAAGTGCTACTATAGAAAATTCTAGTAAGATTTTGTGGTTTCTCATAGATACCAGTATTGCCATCTCTTTTCGCCTGGCGTAAAATGCCCGTATACGTGTGGTGACTGAAGAGATCCGGAGACTCTTTCTACTGGAAACGAGGCATTCCATTTTAGTACTTGTGATAGACAACTTGTCTGCATTTTTATTCTTAATCAAAACAACAAACTGAAACTATCGACAAACGAGCATAAAATTCACCTGATAATTGGATTCCTTGGCCTATAGACATCTACATCTATCCTCAATTAAGATTCAAAATGTAGACAGGTCATTAACAATGAGGATTAAGGTAAAATGCCTCGTTACTAAGAAAGAATAGGTCTGTGGCTCCCCATAAGGAACACGGCAGTATTTTACGCTGAAATTCTGTGAGAGCGTGGTCCTTCCCTGATCATTTAGCTACCACGTTAATACTGACACTTTAAAACTCTGACAGATTTTTTAAAGCATTTTTTAAATCCATTAGCGGTCATGATTATTTAATTAAACATTATTTTATCCATTCTTTGTTTTGTTTTCAATACAGCTTAGTCCGTATTAAATTGTGCTGAAAATATTCTTGTACTAACACGTTAAGCTTTCTTGTAGCTTTCGAATAAATTGTGTCGTTATTTCTCATGTGGTAAGTCTACGGTGAAACATAGGATACAATTTAATCCTCAGTAAATTTAGAGCTAGATTAAATCAGCATTGTGTGTGAGGGATAATCCAAGTGCAAGTTTTATCGGACAATTTTCTAGTCATATACCGGACATTAGCCTGAATGAGATGAGGAATAAGAACCTTTAAAACCGAAGGCATACGTGGTTAGCTATGACATTGGAATGTCGAACACATCATTTATTATAATCATGGTTGCTGTAAAGTTCTCGAAAATATAAAATAAGTTAATAAGACACGATACAATCCGTAAAACTAGTTTCACTCAATGTGTAGTATTCGCATAAGAAATACAACATAAACATATGAAGTAATTACAAATTTAGCATCTCTTAGGCTGAGATATATAGATAGTAATTTGACTTTGCTCAGACATTACGTTCGAGCTAAGAGAATGTCGGTATTTATAGAGCTAACTTCGAAGTCATGCTGAGTATGCGCTTAGCAAAGCCTAAAGTCAACGAAGTCGACATCCTACGTAAAACTATCCAAAACCATCGCATCATTTTAAAATAATTTTATGTTATTCTAATTATTTATAACATTAAATAGGTAGTTTTAAATCGTCTTCTAGTTTTAAATATCATTACTACATTTTCTATTAACGTAATTTCAAACACATTTCGAATTTATTAAAATCTTAGCAAAAGCTTAGCTTAATCTTAGCCCGATAAAACTATAAATTCAGAATCAAAGATTATGCTAAGCATATACTCAGCTAAGTTTTTCGTATTAAAATTCAAAGAGTCAAAGTACGATCTCTAGATCTCAGCCTAAGAGCTAATAATGTCTATAAGTCTGCAGTTTGGCTAATCGTCGCCACTCGTGACATGCTAGTGTAGAAGTTGAGCACATATAGTAATTTGGCTATAATATGTTATTTCTAATTTTTAGATTAATGTACTAGAATAAAGGTGACAAACGAGCACATACTCCACCTGATGGTAAATGAATGCTGTGTGTGACCCATAGATATCTACAGTTAAATTCGACTGAGAATAAAAATGCAGATACGTTGGAACCCCCGACGTGTAAGATGAAATGCCTCGTTTCCAGTAAAAAGGTTATCCGGTTCTCTACACTTACCATACGAAGCACAGCAGCATTGAGCTTCTATTTTACGCTGGCTATCTACGAAAACGTGGTCCTACCTAACCTAGTCGAGCCGACTCATTCGTACCACAACAACAATATAGCTGCAAAAGCTTTTAGCTGAATATTTCTTAAAAAAGCCACGATAATATCATATGAGTACAGATTCAGAGTAACCTATCCAACTTAAAAAGCCGTGTAGCTATGACAGGGTCACGCGATATCCCTAAAATCCCAAAGGTTCTTGCGACTACTAGACTGAAAATGATACGGAATCAACAAATACGTCACTGTCTTTTAATGCACCTATGTACTTTGTCTTATAAATTTTGATGCCCTAGGAGAACCTAGTGATTGTTTTTAATGCTTAATAATATAAGCTGTAATTTTTTAAATAATATTTAATTGAAAAATGAACTTACAGTCTACCGGTGATAAGTGGCTTGTACAATCAATCCATCCATACCTGCAGCCACCTCAACAATGACGGCTAAAGGTACATTGTTACCCCTGCAGACTAAGATGGAATCTCACAATCTATAATTATGCTGGCTCTCTGCACGCTTCAGAGCGGAACATAGTAGTGCACGCACTTCCATTTGGCATAAGAAATGACTTGATATTCATTAACTACAATGTTGATAAAAATTATTTATACTTATGTACTACTAGCGACCACCGCAACCAGCCAAAGGATCTATTATATAATATATAATAGATTTTATTATATATGGCAGTATTTATATTTGAAATAATCAAAGCCTATTTACTTTACCAATTTTGTCCAAGTTTATTTTATAAAATGAAGCAAACATCGCTCTCGGCATCGCTTTCTATGTTATCGTGAAGTTTCATTACAATCAGTTCGCTATTCCGATGATTAGCTCGGACGGACAAAGAGAAAATAATTGGTATTCATAGCTTAATGGCATTCTAATAATCCCACATCGGTATTTAATTCGGTTATTTCAGTACATCGGTTATTTCAATATTATAGACATACACTGCAATTTGATTTATATGTAGTATAAATGTATAGATTATTTATATTACTTACGGAGGTATGAATGGATTTACTTCAGTCAGGGATATCCGATTACTTGGCATGTTACGTAAGTTACTGTTGGGGTTCCTTTTGTTGGTATAGAATCATATATCTATAAATATTCGTAAGGTATCGTATCGAAGAATATAAGAAAGGAAAGTTAGCAACTTATTATTATATTTTTGTTTTCGTATAAATATAAGCAATCAAAAGTTCATCTTCTTATCCGTTGTTTTGTTTACATAATATATTTTTTGCTTTTAAGGCTTTAACTAGCATAAATGACCTTGACGAAACGGCGATCGCAGAGATTTTAGCCGATGTCAATACCGTCTAGCAACTACGTTCTGTATTACTTATAAAAGTGCAAAGATTAATAGACTGCAGAGGTGACAATTATATAAGTGAGATACTGCCTGTTATGCTTGCGCATCACTGAGAATTATGTCGCGGTTACGCATCTTCAATTACATTGCACGGTGTAGTGCTGTAGCTTTGTCCGGTAGGCATCACGAGCTATCAAGCGTTCAAGTTTCAAGTACGTAAGAATTTTTATTATATATGTTAAATCGTATTTATTTGTATCGTATTAAAAATATGTCGTCAAAGCGTTCGCTGTAAATTTTCCCGAGTTTGATCCCCGACAGCACGAATGAAATATGTAATTGCAATTTTCGTCGACACGCATTGGGGAAGCACGGCGGGCATTTCCTTGTCCTAAAACCCTCTCAGAAATAAAAAAAGAGTCCTGTGCCCAGTAGAGGGACTTGTAGAGCCTATTAGTTTACTTTGTAGCAATATTTATATTCGTTTCAGATATAGAAGGGTACTTTATGCTGACAAAAATATCATGTGGAGGCGACAAAAACGTAAAACATCTTTGTACCTAGATAAAATGTTCGAAAGATTGTCAGTCATGTCATACGCCACATTTTCTATAGAGCGTAGAACATTGCAGATAGGGCAAAATAAAAAATAATCAAATATATTATGAGAAATATTTACTAATAATATAGACATTTATAGATATTTATAATAAAAATAATGAACAAGCTGCAAGGTCCAACTAATAATGTTTTTTGTAAACACAATCGTAAAATTCCTTTTCTAATTTTTACCAATGGTTAATTGATGAAACGTAGTCAAGATCACTTCATATAAAATATATTTAATTAAAATTGACACGTGACCTATTTGGCCTTCTACTTACAACTCGGCGGAAATTTGAAAAGAAGATTTTGTCTTTTCACACAAGTATTGTTTACAACTGGCGTGGTTTCGAAAAGCGTGATTAAGTGTCAGCGGTATATAATCAATTAAATACTGAACGTTTTTGAAATTTATTTTTTTGTTTATTTTTGTTATATCTTCTTAAAAACTGACGCCATCTCACTATTTTATTATTTGTTTTATTTGTAACGCATAAGGATAAGTTAGACTAAGTTAGATTAACTTGGATAAGTTTATAATTTTTTTAATTTTATCACAAAATTTCTGCAATAAATTATTACCTTTTCTACAGTGATTCTCTCCTTTTAGTTTCGGCATGACTGTAGGATGTTATAGTGAGTCACCGTCAGTTAGTAAGCGATCGTAAATCATTATATGTATGTATAGACATACATATATACATTTTTTGATTTTAATATTTATGTTTTTTTTTGAATTTTGATTGATTTTTTGAAACCTGGTAGAATTATTTTTTTCCATACCAATTGATGGGCCTGAGTATAATGCCAGTTATGCTCTTTGACTGAAGTTATTTTTTTATTTTATGCTCAATTGCAGACCAAACAATATTGATTGCGCATTTCCAAAACAAAATTTTACCTCTTCTCCTTCTAATATATAAATAGCTCCTGCACCTAACACGGCGGAATAGTTATTATTATCTATAAGACCATTTACGGAAACAGTTTTTTTTAACAGTTATGAGTGTAACATTTTATCAGCTGCTTTGTTTATAGTGCCTTGAGCAACACTTTGCCGGTTTCTGTACAGAAAATGATGCTGGCTTTGCAAATATGAATGGCCGCTACCATTGAATATAATACCCGCTATTACACTTATTTACATAGACTTTAATTATCATTTGCATAAAAGTTTAATTATCATTTTCTAAATAGCAGTTTTTACACAAGAAAGTAAACTTTTAGATCAGTCCATTTTGTTTTTCACTAATTAAGTAAAAAGTAAAACAAACCAATAGGGCCGTGAATTAAAATTTTTTGCAACTTTTTATAGAAAAGCATGACCTTACTATAATATAATAGTCAATCATTTAGCCATGTGATAAACTTTTAAGTGTGCCAGTCAAACATAAATGATGATATTCGGGTCATTATACTGGAAATAGTCTTTTAAATATTTTGTAGTACAATTGATAATCTTCAGCATGATTGACCGTGTATATGACTTTTATAAGTCTATGTTATTTTTGATGAAAATTATTATTGCAGATAAAAGCCCTTTCACATTTATTTTAGTCTCGAATCAAATTAATCAAAATGAAAATAATAACATTGGCTCTTTATAACTGATCTTTAAATGTAAAGCACTGACTTGAAATTATATAATTATTGGCATTTTTTTAATTCATTGAACTTTTTTAAGATTTAGTTGAAACTCTACTGGTAAAAAAAAACAACTATATATATATATTATAGTTCTTGATGAAAATAATGTATGCGCGTTACATCGCATCCCATCAAGAATTTCTAATGTAATTCTTGGTGTAAAGCTAAGACGTGATAATAACTGTAAACAATAGAATAACAAAATAATGAAAACATTTGCATTTACATACAAAAAATTTACAAAAATACTTGCTTTGTAACCTAATAAATATTATTTGACCGTAATAAAATAAAACAAGGTAGTCTTCGGCATAAAAGTAAAAATAAATAATTTCGATTATTTTTGCAATATCTAACAGCCGGATCAGCGGGCGTTTCTGATCCATCTAAAGATGCTAAATTTCAGCAAGCACTGTCAAATTCAATAGGAGTGACAGAAAAATGGTTCTTGATAGAGAAAGGTAACTAAATTATTTAACCTATAAAGTAAAATCACTTTATTACAAATCAAAATAGCCCAATAGCTTTATTAACATGAGACACATAATTGCACGAGTGCTTACAATACTTAACATTATTTTACTGAAATCTCAGAAAGTTTTTTTAATAGAATAAGGGTGACAAACGAGCACACAGTCCACCTGATGGTAAGTGGTTGCTACGGCCCATACACATCTACATCTATTCTCGATTACGTATCAAAATGTAGATGCGTTGTCACCCGTGAGGACTAAGATGTAATGCCTCGTTTCCAGTAAAAAGGTTCTCCGGTTCTCTACACTCATCATACGAAACACAGCAGGGTTAAACTGCTATTTTACATGTTATTCCGTGAGAGCGTGGCCCTTCCCCGGTCGAGTCGACCCATTCGTGCTACAACTATACCAACTACTAATATAGCTGCAGCATGGCAATTTAAGTATTTTTAGAAGCAACTTTGCAATTATTTTCTATTGAGTTAATTTTTGTTGAATCGTGTTTTGCAAACCGCCACCTGAAATACGTACAATTTTTTTTCGATAATGATGAAATTACAGAACGATCCCCATGTATTTCAATGTGGCTCTATTCAGCCTCTTAATATGAACATACCTCGGAGATTTAGATATAGAGATTTTCATAGTTTTCATGCGTAGATAATGGAAGATATAATATTATATTATTACTTTCCCGTGTGAGGCAACCTTTATACTTATATACATATTCTCATCATATTTTTATGGTTGGTTAGAAAAATTATATCTAAATGCAAACTTTCACAGGGTAAATTTTTTTTTACTATTTTTACCCAGCAAGTAGTAAAGCAACTACAATCCCATCGGTAAGTGGTTATGTAGTCTAAGATGGTGAATTGCACTGACTTAACAAAAACCTATTCACTCTTGCCTAATAGTACTAGGTAAGTATTATTTGCGACCTATTTGTGTGTGTGTGTGTGTGTGTGTGTGTGCGCGTGCGTGCGTGCGCGCGTGTGCGTGTGTGTGTGTTGTGTGTGTATGTGTGAAGAAAAGCGTATGAGAATACGTGAAGAGGAATAAAGGTTGAGTACTAATTCGCTTACCTGTACGAGATTGCCACTCGAGGACCTTTCTTCCTATTTTTTATCTGTTTTCCAAGTTATATAGCTAGCCCATTGCCATTTCACTGTAATATTCCGTTGGGCTATGTCAGTTACTCTGGTTCTAATGCAAATATCTTCATTTCTAACTTTATCACGTAGAGAAACCCCTCTCCAATTTAAATTTTTTACATTTTTTAGATGATAGTTTGTCTAACGTAAAAAGAACCATAAACCCAAGAATGACTTTATATAGTTATTTATACTTAGGTAAGCACCATTCTTTTATTTATTTAAATTGTTTGATTTAATTTGATAACAGTGTACCTAAATATAAGTATCTGTATCTTTATTTCCCTCCCCAATAATATTTTATAAAGTCATACTCATAAAAAGAGCGTTTTATTGTAATACATAATTATAAAATTCATTATCAACTAATTAATAAAAATATGCAACAATAAAATTACATAGGTATTAAAACTATCGAAATCTAAGTAACGAGAGCATGTTCGTCGTTTCACATCTAAATTATATAAAAATGCATTTTTCAATTTAACTAATCAACGTCGCCGCGACAATTTCTTCTTCTTTGGGCACTTTAAAAATTCATTTATTTAGAAAATAATATTTACAGTTATCAGTGTACAGATATTAACTAAATTAAGTATTTCTAGTCATAAAAATATTTATAATTGAGTATAAACTTTTAAAAAACTAATGTATATTTGAACGAAGTCGCTGCAATACCGACGTGCGGTCCACCCTCGACGATGTCCGAAAACGGACTGTGACAGAGCTTATATGGCGACGGAGCATGCGCGCTCGCGTAAATATATTCAATTTCAGGGAAAAATGATATATTCTCTTATAAAACGGGTAATAAAAATAAAACTCTCAATTAAAAATATTAATATTTTTAAGACCTTTTTTTAGTGTAAGAACTATTTAAAAAGCTTGTGCCGTTTTGGAGAAATTTTGCAAAATATGACAAAGATAGTTACTCTTTGGGGATTTTTTTTCTAATAAGGGGTTGACAAAAATACAATTTTGTTAAATTAAAAACATTAACCAAATCTTCTTCTGTTACCCTGTATTTTTTCTTTGTGGTTTAAATGAACAGTTATTGAGATTTTTTTACTTAAATATCCTAGATTTAGGCATTTCAACCACTGTTAAGGCCTTAAGGATCTATTGAGATGGAGAAAACTTTTTCAATTCAACGACTGTTCCGTGGCGTAGTGGCTTCGCATTGCGCTGCGGTGCTTTTTTTGTTTATTCGTGTTGTAGCACGAATGCTACGTCTCGACCGGGTAAGAATCACGCTCTCACAAAATACCAGCGTAAAATAGCAGCTTAATGCTGCTCTGGTTCGTATGGTCAATGTAGAGAACCATAAAATATTTTGCATGTATATGAGGCATTGCATGTTTGTCTTCAGGGGTGATCTGTATCTTAGTTCTTAATCGATGATTGATGAAGGTGTCTGTGGAACTCAGCATCCACTTTTACTTTTTTATATTTAAGAGCGGGCACATTAGCTTGCGGCTTACCTGATAGTAAGTGACTACTGCCGCCAATGTGCTTTTACACCTGTTCTGTTCTTACACCGCCAATATACGGATATTGAAAAAACTTTACTTTATTAAGGCCAAAATTCTGAGTAGAAACGTTGCGTTTCTGTAGAACTTTTAGAAGATTCGATATGAAAACTGAATCAAATTTCGCTCCGCATGAAACACACGTGTTCAGAATGCTGAATTAATGCTTTGCCTTTTGTGTCCACTTTAGAACGTGTATATTAACATATATATACGAGTATATGTCTTTCTATTCTATATGAGCGGGTTGCGATGTGAAGTGCGACGTGGGTTGCGGCGCAGGCTGCGGCGCTGGTTGCGATGTAGGTTTTTCTTGCAACCATGTACTAATGCGTACTGATGCTAAATCGTCTTCTATTTCTTCATCTTCGTCATCGGTTGATCCGACTTCTGCTTGTAGTCGCTGCACGTGTATTTCTTGCAATTCCGTTCTTGCTTGCAAAAGAGCCTGCTTGAGCTTGAGTTCGGCTAACCGCTCTTCCGCCTCTAACTCCGCGAGGAGTCTCTTGCGTGAGGCTACGGAGCGGCGCGACCTAGTCTCGTCGGGCCTTAGTGTGCGCTGCGATCTTCGATCCCTCTCTTGCTGGGTTTCTTCCGTTGCGGCCGTGTTATCGGTCGCAGAGGTAGCGGTTGTATCGCTGACCGTTGTGGTTTCGCTCGTGGTGTTGGATGCACCAGTAGCGGTTGAATCGCCCCCAGAGGCCTCTTCTGTGGCCCCCTGGGTTATTTGTTCATCCTTGCGACGCTTCGATGATTCTCCGTTGTTAATACGTGTAATCACCATTTTTCTTCACAATAATATTTTTTCGTTCTTGCGGTTTGCTTCTTTCTTAGACCGATATTGTCTTTTTCTTCTAGTAATCCGGCTTCTCGAAGGACCATTAATGTTACGGATCGCCGTAACGCCGTTCGAAAAATGAATGAAACGCGCTGGTCTTGCTTAAACTGGAGGCAAGCGGCGGTGAGGAGGAACTTTTTCTTTTCTTGCTGCTGTTTTCTTTTCTGTGGCTGGAGAGCGACTGCCGACCGTTCTCTTTTTTTTTTTTGCGCCCGAAGCAATTGGAAAAGGGCTACCCTTTAGGGAGGCGGAAATGCATTACGCATACCACGACAGCCGGTCTATCGTGGTTATGAGGGACTCACTGCCTACCGGGGGAACCTAAGTGATACCCTCTAAAACCGCCTTTGGGGACTGGCAACCAGCTGTTTAAAGCTTCTTATGCCGTATCGGAAGCGACCCTCTTTTGGGAAAAGAGGGCGCAGGCGGCTATTAGCCGCTAAGGGAGTGCCTACGAAGGCAAATTAATTATGAATAACTTAATTAGAGTTGGCCTGAGCCGCCAGGAGGCAGTTCAGGTCGTTTGAAAGTTTATTAGGCGGGTCCGAGAGGGAGTTCCTCGGCCTGCGGACGCTATAGCGGGAGGGGAGTGGGGCTGCATAATTAGCAGCCTCACAAATAAAATGATTGGAATGCGACTCTGAGGCTTTGAAGAAGTTCTCAGAGAGTTTGTTAAGGAATTGTTGGATTGTAGGGAGCTCTAAGTCCCGATGAAGGTCGGCATTACGGACGTACCAAGGTGCGTTCGTAGCTCGACGACAGAAGAGGTTTTGAACTACTTGGAGTTCATTAATAATTTTAGGGTCAGAGGGGAAAAACTGGGGCCCGCGTAGGACATGACTGGTCGTATACAGATCTTATAAAGGGTACTCTTGTTTCTGAGGGACATTTTACTGTGTCGGCCCAACACACTGTTGAGCCTACCCAGGTAAAAACGTGCGTGACGGGTTACTCTTTTGACGTGGGACCTGAAAGTGAGCCTAGTGTCAAGGGTGACACCTAAATATTTGGCAGTCGTATGCCAGGGGACAGGGGTCCCTAGCATTCGTATTGGTGGAGTGTTTTTTAGGTCGGCGTCGTTTATAATCGAAGTGAACGGCGGAGCTCTTCTCCGGGTTCACATCGATGCGCCATTTTTTGAACCAAGCTCCTAGGTCATCAACTGACTTTTGGATCTTGTTCCGTATGAAAGGTAGCGAGGTACCTTTACAGTATAGGGCAGTGTCATCTGCGAAGAGGGAGAGCTGAACACCTTTCGACGGGATGGGAATGTCGTTGGTGAACAAAATGTACAGGAGAGGAGCAAGTACTGAGCCCTGAGGGACACCAGGTTTGATGGGGCGCTGAGAAGATAGCGTGCCTTCGTGTCTGAAACGAAAGGTACGATGCTTTAGATAAGAGGCCACGAGACGTACTAGACGATCGGGGAGACCTATTTTGTATAATTTGTAGATAAGGCCTTCATGCCAGACTCTATCAAATGCTTTAGCTATGTCGAAAAAGACCGCGATGGTCTTATGACGACGAGGATAAAAACCGCTGAGGATATATTCCACAATACGGTGAACTTGTTGGGGACAAGAGTGTTTCGCTCGGAAACCGAATTGATGGGGGATGATATGAGGGTTACCGTCTGTGGGAAACAGATGGCGCCTTATGCGAGTTTGGATGACTCTTTCGAAGAGCTTGCCCATGGCCTTGAGGAGGCTAATGGGGCGATGACTGGAGGGGAGGTTGAGAGGCTTGCCTGGCTTGGGAATACCAATCACAGTTGCCTCTTTCCACGTAGTGGGAAAGTAACTAAGGTTGAAGCAGGCATTGAAGATAATAGATAAAAGGGTTAGCACCTGCTCAGGAAAGTGTGTTAGGGCTTGGTTGGAGATGCCATCCGCGCCCGAAACCTTTTTAGGCTTAAGTCCTTTGATGAGGGATGAAATCTCATCATTGGACACAGAGATAGGTTCGGAGGCTGTAGGGGGTGAGTTCCGGCGGCGGACCTCATCCTCCACTGCCTGGACGTGTGAGGGGTCGACGGGTTGAGAGCTAGGAGAGCATTGAGCGGCAATGCTGTCTGCAAAGCACTCAGCCTTTTCCTCGTCCTCGAAGGCTACCGTACCGTCGGGACGGGAGACAGGGGGAGTGTGGGTGATAGCGTCTATGTGGAGGGCTCTAGCCATCTGATAGTACGCTGTATGAGAGGGAGAGATATTCTCCATGAGCTTACTCTTTTCGAGGTCTCGAAATTCAGAGAGGCGGAAACGGAGTTCTCGTTGAAGACGATTGGCCGTGTGCCTATATTCGGGCGTGGGATATTTTGCTGCTCTCCGGAAAGCAGCTTTTTTGGCTTTTAATAGGTTGCTAATATGCAGGGGAAGCCCACTATTATTAGCAACCGGGACGACCCTTTCATTCTCCTTAAGGGAGGTTTTAATAAGGGTGGAGAGTGAATCGACCGCGGTATCGATTTTTTCGGGACTGTCTAAGTCCGACGATAGGGAGATTGGGGAGTCCTGTGAGTCCAGAGCTTTCGCTAGGGACTCCTTGAAGCCCTGCCAATTTGTGAAGGTTTTAGTAGAGGGTGTTGAGGGGGGTGGCTGATGGCCAAGAATGAGGGATACCGGTCTGTGGTCGGATCCTAGATCGTCTAGTGTCTCGATTGCCCTGAGATTGAGGGAAACACTTTTGAATAGTGCAAAATCTAGCACGTCGGGAGCGTAATCGGTGATATCGGGATAGTGATTAGCACCGAGGGGACTGTGGACGGTAAGGTCAAGAGACTGCGTGATATCGAGCAGTATCCTGCCACTACGTGAAGTAGTACGGCATGTCCATTCAGTGTGCTTGGAGTTAAAATCTCCAAACATAATGACTGAATTGCCTAGAGATAAAATAGCCTCAAAATCTTTTTTGAGGGGAAGGGTTTTAGAAGGGATGTAACAGGAGGCTATGAAGATGGACTGATGTCCAGTCATAGCTAGCCTACATACCGTGGCTTCCATGTTGGAAAGTTGCGGAGTAGAAATGGGAGAGCAGTGAAGTGTCTTCTTGTAATAAATGGCCGTACCGTCGCCGCGGCGGTCGGGTCTGTCGTTACGAAGAAGAGAGAAGTTTTTGATGGAAAGGCCTTTAGTGTTCTTAGTATTGAGATTAGTTTCCTGTAGGAGGAGGAAATCGGCTTCACGATTTCGAAGAAAGAGCTTAAGCTCTGGAAGGTTATTTCGCAAACCGCGAATGTTAAAGGATATAAGCGATAAACTCTTAGGTTTGATACGACCGTGAGACTTTGGTAGAGCAAACTGCTCTGTCATTGTGAGTTAAGTTAATTAAGTTAACTTAACTTACAACGAGCACAAAAGATTATGATGCTCTGCAAGAGCGAGAAGACGGTCCTGAGGGGACCTCGCAGCGCGCAATTTGCATGCTAACACAGCGATTTCCTCAACGTTGATGTTCCTAATAGCGGAATACACAGTTTTTAGGTCATCAGCCATTGAGGGTTATGATTGTTGTGGGGTGGAGGATGTCCGCGGTGGGTCTGCCTTTTTGGGGCCCCAGGGAAAGACTGGAGGCTGCATAGGCTGAGAGAAGCCCGGAGGGGGCCGAAGAGGTCCCTGAGGGGGCCTAGGGGGACCCTGAGAGGGCCGAGAGAAGCCCTGGGTGGGCTGAGAAAGGCCCTGACGGGGCATCCGTTGGTAAAGAGCCGGGAATGAGCGGTCATTGACCGGCGGTGGAGCTTGCCTACTGGGGCGAGGATGAGGTGCGCAAGGGCAGCCTCTGTAGTTAGTCGGGTGGCCTGTTTGTTTACACAGGACACACGCGGGTGGGGATTCGGCGTCTTTAGGCCGAGGACACTCTTTAGTGTTGTGGGGTTCAAGGCACTTAACGCACCTGGGTGGGGCGGAGCAGTTGGCCGCCGCATGACCATACAGCTGGCAGCGGTGGCACTGCGCCGGGAACCCGCGCCTATGTGGAGGCTCAACCCTCACTCTCGACAGGCCGCACACTGTGCGTACCTGCCGGAAGATGGCTTTTGCCTCCGGCACGTTGGTTAAAATTTCTAGGGCAAGAGAGAACCTCTGGCCCGTTCTACTGTGCATTTTGTGCACGGCTTCAACTGGGAAACCTTGGGACTTAAGGTCCTCAAGGATTTCTTCGTTGGAAAATTCGAAGGGGACGCCGCGGATGATGGCCCTGATTTTGCGCTCTTCCGGGAGAGCGTACGTATGATAAGAAACTCGTTCGGCTGTGAATAGCCTGGTGAGACGCCGGAAGTCGTCGATTGATTGGGGGATGATCTTAATAGCCTCCCCGAGGTTAATGGCGTGGTCGTATTTTATGCCTGCGTTGTAGCAGGTTTTGGAGAGTTCTGTGAATTTGGCCTTGTCTCTTAGGAAGACAGGGGGCGGGACTTGCTTCTTGGCAAGGACTGGAGCACAGCGAGAGGCTGGCTTGGTCGGAGCGGGGATGTCTAGTGACATAAGTGGGGCCGAGGCAGCGAAGGGGGCTGCGGGGGCAGAGGCGGCAGCGGGAACTGCGGAGGTTGAAGAAGCGGCAGGGGCCGCTGAGACAGGGAGGGTGCGGTTTTCGCGGCGCGTTTTCCGCTGCGCTTGGAGTTCACCGTGGTGAACGAAGAATCCCCGGTTCCGTCGGAGCCACAGGACTCCGATGAACCGGTGCCAGAATTGGTGGCGGGCCTCTTCCGGGAGGCCGACGCAGAGGACTCAGAGCATGCGTACTCCATTTCTAATGGGGCGAAAGAGTTCTTGGTCTCTAGGTAGGCCGCGAGTACGGGCGGTGGTTGGAGTGTCTGACGGGCAGGTGGAGTAACAAGGGCGGCGATGGCGGCGAGGGCCGTCTCATCGAGGTTTAGGCCCAGACCAAGAGTTTGGTTTAGGGCGGCGACGAGGGACTTAACTTGGGTAACTGTGGACATGTTGAGGGCCTACGAATCAGTATGTATTTGAAACGGAAGGGGCTAGGGGGTGCTGTTCTGAAAAGAACAAGACGTTCTGTACCTAAACAGTAAGGGCGGGGGATCACCGTTCTCAAAAGAACGGGACGTTCTTTATTCAAGGAGTAAGTGCCCCTGCTTTCAAAAGAGTAGGGGCTTGCTCCTGCTCTGCGAGGGAGTGCGGAAGATGCTCTGCAACAAACATTATTTAATTTATTTAAACATCTTTAGTATAATGGATTTCCGCAAAGTGACGTCTGAATCTGTTATGACTACATGGCAATATATTTTCAAATTAAACTACAACATTACGGTATAAAAGAATTTGGCGTTTACACTTATTACTTCACATTTAAGTAACAGAACTCAAAAAGTCGTGATAAATGGTAAAGGTTCCTCCGGATCGGTAGTATCAATGGGCGTTCCTCAGGGCTCGATCCTTGGCCTATTCCTGTTCTTAATCTTTATTAATGACTTGTAGGGGACAATCACGATATAGTATTATTTGCTTACGATACCTCTTTAATTTTCAACCTCGAACGGTAGTCAATTAATTATGACGATGTAAATAATTCTCTATCGAAATTAGTACATTGGTTTAACGCCAACAATATGCTCTTAAACGACAATAAGACAAAATGTATTAAATTTACAATACCTAAAATAAAACATTCGAAAACGAATGTGCTCTTAAATGGGGAGGAGTTGAGTCTTGTGGATACCACTGTTTTTCTTGGTATAACTATTGACGCGAAATTTCAATGGGGCCCCCATATATCTAAATTAGCAAGCAGACTTAATTCTGCAGCATATGCTGTAAGAAAAACTAGAAGTCTCACAGATGTTGAGACAGCTAGATTAGTTTATTTTAGTTACTTTCATAGCGTAATGTCTTATGGACTTTTGCTATAGGGTAATGCGACTGATATTGAAGCTATATTTGTTTTGAAAAAGAGAGCCGTACGGGCGATTTATAACCTAAATTGTAAAGAGTCCCTCAGAGAAAAATTTAAAGAAATAAACATATTAACTTTGGCATCGCAATATATTTATGAAAATGTAATGTATGTTCATAAAAACATAAATAGCTTTAATAAAATTAAGGATGTTCATACCTTAAATACTAGGAACAAACATACGCTTGTAATGCCAGTTATTAGACTTCACAGAATTAGTAATTCATTTATGGGGCAATTTATACGATTTTGAAACAAAATCCCAGAACATGTTCAAAGTTTGTCAATAACAAGTTTAAAAGTTTTATTAAAGAAAGACTGTACAAAAAGGGTTATTATAATATCAAGGAATACATGAATGAAAATAACCCCTGGGAATAAGGTGATCGCTACCATGCTGGTTCTATGAAAATTCTTATAAAATTGTATAAACAAAATTATTGTTAATTGAAATTATGTTTAAAAAAAGTCCCGCTGGGTTACTTGCTGGTTCTTCCCAGGACAGAGGTATTTTCCGAACCAGTGGTAAATAAAAAATGACTTTCAATTAGTATTATGTAATAATCAATATTGAGTAAAAATCATTCTATTCTTTTCTACTGCGTATAGAAAAAAGACACATACAGATAGATATTTAAATGGTGATTCTCATCACCGTCCTTCACAGTTAGCTACCGTGGATAAATCTTTGTTTCAGAGAGCATGAGGGATCTGTGACAGTAAACACCTGGCTGCCGAGCTACAAAACGTCAAGCAAGTTTTGCACGACAATAAGCTTCGGGTCCCGCACCTACTTCACAGTGAACGAGTGAAGCCGGCCACAGTAGAGCGGGTGCCTGCTGTACTGCCATATGTCAGAGGTGTCACTGACAAGATTGACTACATCTTGAAGCGTGCTTCCATTAAAACATACTTCAAGCCGCCGAAGTAGATTAGACAGTTTTTACCATCAGTCAAGTGTAATGTCCCTCTGCAAAATGCAGGAGTGTACAAGTTTGATTGTGAATGTGGTCTCTCTTATATAGGACAAATTAAAATATCTATAAAAACCCGCGTTAAAGAACACATAGCTCGAAGAATCGACGCTCCGGGAAGTCTGCAGTCTGTGAACACGTACAGGATCGCCCCCGTCACTACATTAGATTTGATAGATCACAAATCCTCGCTAAAGAACACCGATTCCTTCCAAGGAGGATTCGTGAGGCTATTGAAATCAAAAAACATCCTAATTTCAATAGAGAAAATGGCCGGGTGCTATCATCTGCTTGGGATCCCATAATCAATAAAACTAAATTCCAATTCAAGCATACAACTGTGACACTTCAAGATACTGTAAGTTCGTACTGCGTAGATCGGAACAAAAATTAATAATTTTTAATCTGGAGGTAGCCATGGTGAACTATGACATTTCGACGTCATACACCTCAGTTCCCTCCGTGACCGTGGGTGCTGTAAAGTGCTTGAAACATCGGGAATATAAAATAAGTTAATATACGCGATAAAATCCGTAAATTATTTTTATTTAAACCCCAACAGTAACTTACGGAACATACCAGGTAATTGGATATCCATGACAGAAATAAATCTATTAATGCCTACTCAGGTCATAATTTCTGTCACATGTTTAATATAAAATAATTGAAACAAGTTTATTCATTATGTAACCATTTATATACCAAAATGAACTTAACAAAACATTGATTCTTATGACACTAAAGTTTATTCAAAATGACCTCCGTGATTTTGAATACAGGCCTTCAATCTGCGCGGCCAGTCGTTTATCGCAGCACGGACGAGGTCCATGTCAATATTGGCGGCTGCCTTAATCAAGGATGTCTTGAGTGACTCCAAATTGGGATGAGGCTTTGAGCACGCCTTTTCCTCCAAGTGTTGCCATATCTTGTAATCTAAAGGATTCAAATCTGGACTGGAGGAGGGCTAGTCTTCGTACCGGATGAAGTCGATTTCACGCGCCGCCAGCCAGTCTTGTGTGCTCTTCGCTCTATGAGTTGGCGCCGAATCTTGTTGGAATACTCAGTGCCTGTTATTGAACATGGTATGAGAAACAGGTTCCACAAGGTTCGTCAGGACTGTATTTTGATACACAACTGCATTAGTTTTTACACCTTTCTCACAAAAATGTCTTTTAAGCCCCAATAAGAAACTCCCAACCATACCATGAGCGAGGATGGAAAATGACCTCGTTGGACACGCGGAATACGGTTGCTCGCTTCTTCACTACTGTGTGCGTACACCTTATCATTTTGTTTGTTGTAGCTCTCTTCTACGGTAAAATTTTTTTCATCCGAAAAAAGAATGTCCCGATATTTTTTTCCCGCGTACCGCTTCAACAAAGCGCGGCATCTCTTCAGTCTCAGGTCCATTAGACGAGCATTCAAACGATGTCCTGTTTTTGTTCGATATGCCCGAAGCCCTAAGTCTTCATTTAACATCTTTTTCACCGTGGTTCTGCTTAACCCCATCTGAAGAGCCAACATTTTCTGCTTACGTTAGGGATTTCTTTGGATTCGCGCCTTCACAGCTTTTATCACTGCTGGAGTCCTAACAGACCGAGGGCGACCACTTCTTGACCTGTCATCTACACTAGAGTCTTCATTGTATCGTTTGATGGTACGATAAACGAATCTTTTAGTTATATTCAAATGTTTCAGTATGTCAAAAATTTGAATTGGCGCGTAACCGCAACGATGCAACGCAATAACTGCAACACGGTCTTCTTTAAGCGTCCACTCCATATTTAAAATGAGTAAAATTCTAAAAAGTATACAGTTTTATTTTCATGAACAATTCGAAATTCGAATTCAATAAGCTTTCCTGTGGCCAGCATTCTAAAAGAAAAGTTTTTACTGTGTGACAATACTTATGACCTGACTAGGTACATTTGTATCTTCTCTATATATAAAAATCAATTGTTTCCCGTTAATCTCGCTAAAATTCGAAACTAACTCGACTGATTCTGATGAAATTTTTTGTGTGTGTTTGAGTGGTACTTGTCCCGAATCATGCAGCCTCAGTCCCTTCCCCCCCCCCCGTGACCACGGGTGCTTTGGAATGTGTGCTTGTTTGTCATCGTTATTTTATAAAAAAGTAAAAGCCTATCTGAAGTCGTGGATTTAATTATATTATTTTTTTTTTATAGGACAAGGGTGACAAACGAGCACACAGTCCACCTGATGGTAAGTGGTTTCTGCGGCCCATAGACATCTACATACATCCTCTCTTACAAGTCAAAATGTAGATGCGTTGTCACCCGTGAGGACTAAGATGGAATGCCTCATTTCCAGTATTATGCACTGTATCCTGACACTGGTTTCAGAAGCTATTTTGTGAGAAAATAAAGTTATTTTTAGTTCTGTGATATCAGTTTTACTGTCTATTAAAGATTTAATTTTTAAGTATTTTTGTAGAATAAATATGACAAACGAGCACAGAGTTCACCTGATGGTAAGTGGATGCCTTGGCCTATAGACATCGACGTCAACCCTCAATAAACCATCGAAAGTTTGACGTTTTTTTAACCCTGAGGACTAAAATAAAATGTCTTGTTACCAAAAAGTGTGTACTACGCACGTAGGAAGTTATACTTCTTTAGCCTAACAAAAGAAAAAAACTTGAGTGACAATTACCCACTGAAGTTGTCGCTTTTAGGTGACAGTGTGCGCGCGCTACGTAACAATTTCATGGTGTAGTTTTTAGGTGTCGGTATGAGCGCGCGTCGTAAAAATTCACTCACATCATTTTCCCCAAACGCCACAAAAGAAGTGTCACTTCAAAACGGGTCTCTGATTTCCACCATAAGAAGCACGGCAATATTCATGTTGATATTCTGCGAGCCTACCCCAGTCCAGCTGACGCACGTAAATATTGAAAGTTTTTTTTTTAAATAAACCCACATAGTTAAAAGATTTTTTTTCAAATCATTGACGGTCATGGTTTTTTAATTAAAAAATAAGATTTTTAAAGAAGGAATAGTGTCGGATAAGACTCGCTCTTGGATTAGTACACACACTTGCGTGTGGCTCTAATGATGATGTGTACATCTGACCATAGAACCTCTCAATTTCACTCAAAATGTCAGGTGTTTCGGAAACGATGCTACAACACTATGTCTCCAGCTTTGACAGTTGGCTCTTTCTGGCAGACAGATCTCTAGCAAAGACTTTGGGGCCTTGGTTACGCTCGATCGCTTCTTCAATACAAGCTGTATTAAAGTTGCGTAAATCCTACCGCATGCATTTGGAGATCTGTCTGTTCAGTTGCCTGTATGCTGTCAAAACTGTTGAAGACTGCAGCTTTATTTCCCGTCTAACAGCCATGAGATTAAGAGTGTGATCGGAGAGTTGTTGTGCTCTTCTTCGGCGGGTCTTGCAGAACTTAGCTCTGACTGCATGGACAGTTTCCACGAGCTTATCGCTTATTCATTCTTTGTTTTCGTTTCAATAAAGTTTATTCTGTGTTAAATTGTGCAGGAATTACTCTTGAACTCGTATTAGCACGTTAAGTTTTCTTGTAACTTACGAACAACCGTACCGTTATTTCTCATGTGGTAAGCCCAAGGTGAAACATAGGATACAATTTAATCCTCAGTAAATTTAAAGCTAATTAAATCAGCCTTGTTTGTGAGGCATAACCCAAGTTCAAGTTTTATCAGACAACTTTATAGTAATATGCTGGACGTCAGACTGAATAAGATGTGGAATAAGAGCCTTTAAAACTGAAGAAAGCCGTGGTTAATTATAATATTGGAACGTCGAACACCTCTGTTTGTATGACCATGGGTGCTGTAAAGTACTAGAAACGTCAGGAATATAAAATAAATTAATAATATACGATACAATCCGTAGAACTAGTTTCATTCAATGTGTAGTCTTCGCGTAAACATAAGAAATAATTACAAATAAGGTCGTCTCGGTGATTCATTACATGTCTGCAGTTTTTTGTGAGTTCATAAAATGTATAATAGGTTAAATTTAAAATAAATTGCCGTTCTGCAGTACTGGCCATTTCAAATCAAAATAATTTTTGTTTGGTAATGAATTATAATTTCAAATGAATTTTATTTTAAAATCATTGAATTCTTTTTTCAAAATTATTCATTTGTTTATTGAATGTAATCGCAAAATTTTTTCATCGCAATTGAAGCTTTTTCGTCATCATCGTAGGTTATCGTAGCATTGAATTTGAACCAAAAACACATTAATATAATTTTTATTTATTTATTCTTTATTACACTAAATATTTGTACAAAAGGCGAGCTTAATGCTATATGGCATTCTCTACCAGCTAACCTTGGGTAGAACAGAGAGTGAGTTTGGGCAGTTAAGTTGTCATGATATAATTCAGTTCAAATATAAATAAATACACACATTTATACATATATATCTCAATAAATCTTTATATATAAAAATTACGTGTCACATTGTTTATCCGCGATGTTCAATGCTTTAATATGTTATAATATTTTTGATACTAGATGGCATTGTTGAACAATTTACTTATACAAAATTATATTACTACTGTTACATATAAATGACATATAAGAGTTTTATTAATACAATGTTTTGACATTAGATGGTACTGCTAAAAAATTGTTGCAATCCTAAATCTCGATATCATTTGCCCTTTGCAAATAGTATAGCTATGATGCATGATATCGTAATAAAGCACTTGTATCAAGCACTCGGTAGTTTTATTATAACCCGTAGTAGTCAATTCGATATCTGGTTTGGTCATTGTACATGGTCCTTCGAGCCGGATGTGTTTTTGAAAAATTCGCACTAGAAACCAGTGGTGGATCGCCACTGAAGGTGCGCACCGGACGATTCTAGTGAATCGTACCGGTTGATTGAGTGCAGTGCGGTGTTGTGCGCCGACCGCATTCAGTCGAGGAGTACAAAGAAAGAAGTTGGACGCAGAGCAGCAGCGACGTCATAAACGTGACGTCACATCCGTGACGTGTAAAGCTACGCGTGCGGAAGGAACAATCTGCAGTGGAGCCATCATAACAGTGACGTGAACGACGTCATTGTCCGAGTTGACAGGTTTGCAAGTGAAAATCGTGAGTACATTTTTCTAATTTATCAGTGAAGTTTAAAAAGTTGATAATTTGAAGGATTTCAATAACTTTTAAAATATCAAGAAGTTTGTTGAAGACTTAGAATAATTAATGATAAATGTAAACTTTAATAATTTGTTCATGTTAGTTAGTAACTTAGAATAACTATTCAAAAAAGATCAAACGGGGAACCTATGCCCAATTTTATGTAACTTCCTTTATTTTCCTAAACACTTGTAAAATTTTGTGAACAAAAAACGTTGCTTTGGATATTCTACCAAAATGTCGTTGTCAGCCCTAATAAAGAGTCAGCTAGGATATAAGTCTATGATAGAAAATGCTTATGAAAATTATAAAAAATCACCAAAAGAACGCTTATGTAAAGAGTCGTATTTACTCACTAGGTTAGATTCATTAGAAGAAAAATGGCAGATATTCGCAGAAACGCATAAAAAAATGTCTATAGAGTTGTCAGAGCAATTAGTAGAATCTAAATACTACAAAGAAAGTGTTTATGAAAGTGTAGAGGAAATGTATATTGATTATAAGTCTGATATCAGAGAAGCATTATTTGTTCTAAAGACTCAAGCTAGTGTCTCAAGTTCTTGTTCTCATTTAACTTCTAAAGTTGAAAGCAATGTTAAATTACCTAAGATAAACATTCCCACTTTTTCGGGGTCATATGTAGAATGGACAACGTTTAGAGATTTATATGTATCATTGATCCATAATAACTCTTCAATAGATGATGTGCAAAAGATGCACTATTTGAAAGGGCATCTTTCAGGAGAAGCCGAACAGCTTTTAAGGCATGTACCTATAACATCGGCTAATTACCAAGAATCGTGGTTAACACTCAACAGTCGTTATAATAATAAAAAATACATTGCGAATTGTTTATTGAAGCGTTTTATGAATCAACAAAGCATCGGCAGCGAGTCATGTAATGCAATTAAAAACATGTTAGACGTTACCAATGACACGTTACATGGTTTGAAAAATTTGGGAATAAATGTAGATTCATGGGATACAATTGTTATATACATAATTGGTTCAAAATTGGATTCAGAGTCCCGAAAATGTTGGGAATCAAAATTAAGCACTTCAGATGAACTGCCAACGTTGAACCAATTAAGAGAATTTCTAGAAACCCGATTTCGGTCACTTGAGTTCATGGATCCTAAACAAAGAAGCAAACCAAATGTTTCAAACCAAAAACCTAAGGTAATACACTCCATGGCAACCAGCTCTAACGCTGTAGCCAAATTTAACTGTCCTTATTGCAATAATGAGCATAAAATATCTAACTGTAAAGAATTTGCCGCGGTTGGTTATAACACTCGACATAATTTCGTCCAAGATAATGGTCTTTGCTTTAATTGCTTAGGTCGTAACCACTCTGCTAACACGTGCCGTTTATTCACGAGATGTCGCATTTGTAAGCATAAGCACCACTCATTGCTTCACCCAAAACCAATAACAGAAACACAAAAAGCTGTTTTGTCCAAGCCAGATTTGTCAGTTGAAGTTAAGTCTGTACTGTCAAAGATAAAGACAGCTCAAGAAAAGCCGGAATCGACTACGAACATTACAGCGCATTTTTCTAAAAAGATAGTACCTAATCAAATTCTTCTAGCAACTGCACTTGTTGTAGCAGAGGCAAGAAACGGTTATGCCCACTTGATCAGAGCTCTACTTGATCAGGGTTCGCAAGCATCATTTGTTACAGAGTCAACGGTACAAGTACTTGGCCTCAGGAAGATACCCAGTAGAAGCAATATATCAGGAGTAGGCTGCGATAAGAGATCTCTATCTTCTAAGTATATCGTAATGATAAACATTCAATCGCGTTTTAGACCCTAGCTTCCAAATACAAGTGCGTGCGCATGTTTTAGGCTCGATAACTAGTCTACTTCCATCGGAGAAGCTAGTTAATGTAGATTGGCCAGAATTGGCTAATATCACTCTTGCCGACCCGCAATTTTACAGCCCAAGTAAAATAGACGTTTTACTTGGTGCAGACGTTTACAGTCAGGTTATAAGAGAAGGGTTGGTCAAGGGTCCTAATGGCATTCCAACTGCTCAGTGTACTGCCTTAGGATGGATACTATCTGGCCCCACACAGTTACCTGATCATAATCAAACACCTTTATCTCATTGTCACCATAATATTATTAGCATGCACTCTCAAACTGATGACAATGAATTACTAAAGAGATTTTGGCAAATTGAGTCCGATTTCCGTGAAAGCAAGATTCTTAACCAGGAAGAACAGCGATGTGAAGAATATTACAGTAATACCACTCAACGGGATCCAACAGGTCGATACATAGTGAGACTTCCCTTCCGTGAAGACAATCCTCAATGTAAGTATGGGAATTCCAGAGACATTGCAATAAAGCGATTTCATCTTCTTGAAAACCGTTTCAAAAAGAACTCAGAATTCAAGGCAAGATATTCCGAAGTCATTCATGAATATTTGAACCTAAGCCAGATGCAACTTATAACTGGCAGTGACCTTAATAAATCGGAATCAGTGTATTTACCCCATCACGCCGTTATAAGAGAGGATAAAATTACTACGAAGGTTAGAGTAGTGTTTGACGCCTCTTGCAAGGGAACAAACGGAGTATCTCTAAACGATACATTGATGATTGGCCCCACGCTTCAGCAAGACTTACGTCATATTATTATCCGATGGCGTATGCATCCAATATGTCTTAGTGCAGATATTATGAAAATGTATCGCCAAATTATCGTTGCAGATCAAGACACAGACTTCCAAAGGCTAGTTTGGAGAGATGAGCCTGAGTCTGAAATTAAAGAATTCAAATTAGTAAGGGTTACATTTGGCACATCATCGGCTCCCTACCTAGCAGTAAAGACACTACATCAGGTCACAATTGATGAAGGTAAGGAATTTCCCAATGTAGCTGAAACGGTAAAAACGGATTTCTACGTGGACGATCTGTTGACTGGATGTCAGACAGTGGAAGAAGGAAAAGGCATTTATGAAGATATGAAAAGGTTACTGAAAAAGGGAGGTTTTGAATTGCAGAAATGGGTAACAAACAACAAAGATTTAGCAGAAGAAATAATGGATGGACACGGAAAGGAGGTAGGAAAGGTTGATATTAAGATCGATAAGGTAGTTAAGGTATTGGGTCTTTTCTGGGATAAAGAAACGGATAATTTTCAATACAGTGTACAACTTCCTGAATTGAATAATCCTATTACCAAGAGGAAGGTAGTAACGAGCATCTCACGTCTGTTCGACCCCTTGGGATGGCTAGCGCCTTGCATCATCACAGCTAAAGTAATGATCCAGAAATTATGGCTGGCAGGAATAGACTGGGATGACGAACTGCCAGATGAGTTACTAAAGGAGTGGAATTTTTACACATCTGAGCTAATAAATATTCGCGAGCTTAGTATTCCAAGGTGGCTCAAGACTAAAGTAGATGATACTTGCATGGAGCTTCAAGGTTTTTGCGATGCGTCCAACTCTGCATACGCTGCGGTCGTTTACTTAAGAGCGATTGATGCTAAAGGTAATATACACGTCAATCTAGTTACGGCAAAGACTAAGGTTGCTCCAACTATGCAAATCTCCATTCCTCGCCTTGAACTTATGGGAGCAGTTCTTTTAGCTAAGTTAATCACAAATGTGGCTAATATTCTGGGAATCGATCATAACAATATACACGGCTGGACCGACTCCACTGTGGTATTGGCGTGGCTCAGCAGTCATCCTAGTCGGTGGACAACGTTTATAGGCAACAGAACGTCAGATGTTCTGTCAAATCTGGACAATACGCAATGGGCACACGTTCGATCGGCCCAAAATCCAGCAGATCTCGCTTCCAGAGGCTGCACTCCTTTGGAACTTGCTGAAAATAGCTTGTGGCTGCAGGGTCCATCATGGTTAAAAGATGGCAATATTATTTACAAAAGGCCAAAGTCCATCTCGACTACTTTGGAACAAAGAAAATTAAAGGTCCACGCTGTAACTAATAGTCAATTTGCTACTGATTTCGATCTATGGAAAAAATTCTCGTCATTACAAAGGCTTATACGAGTTGTTGCCTTTTGTCGCAGATTCCTAAGGTACAAAAGAAATAGTAGGTTTAAACCTTACCTTACAAGCACCGAGCTGCAGGAATCTTTAGACGTTTGTATAAAACAATGTCAACTCGCAGATTTAAGAGATGCCAAGCAAAAATTGAAACCGTTAAGCCCTTTTCTTGATGATAAGGGAATAATGAGAGTGGGAGGTAGAATTCAGAATGCTAATCTTCCTACAGATACTAAGCATCCTATTATTCTTCCCCATAAGAGCCACTTTACCAATTTAGTTATTGATGAGGCCCACCGAAAGACATTACACGGAGGTCCAACACTCATGCTAAACCATTTGCGCACAAAATATTGGATTATATCGGCTAAGAGCCTAGTTAAAATGCATGTGCGTAATTGTGTAGTGTGTGTTCGCCAAGCGGCAGTGACAAAAAATCAGTTTATGGGTCAGTTACCATTTAGCAGAGTAACACCAGCTAGACCATTCCTTCACAGTGGTGTGGATTTTGCTGGCCCAATTAATGTCCGAATGTCTAAGGGAAGAGGTAATAAATCATACAAGGGTTATATTAGTCTTTTTGTATATATGGCAACAAAGGCCATACATTTAGAACTAATAAACGATCTCACTAGTGATGTCTTCATAGCAGGCTTTAAGCGTTTTGTAGCTCGTAGAGGACATGTGAGTGAAATATGGAGCGACAATGGAACAAACTTTGTTGGAGCATCCAAGGAACTTCTTAAATTCGTCACCGCTGAACAGTCATCAGTCGCTCTTGAAATTCGTGAGTGGTTAAGCAACAATAGTGTTTCATGGCATTTCATTCCTGCTCATGCGCCAAACTTTGGCGGGCTATGGGAAGCAGGCGTGAAGGCTATGAAATTTCATTTAAAACGAGTGATTGGCGTTTCTACAATGACATATGAAGAGTTAACCACCGTTCTCACGCAAATAGAAGCATGTCTAAACTCAAGGCCTTTATCGATATTACCAGATAATCACAGTGATCCCGCGCCTCTAACTCCAGGACATTTCCTCGTTGGCGAAGCTCTAGTAATTGTACCAGAACGAAACTATGAACATAGTAACATCAGTACTCTGAGACGCTGGCAAATGACTCAAAGAATGGTACAGGATTTTTGGCGAAGGTGGTCCAAAGAGTATTTGGTGAATTGTTTACAGAGATATAAATGGTCAAAGATAATACCCGAACCTGAAATTGGAAACATAGTTTTAATTAAGGAGGACAATCTTCCTCCAGGCCGTTGGCTGTTAGGAAGAGTGGTTGCGAAGCATCCTGGCTTAGACCAAATCACTCGCGTTGTGACTTTGAAGTGTGGTCAATCTCTCTTAAAAAGACCAACTTCAAGGTTATGTATTTTGCCTGTTACACAATAATCATAATTTATCTCACGGTTGCAATAGCTAGTGCTTAAATTAGATTAAGTA
Organism: Parnassius mnemosyne; assembly: GCA_963668995.1. Taxonomy (NCBI): domain Eukaryota; kingdom Metazoa; phylum Arthropoda; class Insecta; order Lepidoptera; family Papilionidae; genus Parnassius; species Parnassius mnemosyne. The sequence continues at coordinate 27,801,167 of CAVLGL010000086.1, forward strand.
TGTTTTTTTCATGCCTAAGAAACATATAAATTAAGCCTACTGCCCAGTTATGTCATGGTGGGCGGAATGGAAAGAACGTTTAATAACGTTCTTGGTGGGCGGAATGTTCAACGCTTTAATATGTTATAATATTTTTGATACTAGATGGCATTGTTAAACAATTTACTTATACAAAATTATATTACTACTGTTACATATAAATGACATATAAGAGTTTTATTAATACAATATTTTGACATTAGATGGTACTGCTAAAAAATTGTTGCAATCCTAAATCTCGATATCATTTGCTTTTTGCAAATAGTATAGCTAAGATGCATGATATCGTAATAAAGCACTTGTATCAAGCACTCGGTAGTTTTATTATAACCCGTAGTAGTCAATTCGATATCTGGTTTGGTCATTGTACACGCGATGAACTCCTAAACTACTGATCTGATTTCAATAAAATTTTTCAAACTGAGCGCAGTTTGGTCGAACTTGAGAGATAGGATAGTTTTTATCCCGAAAAGTGACCCTCAATATTTTTTTATTGCGAATTTAAGAATTTTTTACAGGAAGGGTCTTCAGAAAGGGCAGAACAACGTCTGCCTGGCCAGCTAGTACATATATAAATAACAATAAACATATAAAATAAGTTGACTCAACTTTGTAGGCTACGGATATGGTCATATACTTTTCTTTTAAAAACATTTTTGGCAGGTATTGTTCGCTGAACATATTATATTATATAATATGTTTGGCTATCTTTGGCTTAATGTATTATGTTGACTAATTCCGTTTGTACTTAATATTCATCACCTCAACAGGATAATAATATAATTGCTATTCACAATTTCCACATTCACAAGCTCCATTTTTTCCTTAATATTCTTTAACTAATCAGGATAACATTATAATGTAATTAGTGTTCGTGTAGTAACAAAGATAAAATTATTCGTGCAAACATAATATTTGTGTGGTGGTGACGTGTATAAAGTCTCAGGGTCAATCATGAAATATTCACAACCTTAAGGAAAGTTACTGATTTGTTATATTTACAGTAGTACCACAAATTTAATAAAATAAATTTTAGGGCGTTTACCATGTTTATTTAAATGCTTCGGGTGCTTTTGACGTGCGGGTTGTTTAGAGCGGATGTTGTATCCATTTAAGTAAGTTTAATTTTGAAAGTACGTAAAAAATATTAAATCATCTATTTCGTCTGCGTAGTTTACGTTACTACTCTCTTACCTATATGTGTCGCTAACTAGCAGTGCTTGAACTGCTGTGTAATGAGCTAAAGAATATAGAGAGTCAGTATAGTAACAGGGTGTAAGACATTCCATTTTAGTCCTCAGAAACATCAAATAAATAAGGCTACAGTTACGTTGTCACCATCCAAGGTGGCAACCAACCAGTAAAAATATCTTTTTACTCGTCAGTCACCATACAAAATACAGGAGCATATTTTTATGTGATATGGGTGACAAACGAGCACACAGTCTACCTTATGATAAGTGGTTGCTGCAGCCCATAGACATCTACATCTATCCTCTATTACAAAGCAAAATGCAGATATGTTGTCACGCGTGAGGACTAAGACAGAATGCCTCATTTTCGGTAAAAAGGGTCTTCGGTTCTTTTTAAGCTGCTATTTTACGTTGGTATTCTGTGAGAGTGTACTATTTTCAAGATGATAATCTGTGGTGGCGTGGTCCATCCGTAACACTGAATATATTTGAGCTATTTTTTAAAGAAATTCAAACACCTTTACTTAGTGGACGCCAAAATTTACACCTTCATTTATTCTAAATAAAATAATTTATTCAAAATTAAATTGAAAACTATAATGTTTTTGATTAAGAAAAATAAAATCTTAAATAACATGGCATAAAACCATCTCAAAAGAAACTTTTTACTAGTTATTTTTGAAATACGAGACATTTTTGAGTTGTTGGTTTTACGATAATCAATGCACAATACGTAACGACATACAATACCAAGTGCATCATAACATGCAATCAGCAGGTCGAATAATTGTGGATCGTAGAATTGATCATGTCATAAATTAGTCCATTATTTCGTGAAATGGGAGTATTTCCTGAAATTTTGCATTGTTTGTGTACTATTATATAATATAGCTTGACCAGATCATTGAATAGAGAGCGTTTGACGATATTACCAACTAAACACAGCATTACTATTTCATGATACGCTCATATCATATAAATGGTTTTAATATGCACCACTTGAATTGCGTATTTTTTAACAGAAACAGAATTTTTAACGGAATCCACCTCACTTTATGCATATTATTTATAATATGAATAGCCTCACCTTATTCTACTGTCGCTCATATTACTAGATATTCTATGATATGGTTAAAAGTGCATGAAGAAATCGTAAATGGAGGATAATCGACATACGTTGACATTTATACGATATGGTCACTATTAATTGGCTATATCATGAATTTAAAAAAAAAAACGTTACCCCCACACTAGGATTTTCTCCTGTGTCATGGAGGCAGTTTACTAACATAAATTGCACAAGGACAAACATCCAGACCCGTAACAATTATTTGTAGGCCATACAAATACTTGTTCTGTGCGGGATTCGAACCCGCGGCTCCCAGCACAACAACTCATTGTTAAGCCACTGCGCCACGGAGCCGTCAAAAATGGTCGGGCATTTCCTAATATGGTCAATTCTACAATCTGGCCTCGAGATATATAATACATACCTTCAGCATAATACACATCAAAACTTATCCCTGTTCATAAACATTTAATTAAAAACAGACAATAGGGATAATTTATATTCGTGGAAAATATTTTAGCAAAATAAATTACTTAATTAGATGTCTTCAACATTTTAATTACAAATAACTTTTAAATTACAGGGTATCAATGATTATATTCCTAAGTTTATCAATAGAAATATAGGGGGAGGCCTATGTTCAGCAGTGGACTTGTGAAGGGCTGTAATGATGATGATGATGATGAATGATTATATTAAAAGATGCCAGTGGCTACGGAGGATGATAAGGGAGAAACGTTACAAAGGATTTCGTTATGTAATTTAATAAGATTTTATATCGCTATTGCCGTGTAGTGGCGGTTAAGAATATCCACTACCCCATATCTTCCCGTGGGTGTCGTAAAAGGCGACAAAGGGAAACAGGCAGGAGATGGGCAGCAGCATCTTCCTGATAATAGCCAAAATAACAATAAAAAAACTGCGGTTGCCAACCCGCTCGCCAAGCGTGGCAACTATGGCAATATACCCCCCATGAGCAATTACAAAAATAATAGGCCCCCAGTCCCCGGCGGCCCCGCTATTCCTGGCTACGGTGGCGACCATGGTAACGGCGGGGCAGGGGGTGCTAAGAATCTCCGGTGGAGGTTCGGTTGCCACCTACGACGACTCGACCTGGCAACATACAACGCACGCACCCTGAGGACTGACGAGAAGATTGTGGAGCTGGAAGAAGAGATAGACAAGTTACGCTGGCATATTATAGGATTATCCGAAGTCCGAAGAGAGGGGGAGGACACGGTAATCCTCGAATCCGGCAACTTGCTCTATTACCGGGAGGGCGACCATCTGTCCCAAGGAGGTATCGGATTTATCGTCCACAAGTCTCTCGTTAACAACGTTGTAAAGATTGAGAGTGTGTCGACGAGGGTTGCGTACCTTATACTCAGAATCACCAAACGGTATTCGCTGAAGGTCATACAGGTTTACGCACCAACCTCGGCACACCCCGATCAGGAGGTGGAGGAAATGTATGAGGATATTTCTAGAGCCATGCATTCCTCCAAAACCCAATATACGGTGTTAATGGGAGACTTCAATGCAAAACTAGGCACAAGAGAGAACGGTGAGCTGAAAGTAGGGAAATTTGGAATAGGGCAACGGAACCCAAGGGGCCAGCAGCTGGCCGACTTCATGGAGAAAGAGGGACTCTTTATGATGAACTCTTTCTTCCAGAAGCGGCCCCACTGGAAGTGGACCTGGTCGAGCCCCGACGGTTCGACAAAAAATGAGATTGACTTCATTATGACGACCAGACGACAACTGTTCAGTGATGTCTCAGTGATCGCGAGGGTGAAAACCGGTAGCGATCACCGAATGGTTAGAGGCACACTGAACCTAAACGTTAAGTTGGAGAGGTCTCGTCTAATGAAGTCAACGCTCCGTCCCCCTCGTGCTCTTTTCCAAAGTCCCGAAACCTTTCAGCTCGAGTTACAAAACCGTTTTCAGTGCCTAGAAGACTGCAATGAAGTGGACGATTTGAATGACAAGCTCGTGGAAACTGTCCATGCGGTCGGAGCTAAGTTCTGCAAGACCCGCCGCAGAAGAACACAAAAACTCTCCGATCACACTCTTAATCTCATGGCTGTTAGACGGGAGATGAAGCTACATTCTTCAACAGATTTAACAGCATACAGGCAACTGAACAGACAGATCTCCAAATGCATGCGGCGGGACTTACGCAAATTCAATACAGCTCGTATTGAAGAAGCGATCGAGCGGAACCGAGGCTCCAAAGTCTTTGCCAGAGATCTGTCTGCCAGAAAGCGCCAACTGTCAAAGCTGAAGACAGAATGTGGCAGCATCGTTTCCGGGGCACCTGAGATTTTGAGTGAGATTGAGAGGTTCTATGGGCAGCTGTACACGTCATCGTTGGAGCCGCACGCAAGTGTGAGTAACGATCCAAGAGCGAGTCTTATCCGACATTATTCCGATGATATCCCGGACGTCAGTCTAAGTGAGATTAGAATGGCTCTCCAGCACCTTAAAAACGGCAAGGCCCCAGGCGAGGATGGAATTACAGCGGAGCTTCTGAAAGCGGGTGGAAGACCGGTACTTGAAGTCCTTCAGAAGCTCTTTAATTCCGTCCTCCATGGTGGCATTACACCGGAGGCGTGGAGCAGAAGTGCGGTGGTCTTGTTCTTCAAGAAAGGCGACAACGCTCTCTTGAAGAACTACAGACCGATTTCCCTTCTGAGCCGCGTCTACGTGCTGTTTTCGAGAGTCATTACGAATCGTCTCGCGCGCAGACTTGACGACTTCCAGCCTCCCGAACAAGCCGGTTTCCGAAAAGGCTTTAGCACCATAGACCACATACATACCCTTCGGCAAATTGTGCAGAAGTCCGAGGAGTACAATTTGCCACTATGTCTGGCGTATGTGGACTATGAGAAAGCCTTTGATTCCGTCGAAATTTGGGCGGTGCTGCAGTCCCTTCAGCGATGCCAAGTTGACTGTCGGTATATCGAAGTGTTGAAGTGCTTGTACAGTAGGGCTACGATGGCTATCCGAGTACAGAACCAGAGTACGAAACCTATCCAATTGCAGAGAGGTGTAAGACAGGGTGACGTCATATCCCCGAAACTCTTTACCGCTGCATTGGAAGATGTTTTCAAGCTTCTGGACTGGAAAGGATACGGTATCAACATCAATGGCGAGTACATTACTCACCTTCGATTTGCCGACGATATAGTCCTTATGGCAGAATCGCTGGAGGACCTAAGCACTATGCTCAATGACCTCAATAGTGTTTCCCAACGGATAGGTCTTAAGATGAACATGGACAAAACAAAGATCATGTTCAATGTCCATGTCACACCTATGCCGGTAGTTGTTGGGAGCACTAAGCTCGAAGTTGTTGACGAGTATGTTTACCTGGGACAAATAGTCCAACTAGGTAAGTCCAACTTCGACCGAGAGGTCGGTCGACGGATTCAACTCGGTTGGGCAGCGTTCGGGAAATTACGGCACATCTTCTCGTCAGGTATACCTCAAAACTTGAAAACGAGACTGTACACCCAGTGCGTGTTGCCAGTGATGACATACGGAACTGAGACGTGGTCCTTCACTGCTGGCCGGATGAGGAAGCTCAAGGTCGCTCAGCGAGCTATGGAGAGGGCTATGCTCGGAGTTTCTCTGCGTGATAAACTCAGAAATGAGGATATCCGCAGTAGAACTAGAGTGACCGACATAGCCCAACGGATTAGTAAGCTGAAGTGGCAATGGGCCGGCCATATAGCTCGAAAAACCGACAACCGATGGGGAAGAAAGGTTCTCGAGTGGCAGCCTCGTACCGGCAGGCGAAGTGTAGGGCGTCCCCCCACTAGATGGAGTGACGACCTGGTAAGATATGCAGGAAGTCGATGGATGCAGGTGGCTCAGGACCGTGCTTTGTGGCATTCTTTGGGGGAGGCCTATGTTCAGCAGTGGACTTGTGAAGGGCTGTAATGATGATGATGATTATATCGCTAACAAAAACTATGTTATTGATAGGAGTAATGCACAAAGATGCAAAAGTGCTTAATAACCCTTCCTAACCGTCTTTAGAAAAGGAGGAGGTGGTTAATATGGCTTTATGATTTCTTTTGTATGTTACGGGAAATCTTCGTCAAATGATCCAATTTTAATTAAAATTGGTTATTATTGGTCCATTATTGGTATATTGCTTCAAGGGTCTCTTGATGACCTATGGAACTGAGACGTGGTCCTTCACTGCTGGCCGAATGAGGAAGCTTAAGGTCACTCAGCGAGCTATGTAGAGGGCTATGCTTGGAGTTTCTCTGCGTGATAAACTTAGAAATGAGGATATCCGCAGTGGAACCAGAGTAACCGACATAGTCGATTAGTAACACAGACAACAGATTAGTAAGCTGTAGTGGCAGTGGGCCGGCCATATAGCTCGAAGAACCGACAACCGATGGGGAAAAAAGGTTCTCGCGTGGCGACCTCGTACCGGTGGGTGAAGTGTAGGGCGTCCCCCCACTAGATAGAGTAACGACCTGGTAAGATATGCAGGAAGTCGATGGATGCAGGTGGCTCAGGACCGTGCTTTGTGGCATTCCTTGGGGGAGGCCTATGTTCAGCAGTGGACTTGTGAAGGGCAGTAATGATGATGATGATGGTATAATGCTTCAAGGGTCTCATAATTTTGGAGAAAAAAAAATGCGATTTTGTTTTTAAAGTAGGTAACTATTTAGACCACATTCTTGTTCTTACATAGGGCTAGTGATATTGATGGGTCCGTAGCGTATTTGGAACGAAGTTCTTTAAGGCACGGTAGAAATTTGACAGATGGGGGCTAGGCGAGCATACGTGTAAGATTTTTCCGTCACGACCCCTATAGTGTGAGCGAGATGTATCCATTTACCTAGCACTTTTTCTTATCTTGCCATGAAAAAATATTATTTTAAATGACACTTCATTTTAATAGAAGCTGGCAATTCATTTAATTGTATTTGTTAATCAATAATATAACAGGTTTATCAATAATAATATACTACGAAAGGAACTTGTTCCAATCGAGTGTTCCACGACACTCATGCTTGTTTTTTTAAATTTTGGTTTTAAGATGGTCGTGGGTAAGAAACCCGCACGGAACAAATGTTTGTATGGCCTACAAATAACTTTTCCATGTCTAAATATGTGTCTTTGTGCAATATGTGTATACACCGCCTGTCACGTCTTATATAAAAATTCCTTAGCTCACTCAAAAGGGTCAAATTATTAAACTTTTACTTATATGTAAAAGTCAACTTCAAAGATGTAAATATAATCAAATTAATTCTAGACGGGGATTTATTTCTTCTATATCTTATTTCTTAGCACCCAAAGATATATTTCGGTTTAATTTTATATTTCATTAAAAGTTTAATTTTAAATTTAGAAACATATAATTTTACGAGTTCTCTATTATCAGCTCGATTCACTTGCACTGCGAAGAAATGTTGCATCCATTTATATTTTCTATCGCATTCGCCACAAAACCATTACAAAAACAATATAAAAACTCGCCTACCAAAGCCTAAGAAAAGAGCCTACTCCTTTTTAAAAGGCCGGCAACGCATCTGCGATTCCCCTGGGTTGTTCATGGGCGGCGGTAGTCACTTACCATAAGGTGAGCCGCACGCTCCTTTGCTCCCTCTCCTATAAAAAAAAAACCAATCAAGGCAACTGTAGCAAGTGTCCTTCTATAAGGCAAACTAAAGTCACCGGTACCTAGCGGGCTCTTTACCGCCTGAAAAGCTTCCTTCCATCCGGGACCGAAACATTAAATGTGCAATCCTTAATTCTTCCCCTTCTCGATTACAGTGATGTGTGTTATTTTGATCTGAATGCAGACCTTCTTGATAAATATGATCGTTTTCTTAATAACTGCATTCGATTCATTTTTAATCTTCGTAAGTATGACCATGTGTCTACTTATCTTTTCAAACTTCCCATTCGTCAGCGACGAAGTATGCGCGTACTCACAACCCTATAGGTACTCCATTCTGATGTCTCCTACTCCCCCCTCTTACTTAACTTCTCATTTTCAGTACCTTTGCTCTATCCATAAATAACCTGCGTTCTTTGTACAACCTTTTACTATAGTTTCCCTCTCATAAATCTCGCTTCCTGCATTCTTCCTTCACTGTACTGTCTGTTCTCCTCTGGAACACACTCCCTCTTGAAATTAGAACGGCTAATAACCGTTATGAATTCCAGAAGAAAGTTCGCGAACATTACTTAAATAAACTTGCAGAATAATCTCATTAGTAGTATTTATTTATGTATTTATGTAAATATATAATTCTATAATTTATGTAATTTATTATTTTTATGTACATAATGTATATACATATAATACTATGCATGTATTAAATAATTTTTGATATGTAAGTTTATTATGTATGGGTATATATATTATTTTGTTTTATATTTATATACTTTAATTTATACTCTTGTATTTTAGCGTTTCACACGCCTACTTCATATTTTTATCTCTGCATCACCCTAAGGTTGGCTGGTAGAGAATACCTCAGGCATTAAGTCCGCCTATACATTATATTGTATGAAGTTTAAATAAACAAATAAAGGCTGTAATGGTAAATTTTTCTTTTATGTATATTCTGATGCTGTATATTATTAAATATATGAATAAAATTAAAAAAAAAATGGTATATAAAACAAAAAGTAACCAAACTATATGACACAATTTCGTTTAAACATGCGTAGCCCTTGTGCATACAAAGGTGAATATAACATTTCCCTCAAAACTTTTTCAATATAAATAGGCTTGTCACTGTAGACCGTAGTGGTTTTACGTAGAATTGAGACCTTTTTACATACTCGTATATTTGTAATGGAATTGTTAAGGGCTCTTGATAACTAGATTACGTACTTTAATATACAATACAAGTAATACAAATGAAATTAGAGTTAAAAGCTAAAAAATATGTACTGATAATTAACTGAGATGCTACTAATGGGAGTAATCATTTTAACATATTTTTGTATGGTAGAGCCAAGGTGCAGCTAAATTATGGTTTTAACACAAATGGATCGGCTCGATCGGGATAGGACCACGCTCTCACAAAATATCGCGCAAAATAACAGTTTAAATCGTATAGTGACTGTAGAAAATAGTGTTTCATAGAATAGAATAGAATAGAATAGAATGATTTTTATTCAAATTGATTATTACATAATACTTATTGAAAGTCATTTTATTTACCACTGGTTCGGAAAATACCTCTGTCCTGGGAAGAACCAGCAAGAAACCCAGCGGGACTTTTTTTTAAACATAATTTCACTTAACAATAATTTTGTTTATACAATTTTAAATGAATTTTCATAGAACCAGCATGGTGGCGATCATCTTATTCCCAGGGGTTATTTTCATTCATGTATTCCTTTCATGTGGTAACTATAGAAAAACAGAGACCTTTTATACTGGAAATGAGGTTTTCCACCTTAGACCTCAGGGGTAACAACGCATCTGCATTTTAATTCTTAATCGAAAATAAATTTCTGTGTCTCTGCGCACTTTACTTTCAGGTGTACTGTGTGATTATTTATCACCATTATTCTATTAAAAAATTGTAAAGAAAACATACAGGAAGTTGAAGAGAAACCTCGTTACTCAAACTATCAATTAAAAATTAATAATGAATTGACAAAATCAAATCAAGAAGTTGGAGCGGTGTTTGAGAAATATTTCACTGATGTTCCTATCTTAACAACAGAGTCATTGAATGCTTCTCCAACTGTCGCCGAATCATTACTTAAACAGAATGTCAATACCTGTTTAAAAGAATTTAGATTTGAAAAAGTATTACCGCATAATATTGTAAAATACTTCAAAACCATTGATGTAAAGAAAACCGCAGATTTGTGGGGGATTTCCGTTACAGTGATTGCGTCCATTATAGATTTAATTGCACCTCATCTTGCTATTATTTTTAATACTTGTATCGATTCTGGTGTGTTTCCTGATTTAATGAAGTATAGTAAAGTAATACCTTTATTTAAATCTGGTAGTACATTGGACCCCGCTAATTATAGACCTATTTCTGTACTACCAACTCTCAGTAAAATTTTTGAAAAAATAATTTTGGATCAATTGTTAAAATTTTTTAATACAAATAAATTACTTCATAAAAATCAATTTGGTTTTACAAGGGGTCGCTCGACGTCTGACGCCGGTGTTGAGATTATGAAATATATGTTTAATGCCTGGGAGAATTCACAAGATGCCTTAGGTATTTTCTGCGACCTTTCCAAGGCTTTCGATTGTGTTCATCATGATACATTAATCAGGAAACTACAACATTACGGTGCAAAAAATTTGGCGCTTAAATTTATTACTTCATATTTAAGTAACAGAACTCAAAAAGTCGTCATTAATGGTAAATGTTCCTCCGGATCGGTAGTATCAATGGACGTTCCTTAGGGCTCGATTCTTGGCCCATTCCTGTTCTTCATCTATATTAATGACTTACCTTATCTTGTAGGGGACAATCACGATATAGTATTATTTGCTGATGATACCTCTTTAATTTTCAAACTGAAACGGCAGTCAATTAAATATGACGATGTAAATAATGCTCTATCGAAACTAGTACATTGGTTTAACGCCAACAATTTGCTCTTAAACGGCAATAAGACAAAATGTATTAAATTTAGAATACCTAATGTAAAACATTCGAAAACCAATGTGCTCTTAAATGGGGAGGAGTTGAGTCTTGTGGATACCACTGTTTTTCTCGGTATTACTATTGACGCGAAACTTCAATGGGGCCCCCATATATCTAAATTAGCAAGCAGACTTAGTTCTGCAGCATATGCTGTAAGAAAGATTAGAAGTCTCACAGATGTTGAGACAGCTAGGTTAGTCTATTTTAGTTACTTTCATAGCGTAATGTCTTATGGAATTTTGCTATGGGGTAATGCGACTGATATTGAAGCTATATTTGTTTTGCAAAAGAGAGCCGTACGGGCGATTTATAATCTAAATTGTAAAGAGTCCCTTAGAGAAAAATTTAAAGAAATAAACATATTAACTTTGGCATCGCAATATATTTATGAAAATGTAATGTATGTACATAAAAACATAAATAGCTTTAATAAGAATAAGGATGTTCATACCTTAAACACTAGGAACAAACATAAGCTTGTAATGCCACTTACAAGACTCCACAGAATTAGTAATTCATTTATGGGGCAATGTATACGCTTTTACAACAGAATCCCAGAACATGTTCAAAGTTTGTCAATAAACAAGTTTAAAAGTTTTATTAAAGAAAAACTGTACAACAAAGAGTTATTATAATATCAAGGAATACATGAATGAAAATAACTATCAAGGAATAAATGATTCATTACATGTCTGCAGTTTGTTGAGTTCATAAAATGTATAATAGGTTAAATTTAAAATAAATTGCCGTTCTGCAGTACTGGCCATTTCAAATCAAAATAATTTTTTTTTGGCAAAGAATTATGATTTCAAATGAAATTTATTTTAAAATCATTGAATTCTTTTTTCAAAATTAGTCATTTGTTTATTGAATGTAATTGCTAAATTTTTTCATCGCAATTGAAGCTTTTTCGTCATCATCGTAGGTCATCGTGGACTTGAATTTGAACCAAAAACACATTAATATAATTTTTATTTATTTATTCTTTATTACACTAAATATTTGTACAAAAGGCGAGCTTAATGCTATTTGGCATTCTCTACCAGCTAACCTTGGGAAGAACAGAGAGTGAGTTTGGGCGGTTAAGTTGTCATGATATAATTCAGTTCAAATATAAATAAATACACACATTTATACATATATATCTCAATAAATCTTTATATATAAAAATTACGTGTCACATTGTTTGTCCGCGATGAACTCCTAAACTAATGATCTGATTTCAATGAAATTTTTCAAACTGAGCGCAGTTTGGTCTAACTTGAGAGATAGGATAGTTTTTATCCCGAAAAGTGACCCTCAATATTTTTTTATTGCGAATTTAAGAATTTTTTACATGAAGGGTCTTCGGAAAGGGCACAACAACGTCTGCCTGGCCAGCTAGTACATATATAAATAACTATAAACATATAAAATAAGTTGACTCAACTTTGTAGGCTACGGATATGGTTATATACTTTTCTTTTAAAAACATTTTTGGTTTTCAGGTATTGTTCGCTGAACATATTATATTATATAATATGTTTGGTTATCTGTGGCTTAATGTATTATGTTGACTAATTCCGTTTGTACTTCACAATTTCCACATTCACAAGCTCCATTTTTTTCTTAATATTCTTTAACTAATCGGGATAACATTATAATGTTATTAGTGTTCGTGTAATAACAAAGATAAAATTATTCGTGCAAACATAATAATTGCGTGGTGGTGACGTGTATAAAGTCTCAGGGTCAATCATGAAATATTCACAACCTTAAGGAAAGTTACTGATTTGTTATATTTACAGGAGTACCACAAATTGAATAAAATAAATTTTAGGGCGTTTACCATGTTTATTTAATAGCTTCGGGTGCTTTTGACGTGCGGGTTGTTTAGAGCGGATGTTGCATCCATTTAAGTAAATTTAATTTTAAAAGTACGTAAAAAATATTAAATCATCTATTTCGTCTGCGTAGTTTACGTTACGACTCTGTTACCTATATGTGTCGCTAATTAGCAGTGCTTGAACTGCTGTGTTATGAGCTAAACGATATAGAGAGCCAGTTTAATAACAGGCTGTAAGACATTCCATTTTAGTCCTCAGAAACATCAAATAAATAAGGCTATAGTTACGTTGTCACCATCCAAGGTGGCAACCAACCAGTAAAAATATCTTCTTTACTCGTCAGTCACCATACAAAATACAGGAGCATATTTTTATATGATATGGGAGACAAACGAGCACACAGTCTACCTGATGATAAGTGGTTGCTGCGGTCCATAGACATCTACATCTATCCTCTATTACAAAGCAAAATGCAGATACGTTGTCACCCGTGAGGACTAAGACAGAATGCCTCATTTTCGGTAAAAAGGGTCTCCAGTTCTCTACTCTCAACATACGAAACACACCAGTTTTAAGCTGCTATTTTACGTTGGTATTCTGTGAGAGCGTACTATTTTCAAGATGATAATCCGTGGTGGCGTGGTCCATCCGTAACACTGAATATATTTGAGCTATTCTTTTAAAGAAATGCAAACACCTTTAATTAGTGGACGCCAAAATTTACACCTTCATTCATTCTAAATTAACACTTTCACTGTCCAGTTTGCAGACACAATAGTAAGACAATAGCAATGACCTATATGTAGTGCACGGGACAGCGGAAGGGTTAAAATAATTTATTCAAAATTAAACTGAAAACTAAAATGTTTTTGATTGAGAAAAATAAAATCTTAAATAACATGGCATAAAACCATCTCAAAAGAAACATTTTACTAGTTATTTTTGAAATACGAGACATTTTTGAGTTGTTGGTTTTACGGTAATCAATGCACAATACGTAACGACATACAATACCAAGTGCATCATAACATGCAATCAGCAGGTCGAATAATTGTGGATCGTAGAATTGATCATGTCATAAATTAGTCCATTATTTCGTGAAATGGGAGTATTTCCTGAAATTTTGCATTGTTTGTGTACTATTATATAATATAGCTTGACCAGATCATTGAATAGAGAGCGTTTGACGATATTACCAACTAAACACAGCATTGCTATTTCATGATATGCTCATATCATATATGATTTTAGTATGCACCACTTGAATTGCGTATTTTTTAACAGAAACAGAATTTTTAACGGAATTCACCTCACTTTATGCATATTACTTATAATATGAATAGCCTCACCTTATTCTACTGTCGCTCATATTACTAGATATTCTATGATATGGTTAAAAGTGCATGAACAATTCGTAAATGGAGGATAATCGACATACGTTGACATTGATACGATATGGTCACTATTAATTGGCTATATCCAGAATTTAAAAAAAAAAGTTACGCCCACACTATGATTTTCTCCTGTGTCGTGGAGGCAGTTTACAAACATAAATTGCACAAGGACAAACATCCAGACCCGTAACAATTATTTGTAGGCCATACAAATACTTGTTCTGTGCGGGATTCGAACCCGCGGCCCCCAGCACAACAACTCATTGCTAAGCCACTGCGCCACGGAGCCGTCAAAAATGGTCGGGCATTTCCTGATATGTTCAATTCTACAATCTGGCCTCGAGATATATAATACATACCTTCAGCATAATACATATCAGAACTTATCCCTGTTCATAAAGATTTAATTATAAACAGAATCAGATAATTTATATTCGTGGAAAATATTTTAGCAAAATAAATTACTTAATTAGATGTCTTCAACATTTTAATTACAAAGAACTTTTAAATTACAGGGTATCAATGATTATATTAAAAGATGCCAGTGGCTACGGAGGATGATAAGGGTGAAACATTAAAAAGGATGTCGTTATGTAATTTAATAAGATTTTATATCGCTAACAAAAACTATGTTATTGATAGGAGTAATGCACAAAGATGCAAAAGTGCTTAATAACCCTTCCTAACCGTCTTTAGAAAAGGAGGAGGTGGTTAATATGGCTTTATGATTTCTTTTGTATGTTACGGGAAATCTTCGTCAAATGATCCAATTTTAATTAGTCTTTTTACTATATTCAGTAAAAAGATTAATTAAAATTGGTTCCTATTGGTCCATTATTGGTATATTGCTTCAAGGGTCTCTTGATGACCTATGGAACTGAGACGGGGTCCTTCACTGCTGGCCGAATGAGGACGCTCAAGGTCGCTCAGCGAGCTATGGAGAGGCTATATATTACGAAAGGAACTTGTTCCAATCGAGTGTTCCACGACACTCATGCTTGTTTTTTTAAATTTTGGTTTTAAGATGGTCGTGGGTAAGAAACCCGCACGGAACAAATGTTTGTATGGCCTACAAATAACTTTTCCATGTCTGAATATGTGTCTTTGTGCAATATGTATATAAACCGCCTGTCACGTCTTATATAAAAATTCCTTAGCCCACTCAAAAGGGTCAAATTATTAAACTTTTACTTACATGTAAAAGTCAACTTCAAAGATGTAAATATAATCAAAATAATTCTAGACGGGGATTTATTTCTTCTATATCTTATTTCTTAGCACCCAAAGATATATTTCGGTTTAATTTTATATTTCATTAAAAGTTTAATTTTAAATTTAGCAACATATAATTTTACGAGTTCTCTATAATCAGCTCGATTCACTGGCACTGCGAAGAAATGTTGCATCCATTTGCATTTTCTATCGCATTCGCCACGGGGAGAGCTCAGAAGAATTGTTCGGATTAATTCCAGCCATCAATTTCAAACAATGCTCATCGCGACCTAATTAATGATACCATCCACACTATCGGGATGCTTGGCGGTTCACCATTGTGCGATTTACTACAAGTTTTTTTACTCCCACGACTTTTTTGTGGAATCGTTTACCACCGGCGTTTTTACCGGACCTATACTGCCTAGGGACCTTCAAGAAACGAGCTTACTAATTTTTAAAAGCCCAGTAACGCACCTGCAATGCCTCGGTGTTAGAGTTATTACTCGTCAGCGGTTGATATTTTCCATCAGCTGAGAAGCATGCTCGTTTGCCCTTACTTCCATTTAAAAAAAAAAAACTTTAAACAAATTGCGTCCATAATTTGACAGAGAATTAAAACACAAAGGAGGCAAGATGTAATTGTCATTATCTTCACTATATCCCTTCGCAAGTACACTACTGAACATAGGGCTGCCTTAAGGATTGTCACAAAGCATGGCCCTGAGCCACTTTCATCCATCGACTTTCTGTGTTGACGCTTATTGGTACAGGACTGCCACTTGAGATCTTTTCTATTCCATCGGTTATCGGTTCTTCGGACTATATGACCAATCCATTGCCACTTTAGCTTACTGATCTGCAGCTGATAAATAATAATAAATCAGAGCATATGGTGTTAGAATTTCTTTACTCATTAAAAATATAAATATGTTAATAAAACTTATTACAAAATTTGTTTGCATTTTTTTAAATTAGGGTAACAAGCGAGTACACTGTCCACCTGATGGGAGGATACTGTAGCCCATAGACATCTAAATCTATCCTCGATAAAGAATCAAAACGCAGATGCGTTTTCACATAGAATGCTTCGTTTCTACACAGGCCTGACACAATTTTTTTTAAGTGAACGGGAAACAGATGCAATTTTCTATATGAGATTTATTTGAGGCATAGCGAAATACCACTGAATGGCCTCATCACGAGATCTCTAAAACTATACACCCGAGTGACTTTAAATTAGTATAGTTATTCAATTTGCAATGTAGACGCTCACTAAGAACGTGTATTACGATAGTACAATATAAGAAAACTTTCTTGATATTTTACATCCGTGCTCCCAACGAAACGAGCGGGTATCAGCTAGTATGATGATAAAAAAAAATATAAAAACCCGCCTACCAATCAAGCCAAATGTAGCAAGTGTCCTTCTATAAGGCAATCTTAAGGCTGTAATGGTAAAAGAAAGATTTTAATGTATATTCTGATACATCGATCTTATTGAATATATGAATAAATTGTAAAAAAAATGATATATAAAACAAAAAGGAACCAAACTATACGACAGAATTTCATTTAAACATGTGTAACCCTTATACCCACTAAGGTGAATATAACATTTCCCTCAAAACTTTTTTAATATCAATAGGCTCGTCACTGTTGACCACTGAGTACATACATATATCTTACGTGGAATTGAGTAGAATTGTTAAGGGTTCTTGATAACTAGATTACGTGCTTTTAATATATAATACAAGTAATAAAAATAAAATTAGAGTTAAAAGCTAAAAAATACCACTGATAATTACCGTCATAGGAGTGACGTCTATTTTCATGTTTTCTTTTTTCATGTTTTCATGATTGTCTTCGCCTTTCATGAAGAAGAAGACCATCGCACTTCTGATCCACGCCTCCGGAGTCACTACACCATGGAAGGAGGAATTAAAGAGCTTCTGAAAGACTTCAAGTACCGGTTTTCCACCAGTTTTCAGAAGTTCCGCTGTAATACCATCCTCGCCCGTGGACTTGCTGTTTTTAAAGTGCTGGAGAGCTATTCTAATCTCGTTTAGACAGACGTCCGGATATCATCGGAATAGTGTTGGATAAGACTTGCTTTTGGATCATTACTCACACTTGCGTGTGGCTCCAACGATGGATGACGTGTACAGCTGTCCATAGAACCTCTCAATCTCACTCAAAATCTCAGGTGTCTCGGAAACGATGTTGCCACATTCAGTCTTCAGCTTCGGCAGTTAATCTTTTCTGACAGACAAATCTCTGGCAAAGACTTTGGAGCTCTGTTTCCGCACGATCGCTTCTTCAATACGAGTAGTATTAAAGCTGCATAGGTCCCGCCGCATGCATTTAGAGATCTGTCTGTTCAGTTGCCTGTATGCTGTCAAATCTACTGAAGATTGCATTTTCATTTCCCGTCTAACAGCCATGAGATTAAAGTCTAATATAAAATACGAAGAAACTTTTTCCCTAACCTTATAGGTAAATTTTCTGACCGTGTAAATTTTTTTAACCGTGTGCTGGCGGTGTAAGAATATCGACTACTACATATCATCCCGTGGGTGTCGTAAGTAACAAACCAGAAGATGCACAGCAGCGTCTTTCTAATCATAATCATCACCTTCTATCATAATAGCTCTTTACAAGTCCACTGCTGATCATAGACCTCTTCCAGGAATGCCACAAAGCCTATCTAACAACAACCACGTGTTGCTAACCCATCTCATAAGAGTGGCAAATACGCCAAATAAGAGGAGGTTGATGTGATGTGAAGCGGTGGACTTTTGTAACGCTATAACCGTACGATGAATAAAAGTACACTGTTTCGCCTAGACCCATGTTGTTGCGGATATCACGATCGGTAGGAAGATTGACCAGATGTTTCTCACTTTTGATGTTGTTTTCCGTTACCGTAAAAGAGACGAATAGATTACTATCCGGAAGCCAAGTGATCTTTCTATCAATTCTCATTTCTTACGACAAGCACTAGATGAAATCGAACGATGGATTCTACTTCGCCGATACCACAAGGCAAATACACAAATTCCACCAACTAGTGGTAAGTGGGTGATGTGACCCATATACTATTATAGATTATCTCTATATCTATTATAGATTAAGAATCAAAACGCGTATTCATTGTCACTCCTGATGAGTAAGATGGAATGCATCGTTTCTAGTAGTAAGTGTCTCCAGTTCTCTACACTCACCATACGAAACACAGCAGTATTAAGTAGCTATTTTCCGCTGGTATTGCGAGAGAGCGTGCTCCTTCTTCGGTTGAGCTCTATTCGTGCTTCAATCATAACATAACTGCATCATGGCTCTACGCCCCCCACTACGAGTAGGCGGGAACCTTTTTGGGGGGGGGGAGATCAACCTATTCATGGAAGTGATCTCGTCATCGGGATCAAGAAGAACGTTTTCGGGACGTCTCCTGGGGCGGCGACATTCCTCTAGAAAAAACAACATTCTGTACAAAACTGCCTCTTCCACCAGCGGATTTTGTTGAACTTTAATCGAATTGGAGTATCTTAAGTATAATTACTTAAGATACGAATAACTGTTGGGCATGTCGGTTTCGCGGCGAAGATCCGCGTTTCTCACATATAAAGGAGCTCCTGTGATTCGTTTCTATTTCTATTTTTGTTTTTTTTTTTTGATTAATTTCTATTTTGGACTACATAGGAATCTATTTAAGACCAGAAATGTGCCTGCTAGTAAGACTATAGGCTGTTATTTTAATTTTTTACTTTTACAATTACAAGCTAAAATAAAATGTTATTAATATGATACATAAATATAGCGTAGTTGGCAAGTTTTTCATTACTGACACTCTTTTTATTTATTTATTTATTTAATCGAACATGTAGCTAACAGAAAGCATGCCAAATAGTCAACACAATCTTAAAATAAATTTAAATTCCATATTAGTCATGCATAATAAATTGATAAATGGTGTACATGTTGTGGGCAGATTTTAGGCGCATTAAAAGAGAGTGACGTATTTGTTGATCCCGTATCCATTTTTGTCTAGTACCTTTAAAAAGAAAGAACTTTTAGGATTTCGGGGATATTACGTGACCCTGTCAGATACGTTTTTGTAGTTGGATAAGTTATTCTGAATCTATAATCGTATAGATAAAATGGTAGCTCTCTTTTAGAAATTCAAAATTTGTAGCATCGGTCGAATTTCCAGTGAGTCAAAGACTTTCATAGGTAAGATAAAGATACAGGTTTTGCTCTTAGTTCAACTTTAAAAAATTTAAGGAAAGATTGATACTTGATGGACATGAGACTAAAGTTATTCCGAAACCAGAAAGGTGGAATTCGTCAAATATTCGTGAAAGTCGATTCGTAATGATTTTTGAAGACGAATTGGTATGTGGTTTTTCAAAAGCACATAATCGACTTTCTTAAAATAAGACACTTACTCCATTAACCCTCCATAGTTGTAACAACATGAGAGTTATTAGACTGCGAAGAAGTTATATTAGCGATACCCAATTTAATTTATACGTTGTTAGACGTGTGTTGTACGTGGTAGCACCACGCTGCTGTTATATTATGGTTGTAGCTATCACAGAATATCAGCGTTATTTAGCAGTGTAATGCTTCTGTGTTTTGTATGAGGACTGTAGAGAAATGGAGACCCTTTTACTGGATACGAGGCATTCCATATTGGTTCTCAGGGGTGACAACGTATTTGTATTTTAGTTATTAATCGAGAACAGATGTAGTAGATTTTTATAGACCACAGCATCCACTTACCACTTACTGCGCTATCAGTAATATTTCTTGCGGATGCACTTAAAAATATGTACATTTTATTAGATTAAAAATCCGCGACTGGACTTGGGGTTCACATGTCCAGCCGTGAGTGTTCATCAAAACCCTTACACATCAGATTTATAGGATTATATTTTCGTTGTAATTGGAAAAAAATTAATAATTTATTTACATATCATTAAAATATACATACATAAACACTCACGCCTGTCACCCAGAGGGGTAGGCAGAGACTATGGACTTCCATTTGGCACGATCCTGACACACCTCTCTTGCTTTCTCCACATCCATATACTTACGCATACACGCTCGTCGGTTAAAGGTACTCTTGATTTGGCCCATTTTCAATATATCGCCAATTTGGTCGATAAACTTTCGCCTAGGGCGACCTTTGCCGACTCTGCCGTTCACCTCTGCAACATAAATTTGCCTTGTCACTATTTCCTCATTTCCACATTCATTCTTTCTACATGAGCAAACCACCGAAGCATTCCTTTCTTAATCCTGGTCGCAACATCATCTTGCAAACCACACTCTTTCCTTATAACACAATTTCTCACTCTGTCATTCAGATTTATCCCTAACATTAATGACCGCATTTCTACAGCAATTATTCTACTCTCGTGCTTCTTCTGCCACACCCAACTTTCACTACTATACATTAAATTAGGTACTAACACAGCATTGTGAATTGCCATACGTGCCTTTTTGGACACATTCTGACTATTCACAATAGGGTGTAGAGCCCCATTCACTCTATTTCCTGCATTCACTCGACGTTCTATATCCTTATCATATCTACCATCCCTGCTAAACACACATCCCAAATACACAAACTCCTCTACTTGCTCGACCAACTCCCCTTCTATTCTTATTTCACATATCGTTTTACTTTCTTCTCTTTCAAAAACCATAGCTTTCGTCTTACTTGCGTTTACTTTTATTCCCTTTTCTTTTAATGTCCTGTTCATTAATGTAACCATCATTTGCAACTCGGCCGCCAAAGCCGCAAGTATGACTTGATCATCGGTGTTTTTCCATCAGTTATTTTGATAACTCTTTCAATTAGTACCTTAGCAAACAGTTTTCCCACAATGCTAAGAAGGCTGAAACCACGGTAGTTTTTACAGTCCTGCTGTGATCCTTTTCCTTTATATATTGGGACTATCACGACTTTGCACCAGTCTCCCGGTACCCGCTTAAGTTCCCAACATAAATTAAACAAGATGTACAGCAGGTCTGTCACCACTCCTTCTCCAGCCCTTAGCATTTCGAGAGATACTCTATCATATCCAGCTGCCTTACCTGCTTTCATACTTTTCATTGCTTTCATTATTTCATCTATACGTATATCTCTATCTATTTTCTCTTCTTTCGGAATTTCTATTTCATTTGATTCAAACGTCTCATCACTCATAAACACGCTTTCAAAGTATTCCTTCCATCTTCTTAAACTCAAAACTTCGTCGTTTAGAATACAGCCATTCTGGTCTCGTATATCATTCATTTTAGGCTGTTTTGAATGGTCCCCTGGCAGTTCTTACGAGTTTACAGAAAATTTTAATGTTTGCCTGGAAGTATCCGATATTCTTCTATCATTCTTATCCGTTCTTTATTGATTTTTCCTTTCAACTACTGCTTTTACTCTCTTATTTAGGTGTCTAAAGACTGCCTATTTCCTTTCAATATCATCATTCATACTGCTAGAATTACTAACCTTGGTTGCTAGTAAATCTAGCCATGCTTTCTTCTTTGCTTCAACTTCTATCCGTACCTCATCATCCCACCATAACGTGTTATTTTTCCTTTCATTCGTTCTCTTACTTACACCACATACTTCGGTTGCTGCATCCACTACACCTTTCTTGATATTATACCACACAGTCTCCAAGTCTAAATTATTCATACACAATAGAGCCATACCACTTATATTTTCTCTCAATCTATATTTGAACTTCTTTTTCACACCTTCATCTTGTAACCTCTCTGTTCTTATACGCTGTAACGCAGTGATAGACACAGATGTCCTATGCCTCCAACGTCTGAAAGGACCGTTAATTCGGCATAAGACTTAGTAATGGTCCGTCCCTACGTTAGAGCCCCGGTAAACCCTTGTATCTACCACCGCGTTCATCATTCTTTCATCAACAATTATAAAACCAATCATACTTTTATCATCACCTTTTCCCCATGTATACGTGTGAATCTTCTTATGACGAAAGAAAGTGTTCGTCACAAAAATATTATTTTCCACACATACGGTGAGGAGGCTTTCACCATTCTCATTTATACTTTCATCACCAAACGTTCCCAATATCGTTTCATAACCAAGCCTCCTCACCCCAACCCTTCCATTAAAATCTCCTAGTATCACAATATTTTCATTAACCTTGCATTTCATCAGCACCATCCTTACCAACTCCCAAAACTGCTCTCGGATATAAGTGGGCTTAGACATTTCTGGGGCGTAGACCCCTAAAACAAACAACTTCTTTAAGCCCACTTTCATTCGTATCCATAGCAGTCTCGGGCTTACACATTCATACTCTTTCACACAATGACCCCTTCTTTCTGAAAGGATGATACCGACTACCTGGCATGCCCGCTCGGTCTCGTCTACACCAGACCAGTACGCGGTATACATGACATGTGTAGTGGCATCCTTTCCCTTCCGTTTCGTCTCATTTACACATAATACGTCTATTCCTTTATCATACTTTATATCGCTAACTTCATCCATCTTATCATTCATTCCTCCACATACATTCAATGTAGCCAGACGGGCTTCCACAATCCACTTTTCGCCCCTCCGGGGGACATAACATGACGGGTGGCGAACATCGTCACCGGTTTTCCTCCCGGAGATTCTTCGCACCCCTGCCCCATTAAAGGGGCGCCGGGAACTCGGGGCCATTTCGTAAATTTTTTGCCTCATGGTGCGAAAGTAGGGGGTGGTATTTTTTACGCCGCTACCACACGGCGAGGAGCCGAGTCTGTTCATTCGGCTTTGTCGCTTGTTTGTCATTGAAATATATACCATATTAAAAACATTACCCTATAAAAACTAAAACTTGATTATTATTCAATCTATTTTAACGTAACGTAAATTTGATGAAAAATTGATGATGTAATCATGTGAACTCAGGAAATACATCAAATCAACTATGTCACATATCGAGGCCGTAACTAAAATAGTATAAAATTAAAGGGTTAGTCTTTGGAATTAGAATGCAAAATTCAATAATAAAGTAATAATTAAAAAAAAAACGGAAAAGTGGCCCGTAGCGTGAATCAGTTGAATGAATCCGTGTTTTAATCAACGGTTTATAATTAAAAAAATTTCTGTCAATCGCCTAAAGTAAGATAAAAATTATTGCTTAGGAGTAGTTCAGAACATTATTTCAATGGATTCGAAGTCGCAACTTTTTTCAAAGTATTTTTATTTTGTGTTAGAAAATAAACTTGCCATGTAGTGATAGAATCAGGCGTTACTTTGCCGAAATCCATTATACTAAATATGCTTGAATTAATTTTCGGCTCCGTGGCGCAGTGGCTTATCAATGAGTTGTGGCGCTAAGGGCCGCGGGTTCGAATCCAGCACGGAAAAAGCATTTGTATGGCCTAAAAAATATTTGTTCCGGGTCTGGATGTTTGTCATCGTGCAATCTATGTTTGCATCTGCCCTCGCACGTCAGGAGACGCTCTTCAAACTACGTGATACACGTGATTTTAATTTATTTTCATGCAAATCTTAGCAAATTAATTTTAATATATTCAAAAACATCTTTCTGACATTTTTCATACTCGTCTGTTACGACACCAAAACATAAAGTAAAATAAAGTTGACAATGGTGACTGACCGAGTATTGGCGGTGTAAGTAGATTCAGTACCCCATGTCGCCCCGTGGGTGTCCTAAGAGGTGACAGAAGGAAGCAAACTAGGAGATGGGCAACAGCGTTTTGCTAATAAACACTAAAAAAACTGAGTATGCCAATCTATACCATCTATAGCAAATATCTCCCCTACGAGGCAGTCTATGGTATTTGATAGGCTTCGAGAGCTTTGGTAACGGTAGAATTAAATTACAGCCTATAGGATGGATATCAGGAGTACTCACTATAAAGCACTGGCCTTACACTTCGGAGAAGTTTTCAGGGCATTTACATATTATATGTATTATTTATATGGCCTACAAATATTTTATCTGTATTCACTAAGAAACTTCGTCGAATAATAATCACGTGTTAGGGTAACAGGGTCTATGCACATTACTAAAAGCCAGAGTTCACGCAAAACCCTCAGTAAATATGTAGGATCTACGGGATAAACATTGCTAACGGTTGAAAGATAATTTAATTTTGAATAACGTTAGGAATTCTGCTCTCGACGTTTGACCGAGTAACAAGGTAAATAAATATTTTATATCGTTATTTTATCGTCATATATATTTCATCATGTTGAAACTTAAAAAAAACCTTATTTAGGGGGCACGTTTTTAAAGAACTCACACCGAAATCTGCCGACATAGGAAAAATAGCTCACAATAAGTTATTGTTTTTTTTATATAGAAAAGGGGACAAACGAGGATGCGGATCAACTGATGGTAAGTGACTATGATTAGAAGGCTTCATGGCGCAGTGGCTTAGCAATAAGTTATTACGGTGGGGGTCGCGGCTTCGAATCCCGCACGGATCAAGTATTTGTATGGCCTACAGATAATTGTTCCGGATCTGGATGTTTATCCTCGTGCAATTTATGTTTGTAAACTGCCTCCACGATACAGGAAAAAATCCTAGTGTGGGAGTAAGGTTTTTGAAACTAAAAAAAAAACTACCGCCGCCCATGAACAACCGCAACACGAGGGGAATTTCAGATGCATCCCTAAGTCATATCGGTCCGGAAAAATCGCCGGTGGTAAACAATTCCACAGAAAAATTTAACGAGGAAGAAAACACCTAATAAAAAGCACAGTCGTGGATCACCAAGCATCCAGTTGGTAAAGATGGTATCGAGAATTTTGACGCGATGTGCGTTCGTGAAATTTGGCAGCTTGAATTAATCCGAACAATTACTGAGAGCACTCGATGTGGTAGATTCGATAGAAAATGCAAAGGGATGCAACATCCCTACGCAGCGCCAGTGTATCGAGCCGATTAGAAAGAACTCGGTCGTCGAGGATTCGAACCGCTCTGTGCTGGATGTGGTCAAGTGAAAGGGGCTGGCACTGGGGTGCCCTGTCCCAGAGATGAGAACAGTATTCCATGTGGGGCCAAACTTGCGCTTTGTAAAGTTGCAAGCGATGTGCTGACATAAAATACTGTCTCGCTCTGCTGAGCACGCAAAGCTTTCCCTTCCAAGTGACCACGAAACTGCGCACTATTCGATATGTCGATACCGAGGATTTCGAAATTAGCTTAAGCAGCAAGAGGAGTGCCTTGAAACTGAGGAGATACGACAAAAGGGTTCTTTTAAGTGGTAAACGTGTAAACTTGTGTCTTCTAGGAATTAAACTGGACTAGGTTTAGTCGTCCCCAATACGAGACTTTGTTCGGCAAAGACTCGACTTTTGACGCAAGATTTTCCCGGTACTCGGTAACGTTTTCCCAAGAAATATTGGCACGGCTGGTGTATAGGGCATCACCAGTGCTGTCGTCTGCATAGCAATGAATATTGATAAACTTTCAACATATCATTGATATGCAAAAGATACAGCGTTGGTGATAGCACGCAGCCTTGTGGAACACCAACGTTAGTAGGCGTTAATCAGAGTATGCACCGTCTACTAGGACCTTGATGCTCTAATCAGCAAGGAAATTGGTGATTCAATTGCACAATTTCCCGGGAAGCCCATAGGAAGGGAACTTCGAAAGAACGCTTTGTGCCAGACCTGATCGAAGGCCTTCGCTATGTCTACTAACTAACAGCCAATGCCTTTTCCTTGGAATCTACTGCCTCCTTCCATCTATGAATCAGGTAGACCAGAAGACTATCAGCTGATGAAACCCAATGAAAACCGTATTAGCGGTCACTAATCAGCAG
Source organism: Parnassius mnemosyne (assembly GCA_963668995.1). Classification (NCBI taxonomy): domain Eukaryota; kingdom Metazoa; phylum Arthropoda; class Insecta; order Lepidoptera; family Papilionidae; genus Parnassius; species Parnassius mnemosyne. The sequence continues at coordinate 27,827,415 of CAVLGL010000086.1, forward strand.
TTGATTCTCAAGGTACCTCATGAGCTGGCAGTTTTTTTCTGCGATTCCCTTCAAATTGTCGTACTGATGATATAAATGCATGTTGCCATGAGGCTACTCGGTGCCGTAGGTATTATTTCAACTTGAATTGATATTTTTAAACGGGACTATTTTATTATATTCTTTGATAAAATACGAATAAAAAAAATCCCGTGACTTTTCACAATAAAGTTAATATCTTCTATGAATTTGCGAAGTAAATTTTTCTAAAAGCTTTTCTATGAATTGTTAAAAGTTTAAATAATCCCAATTTCGGATACTTTTGGCCCATTAGAAATACATAAAGAAAAAGAATAAAATATGAACAATATTGTTTTATATTTCTTGGCAAAATATAAATACCAAAGGTCCTATGACGTTTTACGATAAAGGTAATATTTTCGCAGTTATGAGTTTTGAAAGGTTTGAAAAATCCCGAATTCGGATACTTTGACTCATTAAAAATATATAAAGAAATGTATAAAAAAATATTTTTTATTCTCGCTTACCTATTATAAAAGTTTGAAGAAACCTCTTTAACTAGCCTAATAGCTGACCAACTACGGAAACGCAAGGTGCGCTGCCGTGGTGGCGCCTTTAATGTTTAGAACGACTGGACTTTATGTGGGATAATTCCGAAAATTCAAGTGAGCAAAATATAGTTAAATTAGAAACATAAAGTGTGTATCCATGTTTTTTGTAGAGGGGTATAGACGAACGAAAAGTAAATCTAAACCTTCTGTCGAAAGTCAAAAAGGAACACTTTACCAAATTTTCGGTTTTACCCCGCGTTATATCGGAATTATACGTTGTTCAGTAGAAAAATATGTCAAATTTTAAATGATTGTTTTTACGCAACGCAAAGACATTTTATTAAGATAAATAACAAAATAATTAGGATACGTATTTCAATAAATAAAAGGACATGAGTTGGTTGTAAACTTGGATAGATTTTTGAAAAATAATTATTAAATATGCATCGTATCAACTAATCAGAAAATATGTCGTGTTTACCCCAAAGCACCTTAGAACAAGGATCACAAACGAGAACACAGTCCACCTGATGGTAAGTGGATGCCGTAGCCCATAGACATCAAAATGCAAATGCGTTGTGGCGGCGCTGTCGTCGCGCCACAAGCGAAACACATCGAAGCCTAAATCGCGCTATCAAAGTTCCGAAATTAAAGAAGCATATATAGAATAGCTCCGAACTACCAATCGGAGCGCTGGCCGCTCCCCGGGCAGAACACCTTGCCCGGCGGGAGATCTCCCCTTTTCCTTCCACCCGCTACAGTGGTGACCCCGACGTGATATGAACACGCAACCAAAAAGCTTCGGAAACTATAACTTCAAACCTTCGTCATCATCCTCAAGTACCCCATTCATTCGCTCCCGAGCAGATATTGTCTGCAGTCTTCACATTCTGCAAGCCATCTAGCTTTACAAAAAGGTTCATCGCAGCACTGGAATAATAATGCTTCCTGTTCCTTCAAGCTACTCTCTGCGCTACAGTGTTCGGCACGGCTCTGAGCCTTATTGCTCGCCTCTGCTTCACGGCACTCTCGCAGATTACTTGCCTTCTTCTCGACTCACCGCAGACTACAAGGCAATCCCTGGCACTTGCTCCGGCTCATCGTTCTCACCGGCATCACTTGCAAGTGCGTAGTACGGCATGCATTACACACCGGCATATCATTCGCACCGGCGTCACTTGCCCTTACGCACACAGCATGCATTCCCCACCGGCATTTAAGGACGCACCGGCAATCGGACTGCACTATTGACCTCCGGTCTGAGCAGGGGGGTGATGTGGCGGCGCTGTCGTCGCGCCACAAGCGAAACACATCGAAGCCTAAATCGCGCTATCAAAGTTCCGAAATTAAAGAAGCATATATAGAATAGCTCCGAACTACCAATCGGAGCGCTGGCCGCTCCCCGGGCAGAACACCTTGCCCGGCGGGAGATCTCCCCTTTTCCTTCCACCCGCTACAGCGTTATCACACCTGAGGACCAAGATTGAATATTTCGTTTCTAGTAAAAGGGGTATCCGTTTCTCTACACCTACCATACGAAACATTAGACTGCATTTTACGTTTGTATTCCATGAGAGCGAGGTCTTTCCCCATTCGAGACGAACTATGAGTGCTAAAACCATAATATAGCTGCAGCGTGGCTGTACCATTATTATCATCACAGATCATGATCAGGACGTGTTTTTAAACCTAATATTATTTATATTGCTTGTATTGTCTGTTAAAGTACGTAATCTAGTTATCAAGATCCCTGTACAATTCCATTACAAATATACGAGTATGAAAAAAGGTATCAATTCTACGTAAGATGTACTCAGTGGTCTACAGTGAAGAGCCTATTGATATTGAAAAAGTTTCGAGGGAAATGTTATATTCTCCTTTGTATGCACAAGGGCTACGCATGTTTAAACGAAATTGTGTCATATAGTTTGGTTACTTTTTTGTTTTATATGGACCGTGTAGTGGCGCTGTAAGAATATCTACTACCCCATATCATCGCGTTGGTGTTGTAAGAGGTGACAGAGGGAAACAAATCAGTAAAAAACGGCGGTTGCTAACCCATTTGCCAAGCGTGGCAACTATGGCAAATATCCCCCCTAAGAGGCAATCTATGGAGGAGGCCTAAGTTCAGCAGAAGATTTTAATAGGATGTGACGATTACGGTAACGGTGTCGTATAGTTTGGTAGTTTGGTTTATTCTTGTTTTATATACAATTTTGCTTTTTACAATTTATTTATTTATTCTAAATGATACAATAACAGAATGTAGATTAAAATATTTTTTACCGTTACATATTTTAGATTGCCTTGCCTTGGAAGACACTTGCCACGGTTGCCACGTTTGGCAGGCGGGTTTTTATTTATTTTATAATCATACAAGTAAATAAACCTTGTGATGTTCAATTACTTTTACTTACTGCTAATTATAAAAAAAAAAACACTTGTTTCTCGTTCACTTCAAAAATTAATTGTGTCGGTCCTGTGTTTTTATAAGTGCCCTTAGAGTTTGAAAATACCCTCATTATATTATATTTTATTAATATTAATTTTAAAATTATTGTTGCGGGAATAATCTATTTCATGGTGCTAAAAACGCAAAAAACGACTAAAAATACAAGCAAGCAGTGCCATTAATATCTGGGGGCACGGAAATGCCCCCGCCAAGTCGAGCAAAAAAGCGGCACAGCCGTACCATCCTTTTCTCGAAGCAGTTCAGGCCATTTTCATAACCCTATAACTTCGTTGTGGATAAAACTAGAAGCCTGAACCAAGTTTAACCAATTGTATAAACTCGGTATATTTTAAATTTCATTAAATTTGAACTAATAGATGAAGAGTTATAACTAGTCAAAGTTTTTTAATTTTGTCAATCACTGACTGACGGATCATCAAAACTCTAAGACGCCCATTACTACGGTTGTGATTGACGAAGAACCTATCGTGTAATGCGGTGATTGACGGTTGCATGAAATTGATTGAGAAATATCTGGATATTTTGATTTTTACGTCAATCAACTAACTATCACGAATTTTGATTGAACGTGTAATGGCATTTCGTCAATCACGCGTCAGTCAACGCTTAGACAGCAATGGAGGTGGACGCAGAATATATTGAAGAGGCTGCTTCTACGCGCTCGCGCAGCCCGTCGCCACTCCCACCAAATGTGTTTCAGCCAGAAAAATATTTTTTTTTAATTTTCGCTCTCTCCCCGAGTTGTGGGACACGAAAAACCCCGGGTAGGTTGGATACCCCTAATACCAGCCACGCCCCTAATTCCAGCCTTTCCGCCTTTTTACTTCGTAAATAAGATTTCTAGTAGTCTTAACTACAAATATGGTCGGCTAAAAATTCTTCGTAATTAGAGGAAAGTATATTTCAAATATTACCTCACAGTTTTAAACCTAACAGTGTTAAATTAAAAATCAAAACATAAGCATATGTTACATTAGCTCATCTTTAGGCTTCTTGATTTGTATGAATGTGACTATAGACATTGTAATGCAGCTATTTTTGTTTAAATTTATAAATTTTTTATTTTCTTTTAGTGGAAATTAATGGGGATGTAATTAGATATACGAAATTTATGGAGTGCATAATGTCAGTCGCCCGACTGTTATTTGGTTTGACGTAAATAATAACAAGTACCTTATTTCAACCACGTAATATAAATCAGGGCTGTCATAAACTAGAATAAATACCATTAATTTGAACTCACACAGAAAACCAACGTAGAATAGCAGCTTAACGCTGCTGTGTTTCGTATGGTGAGTGTAGAGAACCGGAGACCCTTTTTACTGGCAAAGAGGCATTCCATCTTAGTCCTCACGGGTGACAACACATCTGCATCTTGAGTCTATATTGAGGATAGATGTAGATGTCTATGGGTCATAGTAGCCACTTATCATCAGGTGGACTGTATGCTCGTTTGTCACCCTATCCTATATAAAAAAAAACATAACTTATTTTATAGTTAAGTAAGTTATAGTCAATTCGTCTATATTTTAAAATTGGTGTTTGATTTAAAAGTTTAACAAATGATACGTACTTGCTTTTCAGACATTTGGTATATGTTAAGAACACCATACAATATTTAATTATTTTTTGGGAAAGACAAAAACAAACAATAAATGTAATTAACTACAACTTAGTAATACTAATTTTATTATAACTTAAGAACATAAATGAAAAAGTCATAAAAAGGAAAGTGGTTCAGGACCATGCTTTGCCGCAGTCTATGGAGGATGATGTTCTCTAGTCGAGTTGTGAAGGGCTGAAATGATGATAAAGATTCAAAAACTTGGATGATTAAATTATAAGAAATCGGTGTACATAATTTTTATTATAATATTATTTTAATTAATTGTTTAGTGTTAAAAGATAAAATGTAACTGCATAAAGCTAAACCACAGTAAGGTAAGAAGTAAAAATAAAATAATTGTTGTCGTCTATCTTAATACATATTCCATACTTGTGACATGCATGATTTAAAATTAAAAGTTGTTATGAATTTATTTCAGTGTCCCTAAAATTTACCTACAATAGGTACCTACCAAAAACTCAAAAGGCATAGCCCTATGCTATGCTGGCATTAGATACACAAAAGGAAATTGAAATTGGCACTAAAAGGCTGGTAACCCTATACGAATAAATGTAAAAGTTAAGCTTATTTTTCGTCCATAAAAGCGTTTCAAATAAAGCCGCGTATCGATTATGCAATCCAAGAGGTCTAACATTTGCGCGCGTTAAATTAAAATGGGTAAAATGATATTAAATATTACAATTTTTCCTATTCTTTTTTTTTCTTTTTCTTTTCAAGATATTAAACTATATAATTAAATGGTGAATCGAAAATGAGCTTAGTTTATAGGTACGTCCTTTCACTCCGAAAATTTGGGTTTGACTGACATCAGTCAGCATGAGCGTGTAATGTCCAAATTATTCCATCATTCAAACCTCAGTCATGATTGATCGAACTGATTGACGCTTGCCTAGGCGTGTAATGGGCGTCTAAGGCACTTCTAGCAGACATAGAAGCTTCAAATTTGGAATACAATTATTGTTTAGTATATAAATTAGGGAAAAATTAAAATATTTTGCATTTTCATTCCAGTTTTCGAGATATACCAACAGCAAAAATAACTTTGTAATCCCATTTAAATATATAGGATTACAAAGTTACGTTTGCAGTGAATGAATCAGCGTACCTATATATGTATAATATAATGGAATAATGGGTGTAGATAGGTACCTGGATATAACTATCTACAAAAAGAAATGAAATGCCATCAAAAACACAACTTGTAAAAAAAACAAGTCTCGCAACTCAGTTCTTCTACCGTAAAAAGTTGTGAGATCCATGTGTAGTCCAGTACCAAGTCAGTTGATTTATTCAGTCCCTACTTAGGAGTCCTTCTACTTAAGATAAAAAACAAGAAACAACTTTTTACGGTAGAAGAACTGAGCTGCGACACTTGTTTTTTTTTTACAAGTTATGTTTTTGATGGCATCTCATTTAATTATTATTCTTGAAATGCTTTAGTTAGATGTGGTTAACGACAGTTGTTGAATTGCGGATTCAAATCAACGACCTTTTCTCTTTCTTAGTCCGTGCACTTAATTATTACATAAGAATTTTTATTATATTTGTTGATATATTTATATTTTGAATATATATAAAAGTTTGGCGAAGAAAAGTTTCTTCGTATTTTGTTTGTATAAAATTGAAGAAAAAAATCTTTGGTTGTAATGTTTTATTTGGCTGGTTTTAATATCAATACATATAAGACATTAAGAAAAATAAAAATAAAAAGTAAAAAACACTTTCCAGCAATTTTACAATTGTTTTTCTGTCCGCCAAAATGAGTGAATCTAACGAAGAAATTCCATATATTTTTGAGTTTTATTACAAAAAACCGGCCAAGTGCGAGTAGGACTCGCGTACCGAGGGTTCCGAACAAGTCCGTAGATATATAGGTTTAAATTATTAAAAATATTTTTATTATATGATGTAACTAAAAATTTATACTTTTTGCAATATTTCATTTCTGTGTGGTATAATACGTTGTTTCGTACCAAATTTTAAGATTCTGAGTTCACGGGAAGTACCCTGTAAGTTTTGTTTTCCTTGCGAATGTCGAAAATTTGCGACATAAACGGCTGTATCTTTTGATTGCGTTGGTTTAGAAGTTTGATTTTTTCATAGCTCCAAGGGACAGTAAACTTGAGTGTTTGATATGAATTTCAGCTTGTTACCTCTACACGTTCCTGAGAAAAAGGGTCTTGACAGACAGACAGACAGACAGACGGACAACAAAGTGATCCTATAAGAGTTTCGTTTTTTCCTTTTGAGGTACGGAACCCTAAAAAGGGTAAAATGCGACTCAAGCAGCGAAAAAATTTAATGATCTTTATGGACCTAATGCAGTGTCAGTAAAATTAGCACAAAGTTGCTTCAATTGTTTTCAGGCGGGGAATTTTGATGTCAAAGATGCAGCTCGCTCTCGTCACCCGCATACGGATACAGTCGATGCTATTTTCGATAAAGTCGAACAAGATCGGCATGTTACTAGTTGCGACATAGCCGAGGAATTGAGAATTGACAACGGAATAGTTTGATCTATTTGAAAAAGTCTGGCTGTACAAAAAAGGTTGGTATTTGGGTATCATACGAGCCAACTTAAAGAAACGTAATGAATACGTGTCATTTGGAATTCTCTATTCAAACGTAATAAAACTGAAATATTTTTCAAAAGATTGATTAGAAGTGATAAAAAACGGAGCACTTACGATAAGAATATGTGAAAAATATCATGGTCAAAGGGTAGTAAAGCTACACAGACTGTAGCGAAACCCGGATTAACACGTAATAAGGTAATGCTGTGTGTATCGTGGGATTAGAAGAGCATCGTTTATTATGAGCTTTTACAGCCTGCCAAAACTATCGATTCGGATTTCTACTGCCAAAAACTAATAAGACTCAAGCAAGAAATTGAGAAAAAAACGGACAGAATTGATGTACGGAAAAGAAGTGGTCTTTCATCATAATAACACCAGAACACACATTCTCCTCACATATTTGGTCACTCAGCAAAAATTGACAGAGCTTGGTTGGGAAAGTTGAAAGTGTTAATGCATCAACCATATAGTTACGACCTTGGACCTTAGATTTTCACCTGTTTTGGTCTCTTCAGAATTATTTGGGTAGTGTTAGGTTAACATAAAGGGAGGACTGTCAAAACTATTTGTCACATTTTTTTGATGAAACATTCCAAGATTTCTGCAGAAACGAGATTATGTTACTACCTACAAGATGGCAAAAAGTTATCGAAAAAAATGACACATACATATTATAATTAAATGTAATTAAATTTTGAAAAGTAATGTCTTTAATTTGTATATAAAATACGAAGAAACTTTTCCCCAACCTTATATATATATATATATAAGGTTGTCGACGAGACGACAACCGATGGGGAAGATAAGATCTCAAGTGGCAGCCCCGTACCGATAATTGTCTAGACAGAAAGTTGATGGATGCAAGTGGCTCAGGATCATGATTTGTCACATTTTTTGAAACAGTCCTATGTTCAGTAGTGGACTTGTGAAGGGATGTAATGAAGATGATATCAATTCCTTCTTGCTCACTTAGTGTTTCAATTGTCTCACAAAATAAGAACGCAATTTGTTTTTTTTTCTTAAATAGGAGTATACTAACGAGCACGTCGCTCACTTGATAGGAAGTTTCAACCGCCGCCCACGAATAACTGCAACACCGAAGAATCGCAGGTGCGTTGCCGGCCTTTTGAAAAGGAGTAAGCTCGCTTCTTTAAGGTTCCTAGGTAATATCAGCCCGGGAAAAACGCCGGTGGTAAACGATTCCATAAAGAAATCTCGCGAGGAAGAAAACTTCTAGTTAATCGCACAATGGTGATCCGCCAAGCATCCAGATGATGTGGATGATATCATGAATTTTATCGCGATGGGCGTTGTTGGAATTCTGCGGTTAGAATTAATCCGAACGATTCCTCTGAGCACTCCCCAAGGTAAATGCGATATAAAATGCAAAGGGATGCAACATTCGCAGCTCCACTGAATCCAGCCAATCAGAGAGAGCTTGCGTGGGACAACAAAGATAATATTTTGTTCAATTCAAAATTAAATTATTAATAAAAAGTAAAACTAACCTGCATTTAAGGAACCAAAGTGAATAAAATAATTTCCACTTAATAGCTTTGGACTCGGTGCAAAGAAGTAAGATAAAGAAGTTATAATTAACTAGCCCCGCCTGGAAATTATTTAATTAGTTTTACTTCTTTGTAAAACTAATTAAATAATAAGGGTCAAAATATTAAACTTTTACTATTTCATTAGTGAAAGTTTAATATTTTGACCATTTTGAGTGGACAAAGGAATATTTTTTATATAAAAGTTAACCTAACAGTAGGATTATTTTTCTGTGTCGTGGAGGCAGTTTCCTAAAATGTATTGAACAAAAACTCATATTCAGACATAGAAAAGTTATTGGTATGCCATACAAGCGCTTTTTAAACAAAAAAAACCGCTACGGAGCCGCCATTTTAATACGCGCAAGGTAACAACTATAATTTCATCTAAATATTTACTTTAAAAACTTCATCGCCTCTTTTTCTTTTTTCTACAAAATATGGAACCAAAATCCAAATTTATATGAAGCCTTCTTATTAAATAAAGCCTATTTAATACTCCGGCTCCGTGGCGCAGTGGCTTAGCAATGAGTTGTTGCGCTGGGTGCCGCGGGTTCGAATCCCGCACGGAACAAGTATTTGTATGGCCTACAAATAATTGTTCCGGGTCTGGATGTTAGTCCTCGTGCAATTTATGTTTGTAAACTGCCTTCACGATACAGGAGAAAATCCTATTGTAGGGGTAACTTTTTTTTTTTTTAAAGAAAAAGAACTAAAAATAAAAAATAATTTAATAAAAAGACTCATTAAAATCGGTCCACAATTATCGAAGATTTCCCGTAACATACAAAAGAAATCCTACAACCAAGTCGAGGACTTCCTCTTTTTTTAAGGTGGTTAGGAAGGGTTTTTAAGCACTTTTGCGTCTTTATGTACACAGTTTTTGTTAGCGATATAAAATTGTGTTAAATTACATAACGACATCCTTTGTGTTGTTCTTGCCTTATCATCCTCTGTAGCCTGATCCATTGATTCCCTGTAATTTAAAAGTTCTTTGTTATCAAAATATTAAAGACATCTAATTAAGTAATTTCTTTTGCTAAAATATTTCCACGAATCTAAATTACCCATATTATCTGTTTCTAATTAAATATTTTATAACAGGGATAAGTTCTGGTATGTATTATGCTGAAGGTATGTATTATTATACATCTCGTGGTCAGATTGTAGAGTTGACCATATCAGGAAGTGCCCGACTATTTCACGATATACCCAATTATTAGTGACCATATCGTATAAATTTCAACGTTTGTCAATTTATCCTCCATGTACGATTTGTCCATTCAAGTTTGACCATATCATACGAGCAATCATAGTAATATCAGCGATAGTAGGCGGCTATTCATATAATAAATAAATTAAGCATAAAATGATGTGGGTTCCGTTAAAAATTCTGTTTCTGTTAAAAATTTCCCTGTTCAAGTGGTAGATACTAAAACCATAAACGATATGACCATCTCATGAAATAGCAATTCTGTGTTTAGTTGGTAGGATCGTCAAACACTCTCTATTCAGCGCCATATTCTATGAAATGCTACAATTTCACGAAATAGTCAACTACTTTATAACATGATCAATTCTATGGTCCGCAATTATACGACCTGCTGATTACATGTTATGATGCACTTGTTATGAAAAAGGTATTATGTGCTCTTACATGGTGTTCCAATGACTGTTCGTAAACCGAACAACCCAAAAATCTCTCATATTTCAAAAAAAACTAGAAAAAAGTTTCTTTTGGTATGATGTTGTACCATATTATTTAAGATTTTATTTTTCTTTATTCTTTTCTTGATCAAATACTTTTTAGTTTTCAGTTAATTTAAAAAAAAACTTATTTTAATTTAGGATAAATGATAGTGTAAATTATTCATTATAAAATATTAGCATTATGCTCCTGTTTTTTGTATAATGACTAACGAGCTCAGAAGATAATTTTAACGTAATGAGGCATCCATCTTAGTCTTCAGAGGTGACAACGTATCTGTAGTCTTATTTATTTGAAATGTTATAAAACATGCATTTTTATATAAACTGTAGCTACAAAAAAAACTTAGAGTCCACCCGATAGTAAGTAGCTAACACCTGCAGAAAAACATCATCATCATCAGGCTACAGATGCGTTGTCACCTCTGAGAACTAAAGTTGAATGCCTCACAGCCTGTAACGTAACACAGTATTACAAGCACTGCTAATTGGCGGCACATATAGGTAAAAGAGTGGTAAAGTAAGGCTGGTAAGGACAGACTGAATGATATACCACCTAGAAATGCTGCTGCCCATCTCGTTTCTTTTCTCCTTGTCACCTCTTACGACACCTACGGGATGATATGACGTAGTGGTTTACGATACGCAATTATGACACGGAAAAGCTTTAAAATACTGAAAGTATGTATATTCTGTATAGATCGGACTAAAAGATAATAATAAAAACTAAAATTACCTGCAATATGATACAAATACGTTGAGTACCTCAGTCACTCTTAAGCGAGACCTAGCGGGATCACTCGCACAAGTACACTTTTTTACGTGATAGAGCTATGCTGCAGCTACATTAATAGTATAGTTGTAGCACGAATGGGTCGGTTCGACCGGAGAAGGACCACGCTCTCACAGAATACCAGCGTAAAATAGCAGCGTAACACTGCTATTGTATTTCGTATGGTGAGTGTAGAGAACCGGAGATCCTTTTTACTGGAAAAGAGGCATTCCATCTTAGTCTTCACGTGTGACAACACATCTGTATTTTGATTCGCAAACAAGGATAAATGCAGATGTCTATGGGCCACAGCAACCACTTACCATCAGGTGGACTGTGTGCTCGTTTGTCACCTTATCCTATAAAAAAAAAACTCTTGCCTCAGTTAGACTATAAAAAGCCTCGACTATAGGCGTAAAGTAGTTTTAGCTTTCGGTTTCTTACAGGATACATTTCGGAGAACGTGCGTAGAAATTGTATGACTTAATTCCTCCCTCTCCATCCCATCATCGGACAACCTCTCGATTGGTCTTCACGCATTCGTTGTCGATATACCACGCATTCAAACCAAATGTTTTCCTCCTTCATTCATAATGCGTAGCTACAGCAAAATAGGTGAACAATTTACCAGCATATTATGTCTTTCCATTCGATTAAAATGTGGGTTTCTTCGAGGCAAGAGTGAATAGGCTTTTGTTAGTCAATGCGCTTTCTCATACATAGTAGCACTGGCTTTTAATATTAAAAAGAAAAGATTTTATAGATAAAGATAAGATGGATTATATTGGCACTTTATTTTTTTTACGACTTTGCTTTTAATAAATAATAAATTCACTTATTGTCTTGAACAAGGAGCATAAAGTTTGGCTAATTTAACTGAACACCATACAACTTTGAACTTATGGTAGGTAGTAGTTTGAAATTATATTGTACTCAGATTATAGTATTATCTCTGTTAGTCTGGCAACTCACAGAAACAGATAATAGTTTCTACGTTTCTAGATCGTACTTTCAAAATTAAATTGATTTGGTAAGTGACTACCGCCGCCCATGAACAACTGCAACACCAGGGAGGGAATTGCAGATGCGTTGCCGGCCTTTTAAAAAGGAGTACGCTCTTTTCTTGAAGGTCCCTAAATCGTATCGGCCCGGAAAAATCGCTGATGGTAATCGATTCCACAAGGATGTCGTGCGAGGAAGAAAACATCTTCTAAATCGCACAGTGTTGGACACAGATGGTGTGGATGGTATCGGGAGTTCTGCCGCGATGTGCGTTCGTGAAATTTGGCGGCTGGGATTAATCCGAACAATTCCTCAGAGCACTCCCCATGGTACATGCCCCATGGGATGCAACATATCTTCGCAGTGCCAATGAATCGAGCCGATCGGAAAGGGCTCGGTCGTCGACGATTCGCGCCGTTCTGCGCTGGATGCGGTCAAGTGGAAGGAGCTAGCACTGGGGAGCCCCTGCCCAGAGATGGGAACAGTATTCCATGTGAGGCCGAACCTGCGCCTTGTAAAGTTGCAGGCGGTGTGCCGGCATGAAATACTGTCCCGCTCTGCTGAGAACGCCAAGCTTTTTAGAGGCCAATTTGGCTTTCTTTTCCAAGTGACCACGAAACTGCACGTCACTCGATATGTCGACTCCGAGGATACCGATACTGGCTGAGGCAAGAAGGGGAGTGCCTTGAAACTGAGAAGATACGACAAAGGGGTTTCTATTTAACGGTTAATCCCAGCCGCCAAATTTCACGAAAGCACATCGCAGCAGAACTTCCGATACCATCCACACCATCTGGATGATTGGCGGTCCACCACTGTGCGATTTAGAAGATGTTTTCTTTCTCACACAACTTTCTCGTGGAATCGATTACCACCAACGATTTTTCCGGACCGATACGACTTAGGGACCTTCAAGAAAAGAGCTTACTCCTTTTTAAAAGGCCGGCAATGCATCTGCAATTCCCTTGGTTACCCTGGTGTTGCAGTTGTTCATGGGCGGCGATAGTCACTTACCATCAGGTGGGCCGCATGCTCGTTTGCCTCTCCTATAAAAGAAATTCACTCGTCGTTCTATTAAACCCTTATCATAGCTACCATCCCTGCTAAAACACATCCCAAATACACAAACTCATCAATTTGCTCAACCACCTCCCCTTCTATTCTTATATCACATAATGAGGCATTTTTTGTACGTGGTAGAGAAATGCTCCAGCTATATTACTGGTATAGTTGTAGCAAAAATGGGTCGGCTCGACCGGGGAAGAACCACGCTCTCACAGAATACCAGCGTAAAATAGCAGCTTAACGCTGCTGAGTTTCGTATGGTGAGTGTAGAGAACCGGAGACCCCTTTTTACTGGAAACGAGGCATTCCATCTTAGTCCTCACGGGTGAAAACGCATCTGCATTTTGATTCGTAATCGAAGATAGATTGACTGTGTGCTCATATGTCATCCTTATCCTATAAAAAATCTATCTTAGTCCTCACGGGTAACAACTAAAGTACTCTATATTATAACTCTTAATCGAGGAGAGATGTTTATGGGCCACAGCATCTACTTAACATTAGGTGTGTTATGTGTTCGTTTGTCATCGCTATTCTATAAAAAAAAGTCAGGGTAATTCCCTCCTTATCTTAGCTGCATGATGTATCGTTTTAAACAAAAAGTATTTGTTTTGAAAAAGCTCGAAATTTATAAAATATCTTCTGTCAAATAAAAAGTGTGTTTCAATATGGATATTACATTGACGAAATAAAAAAAGTAATCAAGTTCACGAGCCTTAATTTATTGTAACTCCTCTCTTATATATTTACCAGGTCTACCCAAGGGCAGTTTTAATGTGTAATAATACAAACATAACCTCAGGCTATGATGGTATTCTTTATATAAATTGTTATTGTTGCGTTTAAGGTAATTGTAACACAATAGGTATTATCTTTAAATATGAAGAGACACCTTTAGTGGTGGCGGAAATGAATCTATCTCTTACTCTAGACGTTCTCTGTTAGTTGTGGTATCTTTTAGGCTACGAATTCGTCGTGAATTTCATAATACCAAAACAAGCAAACTAAGTTCAATCCCAGCCGGCAACAATAAAGGTTACTATGTGCTGCGGTGAAGGTAATCATTGTGTATGAAAGGTGGCAACAGGAACTGTAGCAGATTGGCAGCCTGATGTTCATGATCTTCCTAGAAAATTAAAAGAGGCATGCATCTTACTGGGTACACAAAGTAATAGTTATAAGGCTTTTGAAATAGTGCGGTATCGTGTAGAATCCAGGTTGTTCTAAAATTTTTTTAAATAATAACTACACGTGTTTGGCACTGAGCTACTCCCGATATTATCATTATCATTACATCCCTTTACAAGTCCACTGTTAAGCATAGTCTTCCCCCAAGTGATACCACAAAATAAAGTTAAACCTTGCTAAGTACAGTTGCATCACTGCATCTAAGCAGAGCCTTCGACTCGGCCGCAAACAACAATGATCCGCCTTCGCGAATCGTTTACAATTGCGCGGCCTGTGTTTGCCGCCTATCGCACCTTTAATGTCCATACTTTAGATATAATGCCACGTTTAGATAAATTGTGTACTATAATGTTTAAAGTATATTTACAGAATTTTATTATGTATAGATTCCAGAGCTCTGGTGCTTCGCTTGTATGCTCCAACAACTCTGAACCCAATCTAAAAGACCGTGTAAGCGGTCAGCCAATGCAGTCAATTTCTCCTGATTACGCCTCATTTAGAGGCGAAGTACGTATCGTATTATCGACCATGGTGGGGCTTTCCTAGTTTAGTGCTATTGGGATTAGTGGTGACGGTAATAGTACACGAAATCAAAGGTAGGTGTTATTCAAGCTATGTAAGACACATTGTTTTATGCTTATCTTAACTAAATAAATTTAACATATTTAATTTAATGTATTTGCAGAAACTAACGCCTGATTCAAATAATAATCTAATAGATCTTTTGTCTATTACAAATTTTAGGCATCCGCACAAAAACTTTACACACATTTCTCCATAAAATAGTAGTGATTCAAAACTAAGAAATAAGGTCAATACAGAGTTTAGATATTATGTTAATAAAACATATCTCATTAAAACAACTGGGCACTAGTGGTTATTCTCCAATTTTCTTAAGTAAACGATCTTGTCATTTGCAGTGTCTTCTGAGGTCTTGTAATTAAGGCCATCTCGTAGTACGATCTGTAAATATGAAAAAGTTACCTTACTTCATGAACCCTATTCGATTTAGTTTTTTCCATATATTAAAAATAAAAAGTATTTTTATACGTGGTATAGCCATGCTGAAGCTATATTAGTAGTATAGTTGTAGCACGAATGGGTCGGCTCGACCGGGGAAGGAACACGCTCTCATAGAATACCAGCGTAAAATAGCAGCTCAACTACTGTGGTTCATATGGTGAGTGTAGAGAACCGGAGACCCTTTTTACATGAAACGAGGCATTCTATCTTAGTTCTCACGGGTGGCAACGCATCTGCATTTTGATTCGCAAACGAGGATAAATGTAGATGTCTATGGGCCACAGCAACCACTTACCATCACGTGGACTCTGTGCTCGTTTGTCACACTATATTATAAAATGAAATAAAAAATATTTATATGTATTCTCAAGGTGACCCGAAAATAGTAAGCCAAAACTTAAAACATTTACACGGTTTCAATATGAATTATCTGCATGGTACACGTTTACACATGACCAGATTAAGCGACGATCTGCGTAAGGTGGCTGGTATATCCGGTTAAGTGGCGCGCCTTAGGGGAGGCCTATGTTCAGCACTGGACCGCTGCAGGCTTAAGATGAGGATGATGGTGATGATAATGACATATTTAAATAGAGTTTTAGTAGTATCTGTAAAGATTTTTTTATTGAGCCAATAATTATGATTATCGTTTCGGTCTTCGCAAATCACTTGTTCGTATGTTCAATTTTTAATTAAAATAGTTCTTTTTTATCGCATTAATTACATATAAGTAGATTTACAGAGGCATGAAACAGTTAAAAAGTTTTGCAACTTCGCCTTAATGTAACCACTTCTCAAGCATTGAACCAAGACGAAACGATCTACGTCACTGACACTCGCACATACAATTAAATGATCTATTCTAAGAGTACTGCTGTTATTGTACTAAAGGGTAAAATTGTTTGGATGATGCACTATTCTGCTCCAATTCATAACCATATAAACAATACAACCTGTTAATTGCTAATGTTTTTAAGATTATTTAAAATTAAATATTTTGTACAATCGACTTTAATTTAAATTATTAGGAATAACTCAATAACTATTGGTCAGACCTTGATCAAATTTATATGGGACCCCACATTTGAAGCACCAGCTTTCAAATAAAAAAATAATGATTGAAATCGGTTCACCCAGAAAATTTTATGAGGTAAAACACAAAAAAAAAGAAGAAAAAACATACAGTCGAACTGATTACCTCCTCGTTTTTAAGTCGGTAGAAAATACGTGAAAAAATATAAGTAAATAGCATACCGTATTTTTGGAATTTCATACATTATTTGCACATGAACATTTACTAATAGGTCACATAATATTTGTCTCGTGTGAGATTTAAATTTGCGACTCGCAGTATTGTCAGTTCTAGTGAATATATTATGCTATATAGCTATCCTGAAAAGTTACGCCTAATGTATTCACACAGGCTGTAATGAATGAATGAATCAATGTATTGTAAATAACCATTTTATACAGGCATTGTACAGTAAAAACTGAAGCTTGGTGATCTAGGCAGCACATCTATATTTAATGGGACTTAAAATGGTAAACGTATTGCTCATGAATAAATTAGCGGTTGCACCCATATCAAAATAATCTCGATTTATAACTTGATGGTGAAAATTTGCAACTACTAGTGGTGTCGACTAATCAGTTCTTCTTTATTATATAGTAGATGGATATTAAGTTTTTATATTTTACTAACTACATTCTATTTGTTTGCAATTTTTGTACCTTGCAACTTTATTACTTATTTATTTATTCAATGAAGTGAATTGTTTACACCTGCTACAATATCCCAAATGGATGGGTTGCCTGGTAGAGAATGTTATAAGAAATTAAGTCTGACGTTTATATTCCTTATCATAAGGTGTACATTAAAGATTAAAATCTATTCATAAATCCAATTGTGCATGCCTTAAGCACATCACGACGGCTCCGTGGCGCAGTGGCTTAGTAATCAGTTGTTGCGCTGGGGGCCGCGGGTTCGAATCCCGCACGGAAGGGCCATACATTTGTAGGCCATACAAATAATTATTCCGGGTCTGGATGTTTGTCCTTGTGCAATTTATGTTTGTAAACTGCCTCCACGACACAGGAGAAAATCCTAGTGTGGGGGTAACGTCTTTAAAAAAAAGCATTAAAAAAATTCGTATAACATGATTATATCCAAAATTTTTAAATATACACAAGTTTTCACTAATAGAACTAGGAGTGTCAAGATCCTTCTAGAAATTTCGGGACCGATATGTACTCGAACATTCTAGATGTTTCTAAAGTAGAATGTTCTGGAAACTATCTGAGTCCCTATATAAGGCCGGTATAGACTACGACCTAGTCAGTATTGAATTGGCGATACAAGCGAATACTTCGAAGCGAAAAAACTGCGAGCTAAAGTGATCAGTAGTACAAATGTGTTTTATTATTAGTGTGGTTTTAAATTGTAATTAGTGGTCTGTAATGAAAGTGTCAATTTTGGTAATTCAATCGGCAGTTTTTAATTGTCTCGAACCCCAAGCTTGTAACAATTGGTGTCAGAAGTGGGATCAAATCATGCCGATTTTACCAAAGGACGACATGGAGGTTATCCGTACCCAAAGTCAACGCCAGCTGGAGACGGACCAGAGACGATTTGGTAATGCAACGCCGCAAACGTCAGAGGGCCAGCTGCTGACCACGAAGACCGGCCCGTCAGCAGCTCCTGTATCTGCAGCACCTGACTTTGGTGCTATGATGATGATGCTGCAGGAACAGGCTCGCCGACAGCAGGAACAGGCCCGCCGACAGGAGGAATAGGCCCGTCGGTTGGAAGAGAAGCTGCAGCGCGGGCAGGAGGACTAGGCCTGCCAACATAAGGAACAAGCCCGTCGGTTGGAATAGCAGCTGAAGCGTGGACAGGAGGAACAGGCCCATTGTTTGGAAGTGCAGCTTAAACGCGATAAGGAAGAGCAGATGCTCCTCATGAAGGAACTTCACTCTACCTTCAGGAAAGAGATAAGGGAGGTGAAGGATAGGGTTGCTCAATATGACAACCGCCTGTCG
Source organism: Parnassius mnemosyne (assembly GCA_963668995.1). Taxonomy (NCBI): domain Eukaryota; kingdom Metazoa; phylum Arthropoda; class Insecta; order Lepidoptera; family Papilionidae; genus Parnassius; species Parnassius mnemosyne. The sequence goes on from CAVLGL010000086.1 coordinate 27,845,985, forward strand.
GAAGCTGAAAGTCGAATCGACCAAGTGTACAATCGGGTTGACAACGTGATGGTTGACATGAAGAAAAGGCTGGACGACCTCAAACTTGGGAATGGAGTTACAGCTCCCGTGCTAGCTACAACACCTTCGCTACGCGGATTCAAAGTGCCGCCGTTCGACGGGACTTCTTCCTCGTCGGCTTACAAAATCAAATTCGAGGCTGTCATAAAGGCGAACGGCTGGAATAAAAGTCAGGCCATGAATGCTCTCACCCTAGGCCTGCACGACCAGTCATTAATTGTTCTGGAAGCTCTCGGTAAGGAAGTGACTTACGAGCAGCTTTTTGAGGCATTGAAGACAAGATATGGTGACGCTCACTTGGAAAAAGTCTTTCGTGCGCAGCTCAAAGATCGCGTGCAACGCAGTTACGAAAACCTGCAGCAGTGGACCCTTGAGGTGGAGAAGCTGGTTTAAAAAGCATACCAGTCTGAACCTGCACTTATTGTAGGGAACCTGGTGCAGACATTCATCGACGGAATCCGCGACCTTGAAGTCAGAGGTGCTGTGAAGCTCGGGCACCACGAGACACTTAAGGATGCCTGCCGTGCGGCAGGATCATCGTTCCCATCGATCAGGGAGGTTGCAGCAGCTACAGTTCACGACCGCAATAAAGGATACAGGCCTAGGCTGCGGCTGTGGGGAAAGGGGCCAATAATGCTCGAGACGGGCATGTCTTAGGAGGGGGCAGTTTTGCGCGCCACTATTAATGTCTTGTACATGGCAACACTAGTTACCACTAGCGCCATCTAGTATCGAGTAGCAGAACTAGGAGAGTAAAGATCCTTCTAGAAATTTCGGGGCCGATATGTACTCGAACATTCTAGATGATTCTACAGTAGAATTTTCTGGAAACTATCTGAGGCCCTAAATAAGGGCGGTATAGACCACGACCGGGTCAGGTCGCTTCGATGCCCCCATTAGTTAGATCTGATGGTCAGTTAGCGTTCGATGACTCGGAGAAGGGCGAGTACATGGCGGGTAGCATCGAGAGCCAATGCTCCCCAAGCACCCTGCCAATCGACCCCGACCACCTGAACAAGGTGAACGAGGAAACGGTTAATCTGTCCGCCACACCACCAACGGATGAACTATTTCCGCCCGTTACTTTTGATGAGGTGAAAACCATCATCAAAAATCTCCAAATCCGAACAGCGCCAGACGCCGACGGCATTAACAATAAAGTTTTTAAAGCCCTTCCCCCTAGATTAGTTTGCCTCCTAGTGGCGATTTTCAATATTTTAATGTCCACCTGCACCTTTCCAGAAGCGTGGAAAGAAGCAGTAGTTATCGGTATTCACAAACCGAACAAACCCAGAGACAGGGCATCTAGTTATAGACCCATCAGTCTCCTCAGTGCCATGGGGAAAATCTATGAGCGCATCATCCTCATCCGTCTGAAGGATGCAGTGCTAAGTAAAAGTCTAATTCCAAGCCGAATATTTCGAGCCAAACACTCAAGTGTTCAGCAGGTGCACCGCCTCACGGTGCACATTTTAGATCAGGCCGCAAAGGCGAACTAGCGCGCTGTTAACACAGGAGCACTGTTCTTCGATGTTGCCAAGGCCTTTGACAAAGTCTGGCACAATGGACTAGTCTTCAAACTTATCTATATAGGTGTGCCCTTAAGACTTATTAAAATCATTCAAGATTTTACTGCAAATAGATCCTTTCGTTTTCGCGTGGAGGGTACTTTCTCCTCTTCTAGACCTATCAGAGCAGGAGTTCCCCAGGGCTCTGTGCTCTCCCCGACCCTTTACTCACTCTATGCAAGTGATATTCTCTTAATACCAGGTACTCATCTCGCACTATTCGCTGATGACACCACCATCTATTCCTCAGATGTCCACCCAGTTAGAATCTGCGGTCAACTCCAAGCTGCAGCAAACGCATCGGCGATTGGTGCAGAAAATGGAGAATCGAGCTGAACCCCGATAAGAGCAAAGCCATCTGTTTTAACAGAAGGTTTGTTTATAACAGATTAATAGCAAAAATTAAAAAATATAAAAACGGTACGAACTCCCGCTACGACAGCCCAATCCCATGGGTTCGAGAGATGAAATACCTGGGGGTGACCTTAGATTGTGCAATTAGCTTCTCTCAGCACATTAGAACAGTTAGGAATAAGGCAAAATTCGAAAAACTTTACGCCTTAATCAACAAAAGCAGTAAGCTGTCCCTAAGACGCAAACTGCATTTCTACAAAACCTGCGTACGTCTTATCATGACATACGCGGGTGTGTCCTTCGCTCATGTTGCCAAAAGAAGTTTACAAAAACTTCAAGTCATTCAAAACAAGTTCCTGCGTCAGATTACAGGAGCTCCTTATTATGTGAGGAACGCGGATCTTCACCGCGACCTCGATATGCCCACTATCCAGTCGTATCTTAAGGAATTATCCTAAAGATACTTCGATTCGATTAAGGAACACAAAAATCCGTTGGTGAATGAGGCGGGCTCGTACTCCCCAGAGAGGGATGCTGCCCCCCACAGGAGACGTCCCAAGAACGTTCTTCTTGATCCCGACGACGAGATCACTTCCATAAATAGGTCGATCCCCCCCCCCCTCTCCGCAGGAGAGAGAACTAGTTTAGTTAATATAAACACATACACACACTCAGACACCACACTAGTACAGAACACTAGGGCACACCGCGTTCGCCGGCGAACGCGTGGTCACAGACACACCCCGTACACGAGGTTCAACACCCGTGATACGGGGCGTTTCTAACATTGCGACCGTAAACAAAATAGCGATAGTGATTCAAGCCGAGGTTCGTACCTCCTTCCGAGGGGTCCTTGAATCGCATTGAGCTCCCTCCCCCCTAGCTCGAGGAGCCTCACTCCGAAAGCAGGGGTCGGGGTGCCTCGGGACTGCAGTCGGCGAAGCGGCGCTTCGCGCCGCCTCTCCGCTGGCAGAATCGTAGCACTCAATAGTTCGTATGTCCTCACCTACGAGCCTGATTAGATGAAGCTGTCAAGGCCGCAGGGCCAACAGCGTACACTTTCAGAAAAAAAAAGACCGAGTCAGTATTGAATTGGCAATCAACTGAAAACTTAATCAAAAAAACTTAATCAAAATCGGTTCATCCGTTCAGATACTATGATGCCACAGACAGATACACAGATAAACTTATATTTACCCTCTGTTTTCATCGGAGGTTAAAAAGTAAGGGTTAAAATTAAACAATTGGTAACACATCTGCATTTTTATCTTGGACACCTTTTCTACCTAGGTAACATCCTCTTATGTATTTCTGCCATCAAGCATTAGTACCTGCATTGCTGTGTACGAATCTGAATGATATAGAGAGTCAATAAATGTTTCTTTTGGTTGGCTCGATAGGAAAAGGACTACGCTCTCACATAATACCAGCTTAAAGCAGCAGCTTAATGCTGCTGTGTTTCGTATTGTGAGTTTAGAGAACCGAAGACCCTTTTTACTGCAAACGAGGCATTCAATCTTATTGAAACTATGGGCTACAGCAACCAGTCACCATCAGGTGGAATGTGTGCTTGCTTGTCACTTTTACTATAATATATGTCACTTTTAGCTATATTATGTTTGTGGCACGAATAGATCGGCGAGGTCGGAGAAGGACCACGCTCTCAAAGAATACTAACGTAAAAAGCACCCCAATGCTACTGTGTTTCGTATGGTGAGTGTAGAGAACCGGAGATCCTTTTTAGTGAAAACGAGGCATTCCATCTTAGCCCTTACGGGTGACATCGCATCTGCATATTGTATCGTAATCGAGGATAGATGTAGATGTCTATGAACCACAGCAACCACTTACCATAAGGTGGACTATGTGTTCGTTTATCAGACTAATCCTATATAAAAAAATCTTAGCCGTCAGGGGTAACAACGTAGTCTATACTCTTGTCTGTTTGAAGTTAGTCGCAGGTTCCTTCGGCTATTCTAGCCACTTACCATCATTTGGAACTGTAAAGTCGTTTGTCGCCATTTTATTATTATTGTTGTAATTGATACTGAAATAAAATTTACATATGAAATGTAACTTGAATAAAAGACCCAGAAGTTCTTGTGACTACCGAAAGATGGTGATATAGCTATCTCGCACACGAGACAAAACCTTTCAACCGGTGATAGTAAGCAACGTCAAAGGTGACAGACATGTGTACAGAGATCACAAGTCCATATGCTAAGTGTGGCGGTCGTGGCGAATCCATTATACTATGGGGACTTCCCCTTCGGTTCACAAAAAAAATCCACCATATTTGGCTTGGTGAATGATCGAAATTTCCGGAATACAAACGATATTTTATTTGAAAAATGTAGCATACAATATCCCTCGTAGTTTGTATATTTTCTCAATATTTTCGTAGGCTTGCAATTTACAAAAACAATACCATTTTGTTCGTGAAATGACATTACACTAATTATAAAGACGTTAGCAGTTGCATAAGTAGAACAACGACGTTAAATGCCGGAAAAACTTTTACCGTAAGCAAAATAAGTAAAACAATGGCAGTAGGTAACAATTTAAAAAAATATTTTGCTTTTCGAATGGTAAAAATGGCAGAATAAAATTATTAGTATTATTTATTTATATAACAATATAATTATATAATGTATGTAATTTATTATTTTTATACATAATTTATATTTAATACTATGCATGTATTAAATTTGAATTTGTAGAAAATTGGGGGTCATTGTAGAAGCGTGCTCGTCGCGACCCCTGCCAGCCCTTTTCAGGGCTGCAATTCTACTCAGCTGCGCACCCATGTCAACGAGGGTTAGGGCGTCCCCCCAAGGCGACGCACACCAGCTCGTCCCCGTTGGTGTGGAATGCAGCGCGCAAAGCGGCGATGGGGACCGCCACCCGTCACGCACAGCCCGACACGGCGGAAGGTGGAGGACGGAGTGCAGAGTTGGCACGTGGAATGTTAGAGGAGGCATGAGAGATAAGACGAATGAGTTGATCGAAATAATGAAAGAAAGAGAATTAGATGTCGTGTGTATGTCGGAGACCAAACGGAAGGGCAGTGGTACTGAAGAGCTCCCTGGCGGGGCGTTAGCTCTATGGTCCGGAGTCCCGGAGAGCGAGAACGCCTGCCAGGGAGTGGGGGTGCTGCTGTCTTCTCGGTTGGTCGATGTTATGACTGAATATAAGTTTGTGAACTCAAGACTTCTCTGGGTTCGCTTTAAATTGGGACTGACGAAGTTATTCCTTTTGGCTGTTTATGCGCCGGTGGCTTCGTCGTCCAGGGCTGAGCTGGAGGAGTTTTGGGAGAATGTAAGAGAAGTTCTAGATTTGGCTAGGGGAAACGAAAGGATTGTTGTATGTGGTGATTTGAATGGATGGGTTGGTACCGCTCGACCAGGGTACGAGTCGGTACTTGGAAAGTTTGGCGATAAAAGGGTTAATGATGCTGGCAAGCTTATACTGGCGGTATGCAAGGAAAAGGGTCTTCTTGTGACAAACACTATGTTTAATCACAAGAAAATCCATATGTATACTAGAGAAAGAAAGAATGAGAGAAGTATTATCGATTTGTTCCTGGTGGATGACCGACTGCGAAAACAGGTTATGGATACGCGAGTGTTTAGGGGTGCTGACCTGGGAACGGATCACTATCTAGTGATTACTAGATTTAGGGGTCTGTTCGCGGGTTGGCGCTACCGGACGACAGTGACAGAACCACAGTCGGTCTGTCGCATCCGAAGCTGGAAGCTTCAGGAAACGGATACTAGGGACAAATATCATGCGAGGGTAGCCGAAAAGCTTGACACCATCGATGGCAGAAACGAATGTGTAGAAAGAACATGGCAGAACCTTAGGGATGGAATGGTAAGTGCAGCGGAAGAAGTGTGTGGGACAATAAAAAGAAGCAGTAGTAAAAGAAGAGATGCATGGTGGAATGATGAAGTGAAAGAAGCTGTAAAGAAGAAGAAGAAAGCATGGTTAGACTACTTGGCCTCTAGTAATGATAAGGATATGAGAGAGAAGATGAAAGAAAGATATAAGCTGCAGAAAGTTCACACGAAAGCATTGATTGAGGAAGTGCGTGAAAGGTGTAGAATGGAAGCGGATGAAAGGTTGTCGCACAACTTTAAGGAGAACTCCAAACTCTTCTGGAAAGAGGTTGGAAGGACCCGAAGTGGTGCGACGGCCTTAAGAATGAACAAAGTGCTTTCGAGAACTAATGACGTCCTCTCAGAAAAATCGGACGTCATGCAGCGATGGAGCGAATTTTATAGAGAAATGTATGCGTGTGATGATCTTAGTGAGGGATCCGGGGATGACGCCGTGACTGGCACGCCAGACCCGGACCTCGATGACACTGAGGTCATCAGTATGAAAGAGATTGAACGTGCGATTCGAAGTTTGAAATGTGGTAAGGCTGCGGGACTAGACAGAGTTACTGCTGAAATGGTCAAGTATGGTGGGCCTCGCGTCTGGGACAGCTTTCATCTGCTGTGCAATTTGTGCTGGCGGACGGGGGATGTCCCGGATGATTGGCGATCCGCAGTCATTGTGCCCTTATATAAAGGTAAAGGTTCACATTTTGACTGCGGGTGCTATCGGGCGATCAGCTTGACCAGTTTAGCAAGTAAAGTTTACTCGAAGGTTTTGACACGTAGGATGCAAGAGAAATCGGAAAGATTTCTATGGGAGGCACAATGCGGATTTAGACCTGGAAGAGGATGCACGGATCAAATGTTTTCTCTCCGTATGATCACGGAAAAGCTTCTGGCTGTTAACCAGAAGATTTTCTGTGCTTTTGTGGATCTTGAGAAAGCATTTGATAAGGTTGTAAGAAAGAAAATGTGGGAACTGTTGCCGGGGTATGGTGTGGATGGCCGATTGCTAAGGGCTGTGCAGTCTCTTTACTGTGACTGTAAAGCCTGTGTGCGGGTAGGGCATGACCTGTCACCCATGTTTAGCGTCCAAACGGGCGTAAAACAGGGTTGTGTCATGTCTTCCTGGCTGTTCATACTGTATCTCGACAGCTGTTTACAAAAGCTGAAAGATAGCTGTTTGGGTGTGAAATTGGGTGACATAAAAGTAAATTGTCTGCTGTATGCTGATGATGCAGTGCTTATTGCACCATCAGAGGCAGAACTGCAGGCATTAGTCACGTGTATGAAAGAGGAATGTGAAATTAAAGGTCTCCGTTTGAATGCTAATAAAACTAAGGTTCTGGTATTTGAAAGGGACGAAGAGAGAACGAAGTGTGAAATATGGGTAAATCAGGAATGTCTAGAACAGGTAAATGAAATTGTATACTTGGGGAGTGCTTTTAGCCGGGATGGAAGATGTGATTTAGATGTGGACAGGCGTGTCGCTGCCGGGAACAAAGTCAATGGTGCCCTGACTGCGTTAGTCAAAAGGCAAGGCGTAGCGAAGAGTGCACGCCTTGCAATACATAACGCAGTGTTGGTACCGACTTTGTTATATGGCAGCGAAACCTGGGTATGCCAGAAGAAGCATAAAAGTAAGTTGAATGCAGTGGAGATGCGATCTCTTCGTAAAATGTGCGGCGTTACTATGGCCGACCGAAAGCGAAACGAAGAGATTCGCAATATGGCAGGTTTGAAAGATGACCTTATCACAAAAATTGATAAGGGCGTGCTTCGGTGGTTTGGGCACGTTGAGCGAATGAGTGAAGACCGAATGGTGAAGAAAATATATAGCGCGAAAGTTAATATTAAAAGGTGTCGAGGTAGACCGAGACTAACTTTCGAAGACCATGTGAGCAAATTGCTCGAAGAGGGTAGGGTCAAGAGTACTCGTATACCTAGACGTGCATGTATGAAGAAGATAATGAATCTGAAAGAGGCGAAAGAGATATGTAAGGATCGTGACACTTGGCGATCTGTTCTTTCTGGCTACCCCGTCAGGGATTGTGCGTGAAGATAAGAAGAAGAATGTATTAAATAATTTTTGATATGTAAGTTTATGTATGGGTATATTATATATATACTTTAATTTATATTTATATACTTTAATTTATATTTTTGTCTTTTAGCGTTTCACACACCTAGTATTACGGCTTGAATGTTTCACAATGTGTTTCATGGGTGGTTTTGGGAATCAGAGAACAACCAGACCAAGGGCTGGCTAACTCGAATGATCCCAACCAGGAAGTAAACGAAAATAGCTTTAGAACTGGGTAGATAAGGCAAGGATACTCACAAGACTGGAGCACTCCTCGTGGTTGGTGAAGTCTAAATATTTAGGCTGAAGTTCTCGTGTATACACAGACACCACACTGTACTTCGAATGTTTATTGACAATTGCACGATAGTCTTACAACTTATTTATTAAGTATTTTTAAACGAGCGGTAAAACAACACGTTTTATGCGAGCGCGGCCATCTTGCTTCTTCTTTTTCTTGACGATAGATGGCGCACCATTTTGAGTAGTGCGTATATGGGGGAGGCGGGAGGATAGGAAATACTTAGGAAAAGGATATTATATCGGGACTGTTCCGAAGCCACAACATTCCCTCCCATCTGAAATCACCTAGGGATTTCACAAGACAACCATCGACCCGGCAGCTCTCCACGTCCCCAGTTGCTCATAGAATATAAATTAATATAAACTTAATAGATATCTGAGCTAAGTTGTGCATTGATAACCTTAACTAAACTACAAAAGAAAATCAAACTTAGTTAATTTAATTTTAAAATTAGAACTTACAATCTAGCTTAATAAAACAATAAAATAAGATTCATTCAAGAGGAAGAGGGCAGACTTTGATTACTGGTCTTGTAAGTAAGCCTCTTTTAGTCTTTAAGGTCACAACCCGGAGAATATTGTCCTTTCCGGGGTGGATTTGGACTTCTCGACCTAGGCGCCATTCGTTAGGTGGTAGATATGGTTCAATGATTGAAACGAGTTGACCAATATTAGGATGTTTGTGATTATCCTTAAATGTAGGTAGGCGTATTTTGCCAAATTCGCCAAAAACTTAGAGAGCTTTTGAAGTAACTGCCAGAGTGTTCTAGGATTCATATCTTCAACTACATTATATTCGTAATACAATTCCATTTAAAATTCGTTTAAGCCTTTATAATGCTTTAGTGGAATCGATAGTGTCATATGGTATTAGTAGCTATGGTCGAACTTTCCGCACTTATCTAGATAAAATATACAGCTTACAAATAAGACTGTTAAAATCTATTTTGCCTCAACATATCAAGGATAAATATCGCAATGACTACTCATACCTTTTCACGTACTGCAATGTTTTACCCATACATAAAAAGGTGAAATATATGCTTCTGAAAGAATGTTATGAGTACTCAATAGACCCAACTCCAAGAGATCGCAATTATAACACCAGAAATACAACACCTTATTCACTAATTAGAACGAATAATTACTACGGTAAAAGAACACGTAAATATCTAATACCATACCTGTTAAATTCTTTACCTACAGAATTAAGAAGCCAACTAACAGCACAAAACATAAAAACAAAACTTAAACGTTTTTTATATAATTAGAATTCTTCAAAAAAAAAAATTAAATAATAATCATGATAATCTATATTTATCTATGCAAATATATTGCCAAAAACGGACAAATAAACAAAACGTGTAACCAGAGAAAAAAAAAAAAAACTAGTCCTTAAAAATGCATTCCGTGTGTACTCGCGTCATTAATTTGCAGTATAGTGTATAAGCGAGTCGAGCAATCGAAGACAATAATATTCACATTCTTGCTTATTTCTTGTAAACAATATCAAAAACTACCCTCTCCATTAAAAAAAAATAGTTTTAGAAATATCTAATATAAAGTTTGTATAAAATTATGTAAGTACAAAAAACGCTTAATATTCTCTCACACAATTGTAATATGGTATTTTATATTTAGGTTAAGTAAAGGTTAAGTTCAATATTATGTAAAATAAAGTATAATGTATAACATATTAGAGCAAACTGTGCAGTGCCAAGACAAACACAATTGTGTTTAATGGCACGAAGAAATTATATGGTATTTAAAACTGTTACATTGTTGAAATAAATTAAAAAAAAAACAGACGGTTCTGGTTGAGCGACTAAAGGACGTCCTATAATAAAATGACCGGCCGTGAGAACATCAACCTCGCAAGGATCAGACGATAACTGACAAATCGGTCTTGAGTTCAGCATCGCTTCAACTTTAGTTAAAACTGTAGTTAGTTCTTCAAACGTCAGGACTCACATAGGCTCACAAGCCTATGACCCTCTTGAGATAATATTTAGTAGATTTTATACCACTTTCAAAATTGCCACCAAAGTGAGGTGCTGAAGGTGGATTTAGTTTCCACGAGATTCCACGAGACGTTAATTTATCAGAAATATCCTGTTTTTTATCTATCAATAATTTAACCATTTCCTCAAGATATCGTTTAGCGCCTACAAAGTTAGTGCCACAATCTTTAACAGTGGTAGAGCCACGCGGCAGCTTTTGCTGTCTCACGGATGGGCTGGCTCGAACCGGGGTAGTACCACGACCTCACAGAAGACCAGCGTGAAGTAGAGGTTTACCTCTGCGTTTCGCTTGGTGAGTGCAGGTGGCCGGAGGCCCTTTTTACTGGAAATGACGCATTCCATCTTAGTCCTCACGGGTGACAACGCATCTACATTTTGATTTGTAACAGAGGATAGATGTAGATGTCTATGGCTGCGGCCCATAGACATCTACATCTATCCTCTGTTACAACCGGAGATCCTTTTTAGTGAAAACGAGGCATTCCATCTTAGCCCTTACGGGTGACATTGCATCTGCATATTGTATCGTAATCGAGGATAGATGTAGATGTCTATGAACCACAGCAACCACTTACCATCAGGTGGACTGTGTGCTCGTTTGTCACCCTTTCCTATAAAAAAAAAATCTGTCACAATATGTTGACGTGTTCCACGTCGAGACACGAATCTGTCTAGGGCGGCTAGAAACGCTTCTGTAGACAGTTTAGATACGAGTTCTAAATGAACTGCTTTTACAGATAAACAAATGAACAAGCATATGGTATGGTAAGCCTTACTGACCCGTGCGTTACGTCGTCTGTTTTCTTTTATAAGAAAAGGACCGCCAAAATCGATCCCTACCTGTTGAAAACAGTAATCTTGTTGAGATCTACAAGGTGGCAAGTTGCCCATAGATGGCTGATAGGGTACAGGTTTAACCCAAAAGCAAGTCACACACTTTGTTAAAATAGAACGAATAAGATTCCTAATTACTAAAATCCAGAACTTGCGAACAATTAGTGATTGTAACGTGCGAGGTCCACAGTGCAAATACCGTTTATGATAATAGCTAATAATTAATTGCGATAAAATAGATTGTTTCGGTAACAAATATGGATGTTTTGTGTGCTCATGTAAGTTGAAATTAGTAAGTCATCCACCCACTCGCATGAGTCCTAGGTTATCAATAAATGGAGACAACTTTTGTAAGTATTTAGGTAGACGCTTCTGCGACTTTAATTTAGACATCTCTTGATTGAAGCTGCCCCATTGGACATATTTAATAAGGCTAAGCTGAGAGCACTTTACCTTATTCGTAGTCAAGTGACCTTTCTCGCGTTGGCTTTGTTCTTTGCGCGAATTAGAAATGAAGTGAAAGACCCATGCCAGTACTTGCTGTAGTCACGATAAGGATGAATACCGATTTAATAACACCTTCATAATGTCTTTATCAGATTCCCGAGATTGAGCAATCGGAGTGCGTGTCCTCAACTCTGGCAACTCATCCTGGGGCTTACACTGACTTTGAGCTAGCCAGTGATCTGGACCACTAAGCATCCAATCTGGTCCCGACCACCATCGCTTACAATTGACCAATTCTGCACACGAAAAACCTCGGCTAGGAAAGTCAGCAGAATTGTCCTGAGTCGAGACATGCCTCCAGGTAGAAGGTTCAACTGCGTCAGTTATTTCAACTATTTGATGCGCAACAAAAGGTTTCAATTTGTATGGCTCGGTATTGATCCAAGCTAATACAGTTGAGCTATCAGTGTAGGCAACAATATGTGATATATTTATTTTCGAAATAAGTAAAGTTTGCATCTGTTTGAGAGTACGTGATAACAAGAGCGCACCGCACAACTCCAAACGATTAACTGTTAAAAGCTTAATCGGAGCCACTTTAGACTTAGAAATCAAAATAGAAACTTGTTTATGATCATCGATACTTGATCGGAGAGACAGAACCCATATTTTTTGGTTGATCCATCGCAAAACCCAATCAGCTGGTGTGTAGCTGCTAAGTCAATCACTGTTTTACGAGGGATTTTTATCGATTTTATATTAGACAAGTCAGACAAAAATGAAACCCAATCGTCATACAGATTGGCGGAAATGATTTCATCCCAAGACAATCCAATACGCGATAAGTTTTGAAGAAGTAGGTTGGCTAAAAAAAATAAAGGTGAAAGCCAACCCATGGGATCATAAATACGAGCTACGTGGTACAGAATTGAACGTTTCGTAAACTCCACATTCACAGGAGAAGCGGAGTAAGTGAAATAGTCTTCCGCAGGATCCCATTGAACTCCCAAAACCTTAAACGTTATTGAACTATCATCAGAAAATGTCTTCGGACTCTGACAATGTTCCATGGCTGTTACTGCTCCATTTACGCAAGTCTAGCTGAGCATAATTAAGTAGATTGATTAAATCTTCTTTAAGCTGAGAGGCTGCTTCCATTGAGGAAGCACCTGTAGTAATATCGTCTATATAAGTATGATGCCGAAGAGCTTCAGCAGCATGAGGAAACTGATCACCCTGATCTGCAGCTAACTGATGTAATGTTCGTATCGCTAAGTACGGCGAGCTTTTGACTCCGTATGTGACCGTACGAAGTTCAAATTCTTGAACAGGCAAGGAAGGGGATTCACGCCATAGTATGTGTTGCCACCCTCGATCCTCAGGCCTTATCAAGATTTGCCTGTAAATCTTAGATATGTCACATGTAAACACTATATTATGGACCTGAAATCCAGTAATAATGTCAACCAAATCAGCCTGTAACTTCGGTCCAGTGTAAACAATATCATTTAAAGATAGTCCATTTGTCGTCTTATGACTCGCATTGAAAACAACGCAAAGTTTGGTCGTTATGCTTTCTGGACGAATCACACAATGGTGAGGAATGAAATATCTACCAGGTGTAATATCCTTTCCCACTGGTTGCATATGATTAAGCTGCTCATAATCACGCATAAAATCGTGATAGAGTGATTTAAGTTCTGGTTGTCGGCAAAGTTTTTTCTCAAGATTTATAAACTGCGACAAAGAACTATTATATGAGCCTCCCATATAGACAGACGACTGCTTCAATAAGATAGGTACTACATATCCACCGTCCAATTCCCTATAAGTTTGAGTGGAATACAGGCGTTCGACCTCCTCATCTTCTGGAGCAGGTATATGTTGATGAGGCGGTTCCTCGACTTCCCAAAATCGTTTCATCATTTTCTCCAGTGAATTGGTTGAAGTAATTAATGAAGTGCCAACCGATTTTACCGAACTTTCCACATTGGTGGGTCCTGAGAGAACCCAACCAAAGACGCTATGTAAAGCAGCAGGATAGCCGGGCTCTGGGTGATTGACACGGCCGCCATAGATGTGAAGAAATACTTCAGCACCTAGCAATAAATCAACATCAGACGGTTTGTCAAAGTCACGGTCCGCTAATACTAATTGTTTATAACAGTCTCGAACTGCTAGAGGAATATCAGTGGTTGGCATTTTAGAAGTAATGCTATCGATGACTATAGGATTAATATCAAATTGCGGGTCATTCGAATCACACGGGCGTATATAGCATTGAGTCACTCCCTTGACTTGACACACAGACTGTTGTCCAAGTCCCCCCACAGTTGTGGTGCATCGACACAATTGAAAACCAAGTCTCTTTGCGCATTTCATAGTGATAAAGCAATCCTGAGCGCCGCTATCGATGAGCGCTCTAACTTGATGGAACGTGCCACTAGAGTCCTGCACACGCATCATACACGTCCCGAGCAGCACCACGCACGGGCCACGAGCCTCTCCCACGAAAGCACTCGTGTTGGTGTGGGCGCTACTCGAACCGGTGGTCACCGCGGTCGGTGATCGAACTTGGTTGTCGATGTGTATCAGAGTGTGATGATTACCACTACATATAAAACATCTCATTTTTGAGACGCATTTATCAAGAGAATGTTTCCGTAAACAGATAATGCATAAATTATTTTGTTTGACAATATTTATTCTAGCACTGGTGTCCAAAGATTGAAACGTGGGGCACCTATAGATACTGTGCGCTGCGCCACAATAATAGCACTCTAGTGATGCCAGCTGCTTTGAAATAGTAGGCTTAGACTGAGTAGTGAGCACGGAACGTTTCAGGTTCGGTGCCCGCGGTGAAACATTCTTGATCTGTTTACCGCCTAAAAATTGAGAAGATCGCGCCCTAATGTCAACATTAGCATTTATTTCTAAAACTTTTACATTGTTTTAAAGAAACTGTATAAGACTGAAAAGAAGGAATTTCCGATTTATTTTCAGATTCGAAGCGGTGGCGCGTATCTGAGTCCAGTGCGCGAAACGCTGCGTTAAATAAAATAAAATCGACTAAGTCATCTAGCTCTAAGGCCTTAAGGGCATTGACTGACTCACAAAGAATATTAGTATATGTTTGTAAATCATTGAAATTAGGAGTTTTTAAATAAGGATAGTTATTTATTTGATCTAAATACGCCTCAGCTAAAATGCGCTTATTTTGATAACGCTTAATAAGTTCATTGAATACAAGCTCATAATTATCGGAAGTTAATTTTACCTTCTTTGCGATCCCTAAAGCTGATCCCGATAAACAAGAAATGAGATAGTGGTATTTAGTGATATCCGCGATTGATTTATTATTATGAATTAAGGTTATGAAAGTGTCGTAAAATGTTTGCCAATTCTCAATTTTTCCGTCGAACTTCAGAAACTCAATTTGTGGCAGTCTAGCTTGTATCTTTTCCGCGTCGGGCGTAAAGGTGTAGTTAACGTCAGCGGACGTTGGGCTGCTGCCTCGTTTGCGCTCCGGTAGGGACATTTACGTGGCAAAACTTAGAACTTCATAGTACATATCATTAAATGCAGACAACGGTTGCATATCTATTTTTTCTTTAGAAAACAGTGCCAGTTATCACGAATTCATTTTTACCGTAAGCAGCACATATTCATATCGAAAGTTCTCAATTTTAGAAATCTAGAGTCTTCCCGTATTTGTGTGGATAAATCGAAAAGAGTTTGAATAGAACGAAAAACATACTCTCGCTGTGACGTATAAAGTTTGAGTTTCATTTCTTCTTGCGATATGATTATAAAATAACTGCGAAAATTAAATATGAATGTTAAGTATAATTATTAACGACAGATATTTAAAACAATATTTATGTTTGTCAAAACTAAATTAACACTCAAGTACTGAATTTCATGTTAACTTTTTTTAACTATTTGAATTAGATAACAATTAAGAAACGAGCTAACATTCAAAGATATACCAGTATTTATACTTAAGTGCTTTATTCCAAGACCAATTTCATTTCCATAAACTGATCTAGTAATTTTTTCCAACAATAATTATAAAATACCCTCAAGTTATAATAATTTTCGAAGCGTAAGACTATAACATAACTTAGCAATTATAACGCAACCAAATAAGATAAGCCTGCAAAGTCTGAGCAATACGAAACATTTCACGAGCATTCAAGTCTAGCAGGATTATAATTGAAATGAATTAGTTATTTCCAATTATAAGAAAAATAAATTAAATATCAAAGTTTTCCTTAGAAATTGAACTTGATATTATATTAATAAGGAGCAGACTGCATAAAAATAGAAATCCATAGGTCGGCTCGAAGGACCAGAAATCATGTTACGGCTTGAATGTTTCGCAATGTTTTTCGTGGGTGGTTTTGGAAATCAGAGAATAACCAGGAAAGGGCTGGCTAACCCGAATGATCCCAACCAGGAAGTAAACGAAAATAGCTGTTTACGCCCAAACGCTGATTTCGGGATTGACGTCAGAGGGCGCTCGGCTCGGCGCCATACCGGTTTTGACGTTCAGTCGAGCGATGTGTCGAGGGCGCGCGAGCGCACGAACGAGTCGTCTGCCAGCTGTGCTAACGTCAGCACGCTGTCAATTTTGTGCGGGAAACGCGGAATAGTTTAAGCGATTAGTAAATATACTGTCTAGGATTTGTAACGCGCATTCCTTGTTGGATAGCCTTTCCCGGGACTTATTGGGTCCGACTCAGAATCTGTATAAGTGCATTCGACAATATTAGCTAGTGCGGCCTTTGATATTCAAGAAATAACTGTTGCCACGCGAAACGGTAGTGACCTTTGATCCGGACACTCCGTGTTCGTTTTGTGTGTTAAGCTTTTTAACAAACGAGAGTTAGTGGCTTCTGTAAGTTAGTTAATTGTACGATAGAGTTAATGGACTGTCATCGTGACGAACGAAAAAGGTGACTGTGGACGGCGCCGCGGAAGATTACCTCAATTTGGAGCGGTGCTGACGTCCGGGCTGCTGCCGATGGCAAAGGTCTAATAAGGTCAATCACCACCAGTCACACCCAGATACACATCACAGCACCACACAACCACATGCGACCTGACCGAATCCTGAGGGACCAGTCGCCTTGGATATAGGTAAGTAAGCTCCGTTTAATATTCTCCCTCTTGAATGGCAGTAGTATAGAACGCTCCCCCTTATTGTTTATTGTAATTAGAGAAATTCCACGCGGCCATATTCAGGCCCGACCTACGTCTGTTCGTTGAAACTCTGCTGAATGGGCCCCAGAGGATTTGATCTTTTGGAGGAGCAGCCGTAGGCCGTAACATAGCTTTAGAACTGGGTAGATAAAGCAAGGATACTCACAAGACTGGAGCACTCCTCGTGGTTGGTGAAGTCTAAATATTTAGGCTGAAGTTCTCGTGTATACACAGACAACACAATGCACTGCGAATGTATATCATCATCAACATCATCATCATTACAGCCCTTCACAAGTCTACTGCTGAACATAGGCCTCCCCCAAAGAATGCCACAAAGCACGGTCCTGAGCCACCTGCATCCATCGACTTCCTGCATGTCTTACCAGGTCGTCACTCCATCTCGTGGAAGGACGCCCTACACTTCGCCTACCGGTACGAGGCCGCCAATCGAGAAACTTTCTTCCCCATTGGTTGTCGGTTCTTCGAGCTATATGGCCGGCCCACTGCCACTTCAGCTTACTAATCCGTTGGGCTATGTCGGTTACTCTGGTTCTACTGCGGATATCCTCATTCCTAAGTTTACCACGCAGAAAAACTCCGAGCATAGCCCTCTCCATAGCTCCCTGAGCGACCTTGAGCTTTCTCATACGGCCAGCAGTGAAGGACCACGTCTCAGTTCCGTAAGTCATCACTGGCAACACGCACTGGTTGTACAATTTCGTTTTAAGGTTTTGAGGTATGTCTGACGAGAAGATGTGTCGTAGCTTACCGAACGCTGCCCAGCCGAGTTGAATCCGTCGATTGACCTCTCGGTCGAAGTTGGACTTACCTAGTCGGACTATTTGTCCCAGGTAAACATACTCGTCAACAACTTCGAGCTTAGTGTTCCCAACAACTACCGGCATAGGTGTGACATGGACATTAAACATGATCTTTGTTTTGTCCATGTTCATCTTAAGACCTATGCGTTGGGAAACACTATTGAGGTCATTGAGCATAGTGCTTAGGTCCTCCAGCGATTCTGCCATAAGTACTATATCGTCGGCAAATCGAAGGTGAGTGATGTACTCGCCATTGATGTTGATACCGTATCCTATCCAGTCCAGAAGCTTGCAAACGTCTTCCAATGCAGCGGTGAAGAGTTTCGGGGATATGACGTCACCCTGTCTTACACCTCTCTGCAATTGGATAGGTTTCGTACTCTGGTTCTGTACTCGGATAGCCATCGTAGCCCTACTGTACAAGCACTTCAACACTTCGATATACCGACAGTCAACTTCCGCACCACCGCACACCGCACTTCTGCTCCACGCCTCCGGTGTAATGCCACCATGGAGGACGGAATTAAAGAGCTTCTGAAGGACTTCAAGTACCGGTTTTCCGCCCGCTTTTAGAAGCTCCGCTGTAATTCCATCCTCGCCTGGGGCCTTACCGTTTTTAAGGTGCTGGAGAGCCATTCTAATCTCGCTCAGACTGACGTCCGGGATATCTTCGGTATAGTGTCGGATGAGACTCGCTCTTGGATCGTTACTCACACTTGCGTGTGGCTCCAACGATGATGTGTACAACTGCCCATAGAACCTCTCAATCTCACTCAAAATCTCAGGTGTCCCGGAAACGATGCTGCCATATTCTGTCTTCAGCTTTGACAGTTGGCTCTTTCTGGCAGACAGATCTCTGGCAAAGACTTTGGAGCCTTGGTTTTGTAATGTCGGAACTCGGAAGGTGCTGAATGAAGGAGACGTGTTGCTTGTATAAGAACTTTAATTATACTGTCGCTATTCTATACTTAATACTAATATCATAAATGTATATAGTCGGAGGTAAAGGGGAGTCTACAGGGCACTACACCTCCCACCGACAAAAAAAAATAAAAAAAGGAATGATTACATTTTTTTTTATACACTTTAAAAATATTTTCTTTTATTTTGTAACTATTATTTATTTTTCATTTTACCCATGGCATTAAATATCATTAATAATAATATTCATCAATTAATTGCGTCTTTTCTTTCACGTACACATAATGAAGAAAATGGCCAATGTATATTTTCCTTTCCAAATCTTATAATTTGCTGAGGTCATTCAATTTAACCAAAAATTTAATTATTTCATTTAATATTAAGATGAACAGAACAAAGAAGTCAACGTTAAGCAACGTTATCATTTTCAATAACAATAACATAATCACATAACAAAAGACAGATCAAATTACAAATTGCATTCCCAGCCGCGTAAGCGATTTGAGACACCTTTGTTTTAATTACCAAAGTACGTATATGGAAACGTTTACAATTACATCGTATTATGATCACGCTATTTTAACATAAGTTGTAAAATGTTATACATAATTACATACATATATGGATACATGTAAAATGATAGTTTTAAATTTCTTATTTATTATATAATTTTAGATGGTTACATTAATTTTACATCCATCAAAAATGCGTTAGTTTTTTTTTAAATTACAATTTCTAGAAGTATTATATTTACTATATCGCTTACAGAAAATAATTGAATAATCATTGTAACACCTATCAACTTTACACAACAAAATATTTAAAATTTAAACATTCAAAAGAACACTTTTAATTTTTAAGTAGGTTATTACATAACTTTAATGTCCCTGCTTTTATAAAAGAAAAGAAAAGCTAACACTTATTAACAATACCGAATTGTTTTTACCCTTTTCAAATTGAATCTTACATTTTAAATGAAATTTACTATAGAAAAAAAAACATGTGATATAGGAAATGAGTCAATGAGAAGGACACGTTTTGCTGACTCAGTTCAATAGCTTGATTTATTTTTTATTTTTACATTTGGTTAACTATTAGGTATTTATTTTATTTCTTTATTAGATATTCTTTATTACATAATTTTACCATAACTTTTAAAATGTTTTATTATGAATACACTTAAAATGTATCTGAAAATTGTATGTATGTATTAAACGCTTTTAATTTACGTATTAAATATTTTACATTGCATTGTGTCATAATAAATTTACATACATTATCAAGTATTTATTATTATAAATGTTATTTATCATTAATAGTCGGAAACGCATTATTACCTTTTTAAGATTTCATGACTCCTAAGGAATATGTTTAACTCATTTGAAACATACAACAAATATAAATTTTGTATAGCAAAATTTATGTTGTATTTGTTGTTTTAAGTATTTTTAGTATATAATAACATAATTTTAGGTTTTATTGTCTATAATAAAAGAAAAAACTATTACATTATGAAATTTATAATAATAGCGGATCGATACTGTTTCGACTTGATTTTAAAAAGCAATATATGTATAAACCAACTTTAGTTTAAAATTGTTCAACTTTTACATAAACAAAAAAAAACATAACATAAAATAGAAAATTTAAGGTTAAATTATTAATTTAAGGAAAAAATCTTGTAAATTCATATAAAATATACGCGAAATATATACGCAAAAATGTTTTTTTTTTTTATATTTAATTAGTTATCTTTTTGTGTAGATGTGGTTGTGTGTCTATAATTATTACATGTTTAATTTGTGAGTGTTAAATAATTGCCCGTATTTAATTAATATTAGTGGGCTGAAATGTGCGCCATGCACAGTACTTTATTGTATAAATATAATATTTTTATACTCTTCTCTGATTACGTTCGTATCTCTAATTTATTTCAACATTTTCTTCCCTATTATTTTTTTTTTAATTATGTTGAATTTCAAACTTTAAGTAATTGATTCTATATAATACCAAACAATCTTTTATAACTATTCATCATTTTTATAACGTAATTATTAATATTACTTGTATAATATGTACCTATTACAATAATAATTTACATAATTATTTTATTTTATATTAAGCTCTATACTCTATATTATTGCGATTATGGATAGTTTATTTGCTATATGATTATAATACGTGGATTATATTAGGTGTTTATTTAATTATACATGTAGTTATGTGGATCGATCCTATAGGTACTACATGTGCAACTAGTAGGTAGCATTTTGGTAGCATCCTAGTAAAGAAATGCAAATAACTACCTATCTCACTTTATAGATTTGGTCGGGGATCCCCTTAATACATTGTATGTAACTCATTTTATTTTTCCTCATGTCCTTTTATGATTTGAAATTTTCTCATTTCATTGTACTTATTTTCATACCAGTACCACTACTCCTATTTACTTTGTTTAAATTATTAGGCCTTAGGTTATACATATATGTATTTATATTTTCTTTTATAATTCTCGTATGTACATACTTTCTTTCCTTTCATAATAATTTATTCTTTTTGACCTTTTAGCTAGCTTAATTTGTTTTAGTATTCTTTTTCCTTATATAATTATTTATTTATTAGATACCGGGAATTGGAATATTAATTCACTTCATTTATATTTTACTTCGTGATATTTATCACGCGGGTACTTTATAAATATGGGCCCCCCATTTACTTGGGTATTATATTACATTTTCATAACATTCATTTCATTTTATTGGTACATAAACTTTTTTTTATCATACTATATCAAGGTCAAACTGTACCTTGGGTTGTGCGCACAACCTTGAGATCAACGTTTAAGTCATTTTAAAAGACTCCAACAATTGTCACGGAGGAAAACTAAGTTCACACTATGATCCAATGAAGGATCTGATGACCTCTATGTACCATTATTAAGGGTAACAAATTTAAGACTTCTCTGGTCCCCAACAGTACTATTATGAGTAAATTCGTTCACATCTCACTTGTACTGAAGGTATTGTTCCCTAGTACCCGTTACTTCCGATTTTATCATCCAATCATGGAAACATACCCTGCTCGAGGACTATATGCTTTACCATTGATGGACGTTCCCGTATCTCTCCATGATTTATTTATCAAGGTCATCTTTTATTTTATTTTGATTCTCTTCATAAATTTTTATTTCTTTCTTTATCTTTATAGTACCTGCTGTTTATCTACTTGACTGTATTGGTAACTTTTATATACTTTCATACTCAATTTCCATTACTAACTTTCATAATTCTCGCTCATAATGGTTTCAATACCAGGATTTTAAGCATCATCAAATATTTGGGTGATCAGTCCAATATTGACGAAACTTTGCAATTCCATCATTCGTATCCACACATTTGAACATTCCTTCTCTCATTCCTCACGCCTTTTAAATGTATACTTTTTAATATTGTACAAAAATGAGGTAATATATGTCAACTTTTCATGTCCGTGTTTAACTTTGTAAAGAAACATTATTATTAAAACCTCTTTTCTTTTCCTTATCACATTAATTTAAATATTTTCTAACTGACACAAAAGTTTATAGTATAATTACATCGCATCGCTTATAGTTATATTACTTTTACTTATATCGAAAAATATATTAGCATTAGTTATACATTTAATTTACATATAAACATTTAGGATTGCTAGAAATTTAAGAAACCGTATAACCTACAGAAAATAATTTGTAATCACTATTACAGCTAAATTTATATTAAACAAAACATTAAGTTATTTCCAATTTTTGATTTTTAAGCAGGTTATATTAACTTTAAGGTCATTTATTAAAGGTTATGTATTTATTTATATAGTTACTTTAAGGGTTTCATGCCTTTAGAAAAGAAGAAAAATAATTATAACTTATTATAATAGCGATTTTTTTATAAAACCCTTTTCAAAAATGTGTAAGTACTTACATTTAAATAAAATTTGTTACGGAAAAAAATTGGGCTGAATTTAAAAATATATTTACTTTAATACAAATCTTGTCATTGTAAAATGTAACTTAATATATTATATTTTTTTTTAAAATACCTAATAAAATATTATAAATATTATAAAATGATTAATATGGCAAGTATTTTCAAGTTATTTGCAAATACCGTGCATTTAATATTTAATGCATTACTTATTTATTTAATATAAAACATAATAAAAAATAATTAAAATTAAATGTTAAAAAATTACGCTGATGCGATGTTACCTCTTATATCTTCTTTTTTCTTTTCGGTTTAATTTTCATATCTTACTGGACAAAGCTCGCTAAAGTACAACTGCTCCTTTCCTTATTAAATTAATTTGCCGTTTCTTGAATTTCGGTCTTTGGTCATTATTTAAGAAATCACTTTTTATTCTCCTCATTCTTTCTTAGTTGCCTTCATAGTTATATTAAAGACAAATATATTATATTACTTCATGTACGTTATAGTTTTTAAATTTTCAGTCAATTACTATTGTGGCCTCTTCTTGTATTCATATTTATTAATTTTTCGTCACATCCGGGTATATATTCCGTGTAGTCCGGGTATATAATTGTGTCAATTTGATTAAATTACAATAATTAAATTATATTGCAATTTTAATCATTTATGGGCCGCGGCGGTGCGCGTGCATTGTTGCAGCGCACCGCCTGGCAGG
Source organism: Parnassius mnemosyne (assembly GCA_963668995.1). Lineage (NCBI taxonomy): Eukaryota > Metazoa > Arthropoda > Insecta > Lepidoptera > Papilionidae > Parnassius > Parnassius mnemosyne. The sequence goes on from CAVLGL010000086.1 coordinate 27,869,166, forward strand.
GTCGCCATGTAATGTCGGAACTCGGAAGGTGCTGAATGAAGGAGACGTGTTGCTTGTATAAGAACTTTAATTATACTGTCGCTATTCTATACTTAATACTAATATCATAAATGTATATAGTCGGAGGTAAAGGGGAGTCTACAGGGCACAACAGTTTCGCTCGATCGCTTCTTCAATACGAGCTGTATTGAAGTTGCGTAAGTCCCGCCGCATGCATTTGGAGATCTGTCTGTTCAGATGCCTGTATGCTGTCAAGTCTGTTGAAGAATGTAGCTTCATCTCCCGTCTAACAGCCATGAGATTAAGAGTGTGATCGAAGAGTTTTTGTGTTCTTCTGCGTAGGGTCTTGCAGAACTTAGCTCCGACCGCATGAACAGTTTCCACGAGCTTGTCATTCATATCGTCCAATTCATTGCAGTCTTCTAGGCACTGAAAACGGTTTTGTAACTCGAGCTGAAAGGTTTCGGGACTTTGGATTAGAGCACGAGGGGGACGGAGCGTTGACTTCATTAGACGAGACCTCTCTAACTTAACGTTTAGGTTCAGTGTGCATCTAAACATTCGGTGATCGCTACCAGTTTTCACCCTCGCGATCACGGAGACATCACTGAACAGTTGTCGTCTGGTCGTCATAATGAAGTCAATCTCATTTTTTGTCGAACCTTCGGGGCTCGACCAGGTCCACTTGCTGTGGGGCCGCCTCTGGAAGAAAGAGTTCATCATAAAGCGTCCCTCTTTCTCCATGAAGTCGGCCAGCTGCTGGCCCTTGGGTTCCGTTGCCCTATTCCAAATTTCCCTACTTTCAGCTCACCGTTCTCTCTTGTGCCTAGTTTTGCGTTGAAGTCTCCCATTAACACCGTATATTGGGTTTTGGAGGAATGCATGGCTCTAGAGATATCCTCATACATTTCCTCCACCTCCTCATCGGGGTGTGCCGAGGTTGGTGCGTAAACCTGTATGACCTTCAGTGAATACCGTTTGGTGATTCTGAGTATAAGGTACGCAACCCTCGTCGACACACTCCCGATCTTTACAACGTTGTTAACGAAAGACTTGTGGACGATAAATCCGACACCTCCTTGGGACAGATGGTCGCCCTCCCGGTGATAGAGCAAGTTGCCGGATTCGAGGATTACCGTGTCCTCCCCCTCTCTTCGGACTTCGGATAATCCTATAATATGCCAGCGCAACTTGTCTATCTCTTCTTCCAGCTCCACAATCTTCTCGTCAGTCCTCAGGGTGCGTGCGTTGTACGTTGCCAGGTCAAGTCGTCTAAGGCGGCAACCGAACCTCCACCGGAGATTCTTAGCACCCTCTGCCCCGCCGTTACCATGGTCGCCACCGTAGCCAGGAATAGCGGGGCCGCCGGGGACTGGGGGCCGTTTATTTGTTACTGTCATTCATAGGGGGGGTATTTGCCATAGTTGCCACGCTTGGCGAGCGGGTAGGCAACCGCAGTTTTTTTATTGTTAGTTTGTTGTTATCAAGACGATGTTGCTGCCCATCTTCTGCCTGTTTCCCTTTGTCGCCTTTTACGACACCCACGGGAGGATATGGGGTAGTAGATATTCTTAACCGCCACTACACGGCAATATGTATATGGACACGAGCAATTGCACGATAGTCTTACAACTTATTTATTGATTATATTAAACGAGCGGTAACGAACACGTTTTATGCGAGCGTGGCCATCTTGCTTCTTTTTTCTTGACGATAGATGGCGCACCATTTTGAGTAGTGCGTATATGGGGGAGGCGGGAGGATAGTAAATACTTAGAAAAAGGATATTATATCGGGACTGTTTCGAAACCACAACACCCAGTAACTTCATATTTTTATCTCTGCATCACCCAAAGTTTAACTGGTAGAGAATGCTTCAGGCATAAAATCCGCCTATACATCATATTGTATGAAGTTTTCATAAATAAATAAATAAAATTCTATAAGAAAAGTAGTCGCAGTCATTTGTTTTAGATTAATGACGAATAAGGTAGCTAAATAGAGGTGGTTCACACTTTTTTGTTGGAGATTTTTATATAAAACTGAAGTGACACGATAACTTACAATTCACCTGATGGTAAGTGGATACTGCATTCCAAGGACACCCTCAGCAAACTTCAAACAAAGTAGGCTACAGATGCGTAGTCACTACTGTAATTGTACTGGATCCTAATTACTTTTGACTGTAACACGGCAATGCAAGCACTGCTATTTGACGATACAAGTATTTAATAGTATGGTACATATCCAGACGGAAAGCTAAGCAAAAAAGAAGTCTTATATATATATATATATATATATATATATATATATATATATATATATATATATATATATATATATATATTGTAAATATGAGTAATTTTGGTTCGTAATAGAATATGTTATTAACTTGACTATAGTATCACATATAAGCATATCTATGAACCATACTTTAGAGCAAATAAATGTATTTTTTTCATTGTTTAGAGGTTACACTGTCATTATCAGCACTACTATTTGGCGGCTTAAATAATTAATTTTTCAGTTAATAAACCTACGGTAACATTGTATTAGCACAACGTTATGTTACTTTGAATATTGTAAAAAAAACTTTCATTGTCTTATTTCTTGCATAATTTCTTAATGAATCTATTTAAGCGGAGTCGGTTTCAGCTCAATGGCATTCAGTCGGTAATGAAACCTTTTGAGAGTGTAAGAAAGCTGGAAGAAAGTAACAAGCCAGGAAATGTAATTAATTTTGCGAAAATTTTAGAAAGTTTATTACATCGTAATATAAAATTAAGAAAGAAAAAGTAATGAAGTAAGGCAGCGAAGATCTTTTTAATATTTAAGAGTTTCTTACAAGTTTAAAAAATTAATTGCAATTAATTGTACATTTGCTAAAGGTGCGTTGGTAAATTGCACATTGGGGTAAAACTGCGATGTTGCGTTGCCACTGCTTCGAATCCAGCACTGTCAGAGTTAGACTTCCTAAAAATAACCGTTCCGGTCTGGATGATTTTCCACGTTTTGACGAGATGCGGTCTTTTTTCATCCTACCCTTAGGGGTTTGCTTCTCGCCGAAAGATCCCACAGTTTGATTTGACACAAGATTCTGTTGCTGATGTGGTACTTCAGTATGGAATTTTTTATTCCATCCTCTGTGTACCCATCGGAGGCAAATCCCAGCCATGGTTAGATCGCTCCTGTAAAATAGCATCACGCTATAAGCAGGAGTGCTACCGGGCCTGGGCTGACGCATTAACATCTCGGGATGTACACACCAGCGCTCTTAAAAAGAAGTATAATTCCGCCTCCAGTTCCTACAAAAGCGTCATTGCCATGGCAAGGTCTGAGCACATCGGCAGAAGTGGCGAGAAGCTAGTTCGCCTTCCTTCCGGTACCTGTGCATTCTGGTCTCTCGCCAAGGCTATCCAAGGGAACTACTGTCAGCCATCTCTTCCATCTCTGCAAAGAGAGGACGACTCACTGGCCCATGCCGCAAAGGAGAAAGCCGGTCTGTTGAGCTCTCTCTTCGCGTCCAACTCGACTCTAGATGACGGGGGGGAACACACCGCCGACCATCCCGCGGTGTGAGTGCGCCATGCCGGATGTACGGTTTACACAGCGCTCGGTTCGCAAAGCACTCTTCTTCCTGGACTTCAGCAAGTCGAGTGGGCCTGACGGAGTCACTCCCATTGTGCTGAAGACCTGTGCTCCGGAGTTGGCACCGGTTTTAACGCGTCTTTTCCGGTACTCCTACTTCCAAGGCGTAGCCCCGAATTCATGGAAGACAGCTTTGGTTCACCCGATCCCTAAAAAAGGCTACCGCTCAGACCCGTCCAACTACAGGCCTATCGCTATAACCTCCTTGCTCTCCAAAATAATGGAATCCATTATAAACTGCCAGCTCATGAGGTACAATGAGGATCACCAGCTGATAAGTGACCACCAGTACGGTTTTCGTCAGGGTCGATCAGCTGGTGATCTTCTGGTCTACCTGACTCATAGATGGGCGAGGGCAGTAGAGTCCAAGGGGGAGGCCGTCAGTCAGGCCTTCGATCGGGTCTGATACAAAGCGCTTCTTTCGAAACTTCCTTCCTATGTGCTTTCCAAAAAATTGTGCAATTGGATCACCAGTTTCCTTGCTGATCGGAGCATCAAGGTCGTAGTAGACGGTGCATGCCCTGTTTTGAAGCCTATCAACGCTGGTGTTCTACGAGGCTGCGTGCTATCACCAACGCTGTTTCTCCTGCATATCAATGATATGTCGCAAGCTGGTAGCATTCATTGCTATCCAGATGACAGCACTGGTAATGCCTTATATACCGGCCGTGCCAATATTTCTCGGGAAATAGTCGCCGAGTACCGGGCCAAACTTGTGTCTGAAGTCGAGTCTTTGCTGAACAAAGTCTCGGATTGGGGGCAACTATATCTAGTTCAGTTCAATCCCCAGAAGACACAAGTTTGCGCGTTTACCGCTAAAACTACCCTTTGTCGTATCTTCTCGGTTTCAAGGCACTCCCCTTGCTGCCTCAGCTAGCATCGGAATCCTCGGCGTCGACATATCGAATAGTGTGCAGTTTCGTGGTCACTTGGAAGGGAAGGCCAAATTGTCCTCTAAATAGCTTGGCGTGCTCAGCAGAGCGAGACAGTATTTCATGCTGGCACATCACTTGCAACTTTACGAACTGCAAGTTCGGCCTCACATGAAAAGCTTACACCTTCCTAAAAGGCCAGCAACGCATCTGCAATTCCCCTGGAGTTGCGGTTGTTCATGGGCGACAACAGTCACTTACCATCAGGTGAGCCGCATACTCGTTTGCCCCCTCTTTTATAAAAAAACGTTCAAATTGCTTGTGTAATTTGCCTCCATGATACAGGAAAAATCCTCAAAGGGTAGTAAGTAGATTCATTGAGCTATACAGTCGGCCCAATTTCACTTAAGCTTACTGAACCCTATTTTGATTGTACTATGTCACTTAATTTGGTTTTCCTGCCGACAACTTCATTGCAGTTTCATCACAAAAACTTTTCTTTCCCATCTGTGGCAACTATTTGTTAATTTATTTATTCTTTATTGCACCAAATATTTGTACAAAAGACGAGCTTAATGCTAAATGGCATTCTCTACCAGCTAACCTTGGGTAGAACAGAGTGAGTTTGGGCAGTTAAGTTGTCTACACTACTATTATAAAGAGGAAAGATTTGTTTGTTTGTTTGTTTGTTTGAATTGAATAGGCTCCGAAACTACTGGACCGATTTGAAAAATTCTTTAACCAATAGAATTCTACATTATCCCTGATGAACATAGGCTATTTAATATTTTCAAAAAAGTTAGGGATCCGTATGAAAACTTCGTTAATGTAACCCAAGGTGTGAAAAAAATACCAAAAAGAATCCTTATATCGCGTACGCTTCGGAAATTATTGATAATAGACCAAAGTAATGTACTTCACTTTTATAGAGGATATTAATCTCTACAAAAAAGTCTGCGATACCATATGTTTAACTATTACAGTTATGTCACAATAACTACTTTTTCATGTTAAAATGTGAAATAGTAACGCTGGTACAAATACTACTAATACGAGTACGTACTGATACGAATAATGTGGCCTAGACATTATTCGTATCAGTACTTGTATCATGCATCTACATCTACACTATTATTATAAAGAGGAAAGATTTGTTTGTTTGTTTGAATTGAATAGGCTCCGAAACTACTGGACCGATTTGAAAAAGTCTTTCACCATTAGAATTCTACATTATCCCTGATGAATATAGGCTACGTAATATTTTCAAAAAAGTTAGGAATCCGTATGAAAACTTCGTTAATGTAACCCAAGGTGTGAAAAAAATACCAAAAAGAATCCTTATATCGCATACGCTTCGGAAACTATTGATAATAGAGCAAAGTAATGTACTTCACTTTTATAGAGGATATTAATCTCTACAAACAAATCTGCGATACCATATTTTTAACTATTACAGTTATGTCACAATAACTACTTTTTCATGTTAAAATGTGAAATAGTAACGCCGGTTCAAAATAGGCCACATTATTCATATCAGTACCTGTATCATGCATAACCACCAGTTACGTTAACCATGTAATTTTAGTATTATATTTCACTTTTTAAATCTTTGTTAATTCAGCAACCGTCCGTCGTGATGTCTCTCTCGAAGTTCGCATGTCGCAAGGCGCAGATGCATGATATACGCGGGTGAAACCGCGGGGCACAGCTAGTCATGATATAAATCAGTTCAAATATATACATTCATCACATACATAAAATATAGACATATATATATAATAAATATAATTCTCAATAAATGTATATATAAATAACTATACGCATAAATAAAAAATATAAACTATGTCAAGATACTTTCAGATTCTGGTCTTACAAAAATGAAAATATAGAAAAAGCATATGCTATTCCTTTTTACAAGGTTAGTGGTTCGAGCCGATTAGAAAGATTTGTTCATCGATATTATTCGAGTTATAACATCGATATTCGATATTTCAAATGATAATCTTTTCACGTGTCGGCAGATTTTGGTGTACGTAAGTGTGCCGGACGGGCGAAAATCTCCGGAGTAAATGTTGTCGGAGATACCCCGCGAGTCGCTCACGTCCTACACCTGTAGGTTCCAGACTCCTCCAACTGCCGTCTTTCACTGCCGTCTTTCACTGCCGTCTCTTTGGTTGCTGCGGATAAACTGTGGACTGAGGTTCAAAATTAAAATGCACGATTTGTAAATTAAAATAGCAAGGGAGTGGCCAGCGGATCGACTAATTAATTTGTCGCGAGATTTTACACTGTTATTTATTTATCACTATTTTTCAACTATGATTGTTCACTATATATTTTAAAACACAGATTTAATTAAACACACAGCAATATTAAAATTTCTATTGGTTTTCTAAAATTTCTATTCGTATTTTTAAAATATCTGTTGGTAATATCAAATTTCTATTGGCAGTAACAAGTTTCTATTGGTATTCTCTACAATTTCTATTGGTAATTTTAAATATCTATTGAAAGTAACAAATTTCTATTGGTAGTATCCAAAATTTCTATTGGTAGCAGCTGGTTTTCTAACACTACTGACTAGCAGCTATTAATCAACTAAAATTAGTTGAATTTAAACACTTTTGTAACTGCGAATATCAGTTACCACTTTTTCCGTCTAGCTAACACTTTTCACGAAATGTAACGGCGAAATTTCCGTTACCACTTATTTCAGCTAGCCAACACTTTTTCACTATATGTAACTGCGAATATCAGTTACCACTATTTTTGGCTAGCTGACACTATTTTTCTATGTGCAACTGAGAATTTTCAGTTGCCACTTTTTCCGACTATGTGTAACTGCGATTTTTCAGTTACGACCTTTTTCGGCTAGCTAAACTTTTCTATTTCACTTTAACTTTTCACTGTGTTCTGCTACTAGTCACTTCAGCTACTACCGGATACTGCTGCTTGTTACTGGTAGTTCTTCCTACTACAATGTTACTATGATTTGCCCCCATAAGGTAGACTTCGGCTATACTCTATAGAGAGCCGCTTGCCAATTTCCGGTTTTGCCCTTTTATTATCAAACATTTTCGTTATGTATTTTGCACAAATTGCAATTTTTCTATATAATGCTAATTTTTACACTAACATGCTATACACTACAAAATAGGCATTTTTGTCCTTTATCATTATGTGATAAGGGTTACTTGATATATTTACATTCAAAAAAGTTATTAATCAAAATGTACCTATTTTACATAACAAAAGTGCACATTAAATCTTTAATTTTACTATATTTCTTAAATGAGTTTATTTACATAAATTATCTATTTACTTATTTCAATCTATATATCATATGCTAACTAAATATCGTATTTACAATTCTTTCAGAACATAAAAATATTCTCATTAATTTTTTGCTTAAAACTATTACGCAGTTAATTTAAATTTCCAGAAAGTTCTATAGCGCGGCGCGCTGTGATTGGTCGATATTTTCTTAAACAAAATAAAGTTGTTTATATTAACTATTGTCAAATCGACCTTCTATTCAAACATATTGAGAGTTGTAAATACATGGTAAAACTATATTTAATACATTATTTAGTCAATTTTTCCGTATTTTCATTTTTTAAACAAATAAATATTCCTTAATCACTTTCTCGTTTAAAGTCATTTTTGCCGTTGTGAACAGTCATTTTGGCCGTCTCGAACATTTCTCCCGCCGTGCAGCGTCGCGAAGACCCGTCGCAGCGGCGCTGCATAATTTCGGTGAGAGACGTTGCCTCTACTTCGGCAGCGGCACGAGTTTTCTGGTTGGCCTCTTGATTATTCCATTCGCTGTGCGTACCTCCACAGTGCGGATCTGTCCGTCCGCCCCGGGGTATATGTTTTCAATCCTTCCTCGTGGCCAGGTGTTACGAGGTAACTGGCTGTCAGCTATGAGGACTGGATCGCCCACCTGGAGATCGGGGCCTTGACCGTGGGCCTCCCGCCGGTTTTGAAGTTCCGGCAGATATTCTTTGACCCAACGCTGCCAGAACATGTCAGCGAGTATCTGGGAGCGTCGCCAGTGTTTTTTGCTGTTCGCATCTTTTTCACTAAAAACTCCAGGTGTTGGCAGTCTCGCAGACCCTCCCAATAGGAAGTGATTTGGAGTGATGGACTCGTTGTCTTTGCTGTCTACTGAGATGTGAGTCAATGGTCTGCTGTTTACTGTATATTCCACCTCGCAGAGCAGCGTGGTCAAGACATCTTCGTGCGGATGTCTCTCATGAAGGACGGTGTATAGTGCCGTCTTCACGCATCGAACAAGCCGTTCCCACACCCCTCCCATGAAAGGCGCGGAGGGGGTTATAAATCGCCAGACTATGCCTCGTCGGCTGGCTTCTTCTCGGAAGGCCTCTCGAAGCTCCTTGTCGGCACCGTGCATATTGGTGCCGTTGTCCGAGTAAATCTCGGTGGGACATCCTCGGCGCGCTGCGAATCTTCTTAATGCCAGTATGGCAGAGTCTGCGCTGAGATCTTTCACAATTTCCAAATGTACAGCTCGTGATGTAAGGCAGGTGAAGAGCGCCACGTATCTCTTCTGATGCTGACGTCCCACTGTTACGGAGAGTGGCCCAAAATAATCCAGGCCGGTGAACGTGAACGGTCTCTGGTGATGTGCGAGACGCGTGCTGGGATGATCACCGGTGGCTGGCATGGATGGTTGTGCCTTTCTTATGCGGCACTGAACGCATTGGCTTACTATTCTTTTAGTAGTGGGTCTTAGTCTGATTACCCAGTAATGCTGTCGAACCTCGTTGATGGTTGGTTCGGTCCCGCAATGATGCAGGCTACGATGCGTCCAATCAATATACAATTGGGTGATGTGATGATCACCATCCAATATAGCTGGCCCTTTCATATCTTCAGAGACTCCTTTTACAGCGGCTATTCGACTTCGTAGCGCAATGATCCCGTCTTTCAATTGTATCTGTAGTGGTCGTAGGCGGCTATCATGGGCGACCCTCTTATCGTTACGGAGATCGGCTATCTCTTGTGTGAAGGAGTCTTCCTGGATGACATGTACCAGGAGCTTTTCGGCCTTTCTTATATATTCGGCCTCCAGTGTGATGTATTTGTTTACATCTTTGCTTTTCACCTGACTGGGAGGCTGCGCGAGACGTCGCGGATTGCACTTCGATCTCCTCCAGTCGGGGTCTTCCTCTCTATTTTTTTTTGTCCTTTTATAAAAGGTCCTGTCGGTTGTTTTGCGGCAGAGTGTTATGAATTGAAGCACTCTGGCCGTAGCTCGCACTAAGCGTTCCCATTTCGAAAATTTCGTCGGATCGGGAATGGCCTCTTTATATAGCGGAGCTCTATATCTTTCTGTGATGGTGAGAGATCTTTCTTCACCAGTAGGTTCGGATGACGTGGGTCGTTCTGTTGGCCATGCTGACGGTTCTTTGTATAGAAATGATGGGCCACTGTACCACTCGTGGTTAGAGTCGAAATTGGGTGGTACGTCCCTCGTAGCGGTGTCAGCTATATTCAATTTTGTGGGTACCCAGCGCCAGACGTCCACTTTACTATTGTCATCTATGTTTTCCTCGCTTGTGTGCAGCTCATTGGCCGCGTGGACGCGCTGATACGGGGCTTTAGTGTGTGCCCCGTGTAGCACCCATCCTAATTCTGTGAGCGAGGCTATTGGCTGGTGCGGTGGACCTCTGCGTACTTGTGTGGCTATTAAGAGTCTCCAGTTGTCTTGTCCTATCAGGATCCTAGGGTTGCCTGAATCATATGTCAATTGATCCTTTAAGCCTTTCAAATGCTTACAATTTTCTATGTCTGTTGCACGCACAGTCTGCGGCCCCAAGTTTAGGCTGGCGACCGTGCGTGCTCTGAATGGCACCCTTTTTCTATGGAGACTCTTCAGTGACACTTTGACTCTTTGGGAGTCCGGCGAATCGAGGGTAGTGTTCCCGATAGCTGTGATCTTGAATGGGTCCAACCGCCCTTTAGCTCCAATTTGATCGGCAATCTCTTGATCCATTAACGAGACTGTCGACCCATCATCCAGCAGAGCGTGTGTGTTTATTGCTCCCGCCGGTCCAATTACTCGAACTGGAATTATCTTCAAGTAAGCTTGATGCTTTGATACAGCGAATGAGTTTGCCACTGTCTCTTGAGGTTCTTTTAGTGGGCCCTCTGTCTTTTCCTTTCTATTATTATGAAGGAGTCGATTGTGTGTCGCGTTGCATCCTTTTATTCCACACTTCGTGGTTTTGCATCTGTGTGTCTGACTTCTATAACGCAGACACCGGAAACATAAATTCCTTTGCTTGGCGAGTTGCCATCTTTTATCAATATCTGCCTCTTTAAACTTGTTGCAGTCGGATCCGTAATGACCCTCTTTTTCGCACATACTGCATTTCGGAGACGGCTTAGTGGTAGCCGTGTGCGTCCTATGCACTGGACGATTATTTTGCGCTCCGCTTATGATCTCAGGAGGCGCAAATGCACTACAGTAGCGAGCTTGTTCGGTGATAAATTCACTGAAGGACCCGAGGTCTGGTCTTGAGTCATACTTTTCTGTATAAATTCTATACCACTGCGCGCGTATAGAGTTTGGCAGTTTGTCTGTGAGGTGTCGTAGCAGCTCTGCGTTAACGAGGTAATGGTCTCGCTTGAGTGCTCGAAGTGTGACGACGCTTCCCCTCACTTTGCTCGCGAATGTACAAATATCTCTGGGTGCCTCTGTACAGCGTGGCAATCCCCGTAATTTATCGGTTTCTGCTTGCGCGATTGAATCTGGACGCCCAAATTGTAGCTCCAGTTCTCGCATAATCTCATCTGGTTTAGCATGCCCGATGAGTTCCGAACTAACTGTTTCCAAGGCTCTTCCTTGTAGACTTCTTCGTAGTCTAGCAGTATTTTCTATGTCATTGAAGTAGCCTCGGGTTGTTTCATAAATGGCACGGAACGAAAGCCATTCAGTATGTGCTCCGCTAAAGCTCGGCAGTGTCATTATCGCTTTTGATGCTGCGAAAGTATTTGACGATGCACTCTCTGGTTTTGGTTTATCAGCGAGTGCGGCTATAGCGGACGTGAGCTCCGATATGAATGGTCGGAGCACCCTGTCTTCATTGCTGACAGGTGCCTGGTTAGGTCTTTTTATTATGGGATTCTTGGTTGCTTCTTCCGGTTGGGGATCCTGGTAGGCGGGCTCTGATACAGCAGGTAGGAGCCCCCTGTCTTCATCAACCTTGGAGTCCTGGCAAGCCTTCTGAGGTACGGGACTCTTCGGTATATTTTCAGCATTGGGATCCTGGTAGGTGAGCTCTGATACAGCAGGTAGGAGCTCCCTTTCTTCATCAACCTTCGAATCCTTGTTTGTGAGCTTCATCGGCGGCTCACTGAGGTCGACAACCTCCGGGGGTGGCTTTGTGATGTTTTTATTAAGTGGGGCCTCCCCACCGGTGGTTGCGCCTTGCGTTGGTTTTTGTTTGGCTACAGAATTCTCGAGCCAAGATCGGACATACTCACTTTTGGAGTGACCATCCTCATCATAGTCGTCCGATTCATCATCTTCTTCAGCCATTTGTAATGAGATCTGTGCGAGTTCCAATTTTATTCTCAGCACTTCCTCACGAGCCTTCAAAACCTTTTTACTGGGCCGAGTGGTCTTCTTTGACCTTGTACTTTTATCGGTGTGGCCCCTTGGTGGCTCTTCGGCGCGGGAATATACCCGGGCTGTTGGCGGTGATGCACAGCGAATGTCATCGTTGCCTTCTATTTGTTTCCTCTGCTTCGGTGTACCAGCTTTAACAACGGCTGGCACTGGCAGGTGTACCCCCCCATCGCAGGGGCAAGCTATCTGTTCTCTCTGCTTCGGTGTACCGGCTTTAACAACGGCTGGCACAGGCAGGAGTACCCCCCCATCGCGGGGGCAAGCTGGCGCCTCAGCGCCTTCTGTTGTGGATGGTGAGCGTGGTGGCATCTGGTGGCGGACGGTGTCGGTATTGTCCGACGGTCCATCATCCAGACCGACAGTCCACGCCATGGTTCCCCTTCCTTGCGAACGAGTGATCGGCATCTTGATTCTGAAATTTCAGCAACTTTAAAACGGTAGTGATTATTTACCCGGTTCCGAAATACTAACGGATTGACGAATCCCGTTCGAATGACCAGCGTATGTGGTCCGGTGTATACGGATGATTCGGCTCAAAGGACCATAAAATGGTCCAGCCGGCAGTACAGGTGGAAGAATCCGGCTCGAAGGACCATAAAATGGTCCAGCCGGCAGTACAGGTGGAAGAATCCGGCTCGAAGGACCATAAAATGTGCCGGACGGGCGTAACTCTCCGGAGTAAATGTTGTCGGAGATACCCCGCGAGTCGCTCACGTCCTACACCTGTAGGTTCCAGACTCCTCCAACTGCCGTCTTTCACTGCCGTCTTTCACTGCCGTCTCTTTGGTTGCTGCGGATAAACTGTGGACTGAGGTTCAAAATTAAAATGCACGATTTGTAAATTAAAATAGCAAGGGAGTGGCCAGCGGATCGACTAATTAATTTGTCGCGAGATTTTACACTGTTATTTATTTATCACTATTTTTCAACTATGATTGTTCACTATATATTTTAAAACACAGATTTAATTAAACACACAGCAATATTAAAATTTCTATTGGTTTTCTAAAATTTCTATTCGTATTTTTAAAATATCTGTTGGTAATATCAAATTTCTATTGGCAGTAACAAGTTTCTATTGGTATTCTCTACAATTTCTATTGGTAATTTTAAATATCTATTGAAAGTAACAAATTTCTATTGGTAGTATCCAAAATTTCTATTGGTAGCAGCTGGTTTTCTAACACTACTGACTAGCAGCTATTAATCAACTAAAATTAGTTGAATTTAAACACTTTTGTAACTGCGAATATCAGTTACCACTTTTTCCGTCTAGCTAACACTTTTCACGAAATGTAACGGCGAAATTTCCGTTACCACTTATTTCAGCTAGCCAACACTTTTTCACTATATGTAACTGCGAATATCAGTTACCACTATTTTTGGCTAGCTGACACTATTTTTCTATGTGCAACTGAGAATTTTCAGTTGCCACTTTTTCCGACTATGTGTAACTGCGATTTTTCAGTTACGACCTTTTTCGGCTAGCTAAACTTTTCTATTTCACTTTAACTTTTCACTGTGTTCTGCTACTAGTCACTTCAGCTACTACCGGATACTGCTGCTTGTTACTGGTAGTTCTTCCTACTACAATGTTACTATGATTTGCCCCCATAAGGTAGACTTCGGCTATACTCTATAGAGAGCCGCTTGCCAATTTCCGGTTTTGCCCTTTTATTATCAAACATTTTCGTTATGTATTTTGCACAAATTGCAATTTTTCTATATAATGCTAATTTTTACACTAACATGCTATACACTACAAAATAGGCATTTTTGTCCTTTATCATTATGTGATAAGGGTTACTTGATATATTTACATTCAAAAAAGTTATTAATCAAAATGTACCTATTTTACATAACAAAAGTGCACATTAAATCTTTAATTTTACTATATTTCTTAAATGCGTTTATTTACATAAATTATCTATTTACTTATTTCAATCTATATATCATATGCTAACTAAATATCGTATTTACAATTCTTTCAGAACATAAAAATATTCTCATTAATTTTTTGCTTAAAACTATTACGCAGTTAATTTAAATTTCCAGAAAGTTCTATAGCGCGGCGCGCTGTGATTGGTCGATATTTTCTTAAACAAAATAAAGTTGTTTATATTAACTATTGTCAAATCGACCTTCTATTCAAACATATTGAGAGTTGTAAATACATGGTAAAACTATATTTAATACATTATTTAGTCAATTTTTCCGTATTTTCATTTTTTAAACAAATAAATATTCCTTAATCACTTTCTCGTTTAAAGTCATTTTTGCCGTTGTGAACAGTCATTTTGGCCGTCTCGAACAGTAAGATATAAATATAACTCAAATACTCGAAACGTGATCCCTGAATAAGTATTCAAAATTTCAACATGTTGAAATATATATAAAGATAAAAATAACGATATAAAATATTTACCTTGTTACTCGGTCAGACATCCAGAGCAGAATTTCTAACATAATTCAAAATTAAATTATCTTTCAACCGTTAGCAATGTTTACCCTGTAGATCCTACATATTTACTGAGTAAGAGTTAAGGGTTTTGCGTGAACTCTGGCTTTTATTAATGTACATAGAACCTGTTGCCCTAACACGTGATTATTATTCGATGAAGTTTCTTAGTGAATACAGATATAATATTTGTAGTTCATACAAACAGTACATATACCTACAGTATTTACCACCACACCAATAGTCTTGTTCTTGTTTGGTAAAGCGAAGCGAAAAATATTATGCGGAAACCTGAGTGCCTGAAAAATTATAAATCAATATTAAGAAAATATGTGAAACCCGCTGACACGCATTTCTTTGCCCTGTAAACCTCTCTGAAATGCGAGGTCAGTGCTTTACAGTGGTGCGTATATACTTAGGCTGTAACTTTACTCTACCGTCACCATTACTATCATTTTATGAAACAAAATCCTATCAAATACCATAGACTGCTTAATAGGGGAGATATTTGCCATAGATGTAACATACAGACGAGTTGGAAACCGCTGTTTTTTTAGTTGCAAGACGCTGCGGCCCATCTCCTAGTTTTTTTGCCTCTGTTGGCTGTTTGGACACCCACGGGGCGACATGGGGTACTGGATATTCTTACACTGCCAATACTCTGACAGTCATCATGGTCAACTTTATTTTATTTATATTATGGTGTCGTAAGAGACGAGTATGAAAAATGTAAGATAAATATATTAAAATAAATTAGCTAAGATTGTCATAAAAACATACTAAATTAATGCCTCTCACATAGTTTGAAGAGCGCCTCTGAAGGCTCTCGAGGCCTGGGAGGGCGGAAGATGCTATCCAAACATTATTTAATTTTTTTAGAACATCTTTAGTTTAATGGATTTCCGCAAAATAATCGATTCTATTATAATTACATGGCAAGTACATTTTATAACACAAAATAAAAATACTTTGAATAAAGTTGCGAGTTCGAATCCATTGAAGTAATGTTGTGAACCACTCCTAAAACAAGAATTTTTAAGTTTACTTTGAAGGATTGACAGAAATATTATTAATATATTTTTTTATTTCTAAACCGTGGATTTAAATAAGTAATAATTAAAAATTGTGTAGACTTCTATAGAAATTATTAAGAATAACTCATAAATTATTGGCCAGACCTTGATCAAATTTATATTGGACCACATGTGAAGCACCAGCTTTCAAATAAAAAAAAATCATCGAAATCAATTCGATAAAAGTTATGAGGTAACACACATAAAAAACACAGTCGAATTGAGTACCGTCTCCTTTTTGAAGTAGAAAAAGAAATCAGATCCACTTTACCGTGTACATTTCGTATTCTAGTTCCAAAGACTAACCCTTTCATTTTATACTCTGTTAGTTACGAGCCATGTAATATAGTTGCTTTGATGCATTTACTGAGTACAAAGGATTACAACGTCACTTTACCATCAAAATTACGTTCATAGGACGGTTGGTACTTTGATAATTACGGATTTAAAATAGATAAATTTAGTTTTTATAGTATAGTTTTTTTATATTATATTTCAATGTTATGTAAATAAATTATTATTTTTATTCTAATATCAACTAAAATATCTTATATTCAAAATCTAATGTTTTCTTTCTGTGACGAAATGGATTTTGACGGAGAATCTCGGCTGGATATGCGAGAGGCCCAAGTCCAGTCGAGAATCTCCGTCAAAATCCGTTTAATAGTATAGTTTTTTTTAATATTATATTTCAATGTTATGTAAATAAATTATTATTATGCTTCAGTGTTTCGTTCTCGAGATTAGATAACACAGGTAGTCACACATACAATGTCGCCATCTATGCACTTAGTTTAAAGTAAAAATAAAACAAGACGGTAGATTAATATTACTTCATGGTTGCACTGCGCTCGATTTATCATTCACATTTCAGTGCTCCGCCACTTCGCACGTCTTGCAACTGTGTTAATTTTTGTATAAATTATAGTGCTTAAGTTTTTTATTTTAAATTATAGCCTTTAAATTACTTTAAAGTTAATAAAATACCGAAAAGGAAAAACGACGACTTGGATTGTTTAAATCATATTACGAATAAAAACTTGAAGACAACTGTTAAGAAGCCAACGCTGCAGATCGTTATCGCCCCCGGATTTTGCCAGCAGGCTATCTCTTTTCTATGACCTATGGTTATAAATAACATCAGATCAAACTATATCGTGAATAAAATACCCTTCTCACAAACACCTTATCAGTATGATATTCCAAAACTTAACTGTTTTCCATCAGAAACAAAAGATTTCGATTGGGCAATAGATAGTTCACTGTCTATAGGCGCTGTTTCAAAATGTTGAACCCTGTGATGGTTAGTTCATAACTAAAATATTCTTAGTACCGAAACCAAACGGTATGACTCGTTTTAGTCTTAATTTAAAAATGTGAACAAATTTTTGTAAACACAAAGCATTTTAAATTGGAAGATCTTAGAACAATGGCAAAACTTGTTTCAAAAAGTTGTTTATGTCAACAATTAACCACAAATAAGCATTTTTTCTAATGAAATTGTATTAATTTAAATAATAAAATTCATGACAATTCATGAATATATTTACGGTTTGTATTGAGGAATATTTTATATGAATTTAATATTCTCCAGTTCGGCATAAATACTGTACCCTACGTATTTACAAAAATAATGAAACTGTTTGTTAAACTCTTAAGACGTATTGGTGGTATTGGTAACCTGTCAGTAAGCTACCCAGACTACTTATTGTATATTATATATAACAATCTATGACTTATGTCTTATATCACGCACCTATAACAAATGTGTAAAAAATATTGACGTTATGAAGAAACTTTTTTGTGGCTTAGGTTTCATTATTCATAAAATTAAAAGCTGTATGATTCCTAGTAATATAATTTTGTATTGGAATTTATGATAAATCCCAGATTTTTATGATAAATTCCAATATAATGGAAATCAGTTTACGTTTTATAGAATGTGTAAAATTTAAAGCCAAATTATAAATATACTTATAAAAAAAATCATAAAAGATTTAGAATCAGGAACTTTGTACGCTCAGTAAGCCTGTTAACGTTCAGCTTGTTCAGCTATTGTATATGCCTGACTTCACACTATGGAGTTCGAAAGGTGCAAATTCCTTAACCTTATAGGAAGTGAAAATCATGGATGACTGGTATAGTCATCAAATTGTCATAATTTTTCGTTAATGCCTACATTAGATCTAGATTTTAATTGGTCGATAAAATCCATCGATCAAGTTGTAAATAAATAAAAATTTTATTAATTCAGTCTGGAAATTAATTCTGACGCCTCAACAACGGGATGGGGCGTGGCCTGTATGGGAAAGACTGCAAGCGATATTTCAAGTAACGCTGAACGAAGGCATCACATTAATTATCTAGATTAGATTTAGAGTTAATAGCTGCATTCATTGGACTTAAATTATATGCCAAAACATTATCCAATAGTCAAATAAAAAAGTATAGATAATACAACTGCAATTTCGTACATAAATCGCATGTACGAAAAATGAATGAAAAATGCAATACAGGACATTTACCTAAGGTTGCTAAAAACTATGGCAATGATACGAAGCAAGCATATAATCTTTTTTGTTTCTACTTTATATATCCCATCTGTCGAGAACACTATTACTGACCCCAAATCTAATCACCCTGACATTGAATAGGATTGTCAGATTTTGCTTTGTGTACCAGATATTTACATATTTGCTAGCGGCAAAAAAAATATATATATATATATACAAAATATTATGTATCATTGCATAAAGACACTGATGGCTATACTAACGACGCTTTCTTTCTTTTTTCCTCAATTGTTCTTAAAACATTAAGAAAAATTACTATTAGCGTTAAAGCTAGAGGTATATTGATAGTACCGACATGGCTATCACAGCCTAGGTATTCCCTGTTTAATCGGCTCCTGGAGTCGATTTTGTTCATTGATTTTTAATTCTGTTAAGGAACTAATTGTTTCTTATTCCAGCAACTACCCGATAATGGGCGTATTACCCTGGGTGCCGGAATTCAATGCGGGCTTTTTTATTAAAAAGAAACATTCCCTGCACATCTATTCCGATCATATTGGTTTCCCTTTCGCCCATCTCTATGAAATATTATGATACATGTCTGAAAAAATGGTATAATTTTTGCAAGAATAACAACATGTATCAGGCATCAATACCAATTATTGGTTATTTCTTAATGAGTCTATCAATCTAGAGCCCAAACTAGCGAGGATGACCATAAACAAAAAAAATTAAGGTTATTTATGTAGGCTTTACCCAAATATGATTCAACTTTGGGACACCTCATTATTAATAGAAACTCTCGCTAGCTGGGTGCCGAATTAGAATCTATCTTTTGAGAAAATATCTATATTAAAAAAAAAACTAGTTGCCTTCTTGCACTAATAACGGCGCACAGGACCCAAACCCTATTAAAAATAAATATTCAAAATATAAGAATTTCACTTGATGAAATTTCTACTAATGTTCCCGATTTGACAAAAACATCTCGTGTTAATTCTAATCAGCCAACCCTTGTTCATCCATACTTTAGACACACTACACTAGTATAAAGGAGCCCCATAATACGGTTTCTGTTTAAACGCTAAGTAGATGGATAAAGAGTTGGAGGTTAGCGGGGTTGATGTTACTACATTCTGTGCGCATAGCACTAGGCACACCAGCACGGCTGGAGCCCATAGACTAGCTGTCAACTTAAATATAATAAGGAAAACTGCCGGCTGGACGGGTGCCTCCACAACTCTTGCGAAGTTCTTTAATAGTTCTATAATGGATAATATCAACTGATACCTACTGAACACTGAGACATAGTTCCGCTAAGAGTTTACTAATTAATGTTAATTAAATATGTATCGTTAATCACGATAATCGTATGTCATAGCAGTGTATTTTTTGTGTACATTTTATAGTGATTATAATTAAAATTATTTTATTCATGAAATATTGAATTATTTCCCATTGTAAATAATTTCTGTTGGGATATTTCACAATTAACTCTCAACATCTACCTGTGTTATCTAATCTCGAGAACGAAACACTGAAGCATAATTAATGATTAAACGAACTTACCTGTAAGTGAAGTTCTATCATAATTATGTGAGGTGTTTCGTTCGAAGAGATTAGCATCCCTCCCGCCCTGTTTATTTTTAACCCTCATGTTGTGAAATATCATGTCGTTTCTCTACTCTGAACTAAATGATAAATCGAGCGCAGTGCAACCATGAAGTAATATTAATCTACCGTCTTGTTTTATTTTTACTTTAAACTAAGTGCATAGATGGCGACATTGTATGTGTGACTACCTGTGTTATCTAATCTCTTCGAACGAAACACCTCACATAATTATGATAGAACTTCACTTACAGGTAAGTTCGTTTAATCATTAATTTTTATTCTAATATCAACTAAAATATCTTATATTCAAAATCTAATGTATTCTTTCTGTGACGACATGGATTTTGACGGAGAATCTCGGCTGGATATGAGAGAGGCCCAAGTCCAGTCGAGGATTTTTAATCAAACAAATCTACTCATTTTTAAGTACTTACGCAAGAAATATTACTGAAAGTGCTGTAAATAGTAAGTGGATGTTGTGGTCCATAGACATTTACGTCTGTTCTCGATTAAGAACTAGAATGCAAACGCGTTGTCACCCCTGAGGACGAACATGGAATGCCTCGTATCCAGTAAGAGGGCCTCCGGTTCTCTACACTCATCATACAAAACACAAAAGCAGTAAGCTGCTAAATCACGCTGGTATTCTGTGAAATTGTGATCCTTCACCTGTCGAGCCGACCCATTTGTGCTACAACCATAACATGGCTGCTAAGATAAAGATATGAGAATTTTTTCTTTATGAATTTTCTAGAATATTTTTTATTAAAAACCTACCCCAAACCTGTATCGTTAGATTGTACGTGGTCATGCATATATCGCATTTGCAGATACTCATTATGAAGAAGTCCTCCCCACACTAGGTACTTGTCCCCACACTAGGTACTTATGGTTCCCCTGATCTTGCAGTTGTTCATGGGCGGCGGTAGTCACTTACCATGAGGTGTGCCGCATGCTCGTTTGCTCTTCTATAAAAAAAATTATCATCATGCAAGCCTTACTGTAGAGACAGTTTGTAATCGTAAACGAGATCAAAAAACTTAACACCAATTTCAAACAAGATCCGAAGTCAAGGAAAACTAACGAATACATAGAGAAGAGAATCAAAGATTTCGATGAACTTTGGCTCGAATTCAAAATCAACAACGAACAATTATCGACATTAGCAGACAAGGCTCACAAATATTTTACAAAGGACATTTTTCTTGTGTATGAACATTTGTACAGCAAAACGCAGGAAATTATGGCTGTGTATGAGTATGAATCAAAGGATAAATCGACGAAGGATAATACCACCCAGGTGGACCTTGAGAATTTAAAGAATTATTAAGCTTGCAGCGAACTAACTTTCGAGCATTTTCGAGAATAACTGAGAACTTAGACATCGAAAACATCGAAGAGAAATGGGAGTTAGAGTATGAGTTAAGAAACCTTCAAAATCGTTGGAGCAACATCGAAGAAACTCACTTGAAGATCTACAATATTCTCGAAGGTTCCGATTTAAAGTACGACAAGGAATATGAGGAAAAGGAAATCAAGTTTAAATACATGAATAGGTTACTGAACAAAAAATTAACATCTCAAAACTATGTACACCTAACAACAAAACATAGAAATACCTACGTTTTCTGGGAATTATATCCAATGGACTACATTTTTTTGACCTGTTTAAAGAAGCCGTTCACAACAATCCTTCAATGAATAAGGCACAAAAAATGCAACACTTAAAGGGCAAGCACAGAGGTGAAGCCGAGCGCCTAATATATCTTCAGAACACTTGCATATATCTTCAGAAAACTATGACTCCGCGTGGAAAATATTAGCTCATCGCTATGATAATCAGCAAGTCCTCTTTACGAAGCACATTGAAACTCTTATAAATCAACCTTACATCCAAAAACAATCATCAACAGAACTCAAACGACTTCACGATGTATAAATGGAATGCATTCATGGTGTTTTCAATATGGGGATTGACAATTGCTCTTGGGATCCGATTCTGGTACACCTTATAGCAAAGAAATTAGATACAGCAACGTACAGTGATTATATGGAGTCAAATAAAGACCCACGGGAACTACCTGATTTGGATGAGTTTATGGCGTTTTTGGAAGCTAAATTTACAGCCCTAGAGCCAATGAATAGAAAAGAGCAGACAGTCGAAACATCAAATTTTATTAAAAATAACCATGTATCAAAATTTCAACAACGTGACCAAAAACCTGCAATTTATGAGAATAGAGATACATCATTCAAGAAATATTATTAGTTAGTTATAGTAGTTATAGGTAGTATATTAGTTATAGGTAAACTCCAAATTCATACCTTCTTGTCCTTTATGCAAACAAAATTACGCATTGTTTCAATGCAAAAGATTCGAAGTTAATACACCTGAAATGAAATTACATACCATTTCAAAACTACACATATGCGAAAACTGTTTATACGTGCATAAATATGAATGCAATTTTGAAAAACGATGCAAGGAGTGCAATAAGAAACATAACACCTTATTGCACGACGTTTATATTACAAAGGCGGCTAATAATGTAAGTTAGGCGAACATGGCCTTGAAGTCGCAGGGCATGAAACCACATGTACAATTGAACCACGTGGCTGGAAATGATGACGAAATATTGCATGCCATAATCAAGATGCAAGTAAGGGCAGCAGATGGTTCTTACATCACACTGCGCGCACTTCTAGACCAGGGATCGCAAACGTCCCTTATATCCAAAAATGCAGCGCAAAGGTTGGGGCTGAAACGTCAAAACTTCAATGCATCTGTCACCGGTATCGGTACATCGCCAAACAAAAGCCGAGGAAAAGTATTATTGCACTGTAATTCATTATTGACCGA
Source organism: Parnassius mnemosyne (assembly GCA_963668995.1). Lineage (NCBI taxonomy): Eukaryota > Metazoa > Arthropoda > Insecta > Lepidoptera > Papilionidae > Parnassius > Parnassius mnemosyne. The sequence goes on from CAVLGL010000086.1 coordinate 27,891,864, forward strand.
TTATGCATTCTCTACAGAAGCTTTAATAATGTCCAAAGTTATTAACTGCCTAGCTGTGACGTCATTCGAGAATAAAAATTGGCCACACATACAACACTTGCAATTAGCGGATCCTAAATACAATATAACGAAGCCTATTGATATTCTTTTAGACGCTAAAGTTTATGCTGAAATCATCATGGATGGGTTGTTAAAAGGCTCGCCATGACAACCAATAGCACAGCAAACACAAATGTGTTGGATTTATCTGATTCTATGACGAAAACATTCAACTGTTAATTTACCTTCAATAATATCGAAGACATTAGCAATTATTGGGAAATTGAAGATATATCGAAGCATGAACGCTCATTAACTTTAGAAGAGCAGTTTTGTGAAGATTATTATATCAAAACGACTAAATGATTATCAAATGGAGTATATGAAGTACGTTTACCTATGAATAAAGGCTTTGAAAGGCAATTAGGCCACTCGAAACTAAAGGCAGTCGCGCAGTTCAAGCAATTAGAGCGAAAGCTTGAAAAATATCGGCAGCTATGTGAAAAGTACAACCATTTCATGAATGAGTATATTGCAATGAACCATATGAAACCAGCAGTGGAGACTAATTCTCTAGAATGTTATTTACCACATCACGGTGTCCTAAAATTTGAATCTAATAGTACAAAATTACAAGCTGTTTTTAATGCATCGGAAAAAAAATCGACTGGCTTTAGCTTGAAAGACTTAATGGAGTGCGGCTCTAAACTGCAACGTGATATACTGGAATTATTATTAAGTTGGCGTGCTTACAAATATGTATATAAAGCAAATTGCGAAAAGATGTATCTTATGATCAAGGTACAAGAAGATGTCCAGCAACTACATAAGATTATGTGGCGGAACGAACAAGGCGCTATGCAAGATTTTCAGTCATGCACTGTCACATATGGTATGAAAGCTGCACCTTACTTGGCTCTCAGAACGATGCAGCAATCAGCAAGTGATGACGCTGACGTTTACCCTATAGCAACTGAGATCTTGAAGAAGAGATTATATGTTGATGATTTGATATATGGTAGCAACAAGATCGAGAAAGCAAAGCAAGCACAACGCAAATTAATTGATATATTACGAGAAAGCGGTTTTAACTTGAGAAAAAGGTCCAGCAATGAACCCAGACTCCTAAAAGATTTATCTAACGACCAAATTAATGTCTCTACTGTTAACTTCAACAACTGCTCATCATCATCAACTAAGGCATTAGGGTTGCGTTGGCATCTATCCTGTGATATTTTTACATTTGACAATAAGATTGAGAACACGCAAAAGCCCGATACAAAACGCTCTATTTTGTCAAACATATCGAAGCTTTTCGACGCGCTCTGTTGGTTATCTCCGAGCACAATAAAAGCAAAACTATTGTTTCAACGACTTTGGAGTGAGCATAAGGAATGGGATCAATCATTGTCACCAGATATTCAACACGAGTGGAGTAAACTAAAGGAAGAATTAATGAACATAAGTAAAATTAAAATTCCGAGATGGGTCAGCAATACTCAATCATCAGTACACGGCTACGCAGATGCGTCAGAAAAGGCTTATGCGACCGAAGTTTACATCAAAACCTATAAGGAGGATAAGGAACCCAGGATAAATCTCATAGCAGCGAAAACAAAGCTAGCCCCACAGAAGAAACGTATTACATTCAAAAACATATTAAAAAAGATAGACAGGTTACACACTAACATTAATGTATTTTAAAGTGGCGCAGGTAGTACTATATCTACGTACAGTTACTTATTATGACACGTTGCGCTAACAAAAAGAGACAAATGATACGGCATATCTATCGTTAGAAAAAGATAAATATACATCATTAGTTGCGTATTGATTGCTGCTGAGCGTTCATTGGCGCGAGCGCGTCACATACCGATATGGAAATGAACACACTAGCTAGCGTCAAAGTTTAGACTAGCGGTTAGTGTTGAAATAATAAAACCAATTATGAACAAAACATCTTTTTTTTATAGGAGAGAGGGAAAACGAGCATGCGGTTCACCTGATGGTAAGTGACTACCGCCGCACATGAACAACTGCAACACCAGGGAGGGAATTGCAGATGCGTTGCCGGCCTTTTAAAAAGGAGTACGCTCTTTTCTTGAAGGTCCCTAAGTCGTATCGGTCCGAAAAAATCACTGATGGTAATCGATTCCACAAGGAAGTCGTGCGAGGAAGAAAACATCTTCTAAATCGCACAGTGGTGGACCGCCAATCATCCAGATGGTGTGGATGGTATCGGGAGTTCTGCCGCGATGTGTGTTCGTGAAATTTGGCGGCTGGGATTAAACCGAACAATTCCTCAGAGCACTCCTCATGGTAGATGCGAAAGAAAATGCAAAGGGATGCAACATCTCTTCGCAGTACCTATGAATCGAGCTGATCGGAAAGGGCTCGGTCGTCGACGATTCGAGCCGCTCTGCGCTGGATGCGGTCAAGTGGAAGGAGCTGGCACTGGGGAGCCCCTGCCCAGAGATGGGAACAGTATTCCATGTGAGGCCGAACCTGCGCCTTGTAAAGCTGCAGGCGGTGTGCCAGCATGAAGTACTGTCCCGCTCTGCTGAGCACGCCAAGCTTTTTAGAGGCCAATTTGGCCTAGCGGTAAACGCGCAAACTTGTGTCTTCTGAGGATTAAACTGGACTAGATTTAGTCGCCCCCAATCCGAGACTTTGTCCAGCAAAGACTCGACTTCAGACACAAGTTTGTTCCGGTACTCGGCCACGTTTTCCCGAGAAATATTGGCCCGGCCGGTGTATAGAGCATCACCAGTGCTGTCATCCGCATATCAATGAATGTTACCAGTTAGCAACATATCATTGATGTGCAGAAGAAACAGCGTTGGTGATAGCACACAGCCTTGTGGAACACCAGCGTTAATAGGCTTGTAGTCAGAACATGCACTGTCTACAACGATCTTGATGCTCCGATCTGCAAGGAAGCTGGTGATCCAATTGCACAATTTCTCGGGAAACTCATAGGAAGGGAGCTTCGAAAGAAGCGCTTTGTGCCAAACCCGATCGAAGGCCTTCGCAATGTCCAGACTAACGGCCAATGCCTCCCCCTTGGACTCTACTGCCTCCGCCCATCTATGAGTCAGGTAGACCAGAAGATCACCAGTTGATCGACCCCGACGAAAACCATATTGGCGGTCACTAATCAGCTGGTGATCCTCAAGGTACCGGATGAGCTGGCAGTTAATAATGGATTCCATTATTTTGGAGAACAAGGAGGTGATCGCGATATATGTAGGCCTATAGTTGGACGGGTCTGAGCGGTCGCCTTTTTTAGGGATCGGGTGGACAAAAGCTGTCTTCCATGAATTCGGGACTACGCCATGGGAGTAGGAGTACCGGAAAAGATGCGTTAAGACCGATGCCGACTCCGGAGCACACGTCCTCAACACAATTGGGGGGATTCCGTCAGGCCCACTCGATTTCTGGATGTCCAGGGAGGGAAGTGCTTTGCGAACCGAGCGCTGTGAGAACAGCACATCCGGCATGGAGCACTCATACCGCGTGATGGTCGGCGGTGTTTTCCCCCCGTCATCAAGAGTCGATTTGGACGCAAAAAGGGAGCCTAAAAGGTCGGCTTTGTCTTTTGCGTCTTGGGCCAGTGAGTCGTCCTCCCTGTGCAGAGATGGTAGTGATGGCTTACAGAAATTCCCTTGGACAGCCTTGGCGAGAGACCAGAACGCGCGGGTTCCCGAAGGAAGGCGAACTAGTTTCTCGCCAATTTTGCCTATGTTCTCTGACTTTGCCTTGGCAATAACTCTTTTGAAGGAACTGGAGGCGGAATTATACTTCTTTTTAAGTGTGCTGCTGTTTATATCCCGAGTCGCCGAAGCCGCAGCCCAGGCTTGATAACACTCCTGCTTACTGCGTAATGCAGTCGTACAGGAGCGACTAAACCAAGGCTGAGATCTGTCTCCGATGGGTACCACAGATGATGGAATAAATAGTTCCATTCCCTGTAGCACCACATCAGTGACAGAGTCAGCAACAGCGCTGGGATCATCCGGCGAGAAGCAAACCCACCCTCGTGGGTAGGATGCAAAGAAAGACCGCATTCCGTCCCAATCCTCCGACCTGTAATGCCAAACACGGCGGTAACCTGCAGAACGCAATCGCGAAGGGAGCGTGAGTGGCACCATACTCCGGATCAGCCAATGGTCCGAAGAGCCGAGAGGGGCATCGACGGAAACCTGATATCCGTCCGGATGAGAGGTCAGCAGAAGGTCCAATAGGAAAGGTATATGATCCTTCACATCTGGAATCCACGTAGGCGAAGTAACCAGTTGTGTCAGACCATATGCTAAGGCAAAGTCATAAACAGATCTCCCCGCATGATTGGTTAAACGTGAACCGAGCCATTCGGCATGGTGGGCGTTAAAATTGCCAAGGATCACGATCTCTACGGATGGGATTGTAGCAAGGAATCTGTAGCCGAATCTGTTGGACGTGGTCGATGAGTCGGTCTGTTTCGGCATTACCGCTATGGGACTTATAGAGGCACCCGTAGACGCGCGGATGGTCGTCGCTATCTACGCGTAGCCAAAGGATGGACAGGTCCGAACCTTCAAGACTACCGAGGCGTTGAAAACAGATGTCCTCTCTGATATACACGCAAACTCCAGCCCGAGGCACAAAGGACTGCTCCAGTTTGTACTCCGGGTAGGAGAGATACGAAATATCAGCCGGAGAGGAAACCTGCGTTTCGGTCAGAAAGAGCAAGGCCGGCTTCGCCGTCTCGAGATAGTGTGTCGGCGTTTAGGTTAGAGTGAAGTCCCCTGATGTTGCAGAAATTCACGGATAGCGTGGCAGGGGTCGCCTTGGTATTGTTGCTCAGTTTGCCCCGAGCAGTTATGTTTTTGAGCGAAATTTTGCCCCCCCCCCCCTCAGAATACGCGGGGCAGCCTAAGCACCCACGCTCAGGATTTGAATAACATGGTCGTGGATGCTCAGCGAGGGATTCTCCAGGGGTACTGGTACCCTCGTGGGGTAGTCTATCGTGTAATTCCTTGCCTTTTACAGTTGCCGTGTAATTTGTGCACCACCTGAAAACACAGGAAGGCGTTTTTACCACGAATTACTAGAAGATTTACACGCTGTAGCTAAGGTATAGCCGCGACGCGAGAGCGAGCCCGATTGAATGCGGGTTGGGCAATTACTTGAATTTCGTATTGCCATTTTAGAGCGAGTATATCGTATCTATTCCTTAAAAACATCTTAGATTACATTGCCACGGCTGGAATTATGTGGAGCTGTTTTTTTATCTAAATTGATACAAAAGCTTATTGTTTCGATGTCATTAGCTCAGGACAAATTACAAATTCATGGCTGGATGGACTCAATGGTTGTCTTGGGCTGGATTCATGGCAATACTGCAAGATGGAAAACATACGTGGCGAACAGAGTGAATGAAATAATTATGGTCATACCGTCATCCTGCTGTAGGCATACTAAATCAGAACATAATGCAGCTGACTGTGCCACGCGAGGACTTTCACCATCTCAACGATTATCGTATTCTCTATGTTGGAATGGACCCTCGTGCCTCAAGGAGAACAAAGTGTATCCTCCAGAAAAATATGAAGCTCCGGAATTTGAACTGAAGACCAAACCTCGGATATGTTCTACAGAGACTAATCATTCACCGTTTATCAGTGAGCTTCTATATAAATACAGCTCAGTTACAAAGGTGACCCGCGTGTTATGTTGAGTGTTACGTTACATTACTATCGCACGTAAGCGCGTGCGAAACAATAACAATTTCTATCCAAGTTATATCACTGTCAATGAAATTAAATATGCTACTTAATAATTAATTAAATCAATTCTTTTAGATAACTTTGCGCAAGAGATAGAACAATTAAGGCCTTAACAGTGGTTGTAATGCCTAAATTTAGGATATTTAAGTAAAAAAATCTCAATAACTGTTCATTTAATCCACAAAGAAAAAATACAAAGTAACAGAAGAAGATTTGGTAAATGTTTTTAATTTAACAAAATTGTATTTCTGTCAACTCCTTATTAGAAAAAAAATCCCCAAAGAGTACCTATCTTTGTCATATTTTGCAAAATTTCTCCAAAACGGCACAAGTTTTTTAAATAGTTCTTACACTAAAAAAAGGTCTTAAAAATATTAATATTTTTAATTGAGAGTTTTATTTTTATAACCCGTTTTATAAGAGAATATATCATTTTTCCCTGAAATTGAATATATTTACGCGAGCGCGCATGCTCCGTCGCCATGTAAGCTCTGTCACAGTCCGTTTTCGGACATCGTCGAGGGTGGATCGCACGTCGGTGTTGGAGCGACTTCGTTCAAATATATATTAGTTTTTTAAAAGTTTATACTTAATTATAAATATTTTTATGACTAGAAATACTTAATTTAGTTAATATCTGTACACTGGTAACTGTAAATATTATTTTATAAATAAATGAATTTTTAAAGTGCCCAAAGAAGAAGAAATTTCTGCGGCGACGTTGATTAGTGAAATTGAAAAATGCATTTTTATATAATTTAGATGTGGAACGACGAAAATGCTCCCGTTACTTAGATTTCGATAGTTTTTAATACCTATGTAATTTTATTGTTGCATATTTTTATTAATTACTTGATAATGAATTTTATAATTATGTATTACAATAAAACGCTGTTTTTATAAGTATGACTTTATAAAATATTATTGGGGAGAGAAATAAAGATACAGATACTTACATTTAGGTACACTGTTATCAAATTTAATCAAACAATTTAAATAAATAAAAGAATGGTGCTTACCTAAGAATAAATAACTATATAAAGACATTCTTGGGTTTATGGTTTTTTTTTATGTTAGACAAACTATCATCTAAAAAATGTAAAAAATTTTAAATTGGAGAGGGGTTTCTCTACGTGATGAAGTTAGAAATGAAGGTATTTGCATAAGAATCAGAGTAACTGACATAGCCCAAAGGAATATTACAGTGAAATGGCAATGGGCTAGCTAAATAACTTGGAAAACATATAAAAAATAGGAAGAATGGTCCTCGAGTGGCAACCTCGTACAGGTAAGCGAATTAGTACTCAACCTTTATTCCTCTCCACGTATTCTCATACACTTTTCTTCACACATACACACACACACACACACACACACACACAAAAATAGGTCTCAAATAATACTTACCTAGTACTATTAGGCAAGAGTGAATAGGTGTTTGTTAAGTCAATGCAATTCACCATCTTAGACTACATAACCACTTACCGATGGGATTGTAGTTGCTTTACTACTTGCTGGGTAAAAATAGTAAAAAAAAATTTACCCTGTGAAAATTTGCATTTAGATATAATTTTTCTAACCAACCATAAAAATATGATGAGAATATGTATATAAGTATAAATGTTGCCTCACACGGAACAGTAATAATATAATATTATATCTTCCATTATCTCTGAAATCCGAGGTATGTTCATATTAAGAGGCTGAATAGAGCCACATTGAAATGCATGGAGATTGTTTTGTAATTTCACATCATTATCGAAAAAACATTGTACTATTTTAGGTGGCGGTTTGCAAAACACGATTCCACAAAAATTAACTCAATAGAAAATAATTGCAAAGTTGCTTCAAAAAATACTTAAATTTTCAACGTCAATTTTTTTAACGTGGTAGAGCCATGCTACAGCTATATTTATTAGGTATAGTTGTAGCACGAATGGGTCGGCTCGACCGGGGAAGGGTCACGCTCTCACGAAATAACATGTAAAATAGCAGTTTAACCCTGCTGTGTTTTGTATGGTGAGTGTAGAGAACCGGAGAAGCTTTTTACTGGAAACGAGGCATTACATCTTAGTCCTCACGGGTGACAACGCATCTACATTTTGATACGTAATCGAGAATAGATGTAGATGTGTATGGGCCGTAGCAACCACTTACCATCAGGTGGACTGTGTGCTCGTTTGTCACCCTTATTCTATTTAAAAAAAAAGCTTTCTGAGATTTCAGTAAAATAATGTTAAGTATTGTAAGCACTCGTACAATTATGTCTCATGTTAATAAAGCTATTGGGCTATTTTGATTTGTAATAAAGTGATTTTACTTCAAAGGTTAAATAATTTATTTACCTTTCTATATCAAGAACCGTTTTTCTGTCACTCCTATTGAATTTGACAGTGCTTGCTGAAATTTAGCATCTTTAGAAGGATCAGAATCGCCAGCTGATCCGGCTGTTAGATATTGCAAAAATAATCGAAAATATTTATTTTTACTTTCATGCCCAAGACTACCTTGTTTTATTTTATTACGGTCAAATAATATTTATTAGGTTATAAAGCAAGTATTTTTGTAAATGTTTTGTATGTAAATGTAAATGTTTTCATTATTTTGTTATTCTATTGTTTACAGTTATTATCACGTCTTAGCTTTACACCAAGAATTACATTAGAAATTCTTGATGGGATGCGATGTAACGCGCATACATTATTATCATCAAGAACTATAATATATATATATATATATATATATATATTTGTTTTTTTTACCAGTAGAGTTTCAACAAAATCTTAAAAATGTTCAATGAATTAAAAAATGCTAATAATTATATAATTCCAAGTCAGTGTTTTACAGTTAAAGATCAGTTATAAAGAGCCAATGTTATTATTTTCATTTTGATTGATTTAATTCGAGACTAAAATAAATGTGAAAGGGCTTTTATCTGCAATAATAATTTTCATCAAAAATAACATTAACTTATAAAAGTCATATACACGGTCAATCATACTGAAGATTATCAATTGTACTACAAAATATTTAAAAGACTATTTCCAGTATAATGACCCGAATATCATCATTAATGTTTGACTGGCTCACCTAAAAGTTTTATCACATGGCTAAATGATTGACTTTTATATTATGATAAGGTCATGCTTTTCTATAAAAAGTTGCAAGAAATTTTAAATCACGGCCCTATTGGTTTGTTTTACTTTTTACTTAACTAGTGAAAATTAAGATGGACTTATTTAAAAGTTTACTTTCTTGTGTAAAAAGTGCTACTTAGAATTTTATGCAAATGATAATTAAAGTTTCTATGTAAATAAGTGTAACATAGCGGGTATTATATTCAATGGTAGCGGCCATCCGTATTAGCAAAGCCAACATCATTTTTTGTATAGTTCATTTCAAATAGGATGGCAGGATTCCACTTGAGACTTAGCAATTACAGCTGTAATGTTAATCTATTGTTGTGTGATTATTTTATTGCTTTAACACTTGAAGTTAAGCATCTGTTGATAATACTGAACCAGTATAGCTGGAATGACGAATTTTGGTACTTGAACATTAAAACAAATTAAATTGTAGATAAAAAATCTTTAAAAAAATTTTTTGGAAGAATGTTTGTGACCATGTCATAAGAGTGGAAAACGAATTTTCGAGGGATCGGATACAACCATTTATAATAAATACGTGTGAGGACGCAGATACCGATGAATGTTCTTCAGAGTGATTGATTAAACAAAATATTAACAAGTTGTTATAAGTATTTAAAATAGTTAAGTTAAAAGTAATAAAGGTTTTTTATCTACAATTTAATTTGTTTTAATGTTCAAGTACCAAAATTCGTCATTCCAGCTATACTGGTTCATTATTATCAACAGATGCTTAACTTCAAGTGTTAAAGCAATAAAATAATCACACAACAATAGATTAACATTACAGCTGTAATTGCTAAGTTTCAAGTGGAATCCTGCCATCCTATTTGAAATGAACTATACAGAAACCGGCAAAGTGTTGCTCAAGGCACTATAAACAAAGCAGCTGATAAAATGTTACACTCATAACTCTTAACAAAAACTGTTTTCGCAAATGGTCTTATAGATAATAATAACTATTCCGCCGTGTTAGGTGCAGGAGCTATTATTAGAAGGAGAAGAGGTAAAATTTTGTTTTAGAAATGCGCAATCAATATTGTTTTGTCTGCAATTGAGCATAAAATAAAAAATAACTTCAGCCAAAGAGCATAACTGGCATTATACTCAGGCCCATCAATTGGTATGGAAAAAAATAATTTTACCAGGTCTCAAAAAATCAATCAAAAATCAAAAAACATAAATATTAAAATCAAAAAATGTATATATGTATGTCTATACATACATATAATGATTTATGGCCGCTTAGTAACTGACGGTGACTCACTATAACATCCTACAGTCACGCCGAAACTAAGAGGAGAGAATCACTGTAGAAAAGGTAATAATTTATTGCGGAAATTTTGTGATAAAATTTAAAAAAATTATAAACTTATCCAAGTTAATGTAACTTAGTCTAACTTATCCTTATGCGTACAAAAAAAAACAAATAATAAAATAGTGAGATGGCGTCTGTTTTTAAGAAGATATAACAAAAATAAACAAAAAAATAAATTTCAATAAAGTTCAGTATTTAATTGATTATATACCGCTGACACTTAATCACGCTTTTCGAAACCACGCCAGTTGTAAACAATACTTGTGTGAAAAGACAAAATCTTCTTTTCAAATTTCCGCCGAGTTGTAAGTAGAAGGCCAAATAGGTCACGTGTCAATTTTAATTAAATATATTTTATATGAAGTGATCTTGACTACGTTTCATCAATTCACCATTGGTAAAAATTAAAACAGAAATTTTACGATTGTGTTAACAAAAAAACATTATTAGATGAACCTTGCAGCTTGTTCATTATTTTTATTATAAAAACCTATAAATGTATATATTATTAATAAATAGTTCCCATAATATATTGGATTATTTTTTATTTTGCCCTATCTGCAATGTTCTACGCTCTATAGAAAATGTGGCGTATGACATGACTGACAATCTTTCGAACGTTTTATCTAGGTACAAAGATGTTTTACGTTTTCGTCGCCTCCACATTACATTTTTGTCAGCATAAGGTACCCTTCTATATCTGAAACGATTATAAATATTGCTACAAAGTAAAGTAATAGGCTATACAAGTCCCTCTACTGGGCACAGGACTCTTTTTTATTTCTGAGAGGGTTTTAGGGCAAGGAAATGCCCGCCGTGCTTCCCCAATGCGTGTTGACGAAAATTGCAATTACAAATTTCATTAGTGCTGTCGGGGATCAAACCCGGGAAAATTTACAGCAAACGCTTTGACGACATATTTTTAATACGACACAAATAAATTATGATTTAACAAATATAATAAAAATCTTACGTACTTGAAACTTGAACACTTGATAGCTCGTGATGCCTACCTGACAAAGCTACAGCACCACACCGTGGTTACGCATCTTCAATGTAATTGAAGATGCGTAACCACGACATAATTCTCAGTGATGCGCAAGCATAACAGGCAGTATGTCACTTATATAATTGTCATCTCTGCAGTCTATTAATCTTTGCACTTTTATAAGTAATACAGAACGTAGTTGCTAGACGGTGTTGACATCGGCTAAAATCTCTGCGATTGCCGTTTCGTCAAGGTCATTCAGGCTAGTTAAAGCCTTAAAGAGAAACGGTAACATTTCAAGAAAAAGCGCAATTATAAGTTTAAACCCATTTCTTGACAAAGCTAGCATTCTGAGAATGAAGGGAAGATTGCAACATTCTACATTACCTACAACCAGCAAGCAGCCGATTGTACTTCCCTATCATTCACGGTTGATGGACCTGCTTATAATTGACGCTCATCACACTACTTTACATGGTGGAGTTAAACTGACCTTGGCACACATAAGAAACAAATACTGGATTATTAGTGGACAGCTATCACACAGAGGAACACAGATCATGGGTGATTTGCCTACCCCTCGAGTGGTACCATCTCGCCCCTTTACACATACGGGGGTGGACTTTACGGGACATGTTGAGGTGAAAGCAAATAAGGGTAGAGAGGCATTAAAACCACAAAAGGTTATATAGCTCTCTTTATATACCTAACTGTAAAAGCCGTTCACCTGGAGCTCGTGTCGGACCTCACTGCGTCAGCGTTTTTAGCTGCATTTAAACGTATGTGCGCTCGGCGCGGCACGCCATTACACTTTTACAGTGACAACGGTACAAACTTCGTGGGTGCGTCACGTGTACTTCGAAGGGAATATAAGCAAGCACTCCAAACAATCAACACCGACTTCCTCGAGAACATTAGCCAGCTGGGAGTTCTTGGTATTTTAACGTGGCTGCGTGGAGCAGTGCGGGCGGCATATGGGAAGCCGCTGCTAAAAGTCTAAAGCACCATCTGAAGCGCATAGTTACATTTTCATACGTTACAAACAAGAAGCAAGTGGCATACCTCAGAAAAATATAGAACTGGACAGCATAGTGGTGATGAAGGAAGATAATCTACCCCCTTCTAACTGGGCCTTAGCAAAGGTCATCGATGTGCACCCCGACAAGGACGGTTATGTACATTGAATACTAAACACGAAGCTGTGTCCTTTGCCAGTAGTCCCAGACCAAGATGACAAACGGTTACGAGCGGACAGTGACCCCGGCGCTACTGGGCATACGTCAAAACGCAGTAAAAGTAAGCCAAATTATTTAATTTGTTTGCTCTTACATTAGTAATGATGATTACATCGCAATTATATCGATGCAGCAAACTTACAAAATAACTCAGAATCGACTAAAGCGTTATATTTTGATCGAGCAGCCGATTTGTGACTTATAGAGAGACATTGGATCATAATTGTTTACTACAACATGTCAACATTCTGGAAAAACATTCAAAAGATGGAAATATATTTAAACCATTTAAACAGCATCTGTAATGAAGAAAGTACATGCACTGCCACACTTTTTCAGTTCAGACACGAGTTGGACGAGATAGAACATTACAATAATATGTTAAAATTTGCACCTCGTTCAAGAGCAAGAAGAGGTTTTATTAATGGTGTGGGAAGATTGAACAACTACTTATTTGGAATTTTGGATGACCAATTCGCTGAAAAATACTCTAAAGACATAAAATTAATACATCAAAACGAAATCTTTCTGCAAAGATTACTTAAAAATCAAACTACAATAATAGAAGCGGAAAATAATACCATACAGCGAAATGAATACATAATGAATAAGCAATTCACAAGAATCGAAGAACAAATAAGGAATTTTTCGAGTGAAGTTCAACAAATAAAACAGCGAGCCATAAACATATTTTATTTTACTACGCATGTTGTCGTCATTTGATCAAATTTAAGAAGAATACAGGACACCCTAATTAAAACTGTAACGAACATAATATATCACGGTAGACTCGACGTACACTTGCTTTCTCCGGCACAGTTGCAAGAACAGTTAAAGCTCATATCAAGACATGTTCGTGGAGAGTTTTTAGTCCCGGTCAACGTGCAAAATATTAAGGAGTTATTCAAAATGCTACAAGTAAAGGCAAGAATAACCGAGGATAACGTCATAATTGAAGTGAAGGTGCCACTACTGAGTACTGACACTTATGAACTTAATAGAGTCTAGAATCTAGAATCTAGAATCTATACCGCAAACAAGAAATTTGAACTCTATCCACGTCATACCTTCTACCGACTACATAGCATTCAATTTACGAAAAGATACCTTTATGTCGGTGATGGAAAATGATTTACAGCTCTGCATCAGATACAACGACGCCAACTTACTATGCCCCATTACTAGTCCACTATACGAACTTCAAGTGGGTCAATCTATATGTGACGTAAAAATAATCACGGACGACAGCAATCAAACATATTGTCGTAGAGAAACAAAGGAGTGCCCCGGCAGATGAATTAAATTACACTCTCGTTACACCTGGCTGTACATATGCTGCGAAGAATGCAAGATCCGTATATTATGCCCGTCCGGGCTGGCGACGAGGAGTCTGCGCGGTAGCGCAGACAGCGCAGACTCCTCGTCACTGAAAGTGAAGTCGTGAGTGAAATATATACAGGAAGTTTTGACATCGGGAGTATGGCTGAAGAGTCCATATTGAACTCTGTCATCAACACATCGACTAATCAGCTGCCATTCGTCGCTAAAAATCACAATAGTACATTTTGGAAAATCAAGGGGCAAATACAAGACTTGCTGAATCAATCTGATGAAGGGATATCAAATGAAGACATACACCACTATGTTATGATATATATACTGTATTTCATAGTAGTTGCAGCAATAGTAACGGCAATTATCTACATGTATAAAAGAAAATTATATTATATCCCCACGGTGAGGCCAGCCGACGCGACCCCCGCGACCCCCGCGCCTGGCAGCACGCCGCCGCGGCTGACCGAGCGCGGTGTACTCAGCGGTCCGCGTACACAGGATAAGAGAACATCCACATCCATGTTTGACAACATTATTAAGTTCGAATGTAAAATAGACGAGTAATATTTTATTTATTTTTATATACTTTACAGATTTCATTCTCTTTTTTTGTTTTAGGCTTGGCAATATGTACGAGTAAACCCGTACATTTTTATATGTTAGCGTAATTGGAGCGCGAGCTCGTGTTTGACGTCATTTTAATGCAATGTACATATTATGCTTCCTTTTATAATAAATTCAGTACAATTCGCAAGGCGTTACAGTTAGCAATGTTTTATTTTGCATCCTACAATCTCAGTACTTGAGTGGTACTCCTTAACATCATTTAGTATTGCATTGCACTACATTACATATTTGCATTGTTACGCATACAACTATACTACTAATATAGCTGCAGCATGGCTCTACCACGTAAAAAAATGTGAGGTCGGGGATTTAATTCTTTCATACACTAAATCCTAGCACCGACTACAGAAGCGATTATTGTTACAACCTACTTAAGTGCACTGCTGCACATAGGCCTCCAATATAGATTGCCTCATGGGGGTTAATTGTCACAGATGCCACGCTTGGCAAACTAGTAAGGGGCCGCCTCCACGAGCGAGAGAATCGCCACGATTCCGCGCTTCTATCGTCGGGTAGTCTCCACGAATGAGCGATTATTCCGACAGCGTATCGTCGCGACTCGTGACGTAATCGCCGTGTATCTGCGACAAATCATAACGGAATCGCCATGTTTCCGCGACGAGGCTTTATGCAATAGGTTTACGCTCGCCGCGCTCTCGCTGCGAGAGCGCTGCGTTCCGTGGCGAGCGCGCGGCAATACGATGACGTTTCGCTCGCACTCAGCCACTGGCCCACCATAAGAAACACGGGCAGTATTAAGCTACTATTTCATGCTGATATTCTGTGAGAGCGTTCTACTTCCCCGGTTGAGCCGACCCACGTTAATACTGAAAATTGTTTTTTTTTTAAATAAAACTACATAGTTTTGTTTTTTTAAGTTAAACTCTGAATTTATTGGCGGTCATGAATTTTTAATAAAAAATAGTCTTGTTCATTCTTTGTTTTCTTCTCAATTTAGCTTAGACCGTATTAAATTGTGCAGGAATTACTCTTGTACTAAAGCGTTAAGCTTTCTTGCAGCTTACGAACAAATTGTGTCGTTATTTCTCATGTGGTAAGCCCACGGTGAAGCATAGGATACAATTTAATCCTCAGTAAATTTAAAGCTAGATTAAATAATTCTTGTGTGTAGTAAGTTTTACCGCAATCCGTAGAACAGTATGGCAGCGCATAAAATATGAACATAGAAACATAATTTTTATATATTAGATAATAACAAATAAAATCGCCTCTAGGAATTTATTAAATATAAAATTTATAAATGAACTGCATCCAGGGTTAATCGTCGCCACTCGTGATAGGCTCGTGTAGAAGTTGAGCAGCGAAACGCACTCGGAAGGAGTATGATTATATTATGTTACTTCTAATTGTTAGATTGTTTCTAATAGAATAAGGGTGACATACGAGCACACAGTCCACCTGATAGTTAGTGCTGTGGCTCATAGGCCCCCCGATTAAGAATCATTAATCAAGAAATGCAGATGCGTTTCTATTCATGAGGACTATGATGAAATGCTTCGTTCCCAGTAAAAAGGGTCGCCGGTTCTCTACATTCACAATACGAAATGCAACAGCATTGAGCTGCTATTTCACGCTGGTGTTTTCTGAGAGCGTGATTCTTCCCCAGTCGAGCCGTAGCATTCGCGCTACAACCATAACATAGTTGCATTGCGGCTCTACCACGAATAAACAAAAAAAAAACACTTAGCCACTGCGCCACGGAACGCTTATTGGATTGAAAGAAGGTTTTTCATCTTAATAAAACTTTAAAAGCAAAAAATATATTAGCATATACTTGGCGCTGCGTGTTGCTGCCGCAGAAAATATATTTGTGGAAATATCGTTATATTTCGAAGGGTTATATTGTTTAATTAGGAATGATAATATATTCATTGAAATTGAATGAAATATGTCGGTACGACACGCACGCCACCTACTGTAATTTAATTTTACTCTGCCTATAACCTTCGCGCAAGTGTAAGCAATAAGTTGACAAAATTTCAGCGCAATCTGATGAAAATACGAACAAAAAAAATACAATTTTATGTATTATATACATAAAATAGCGGATAAGGAGATGAACTTTTGATTGCTTATGTTTTGAGATATGAAAACAAAAATATTATTATAAGTTCCTAACTTTCCCTTTTTACTTCCTGCGATACGATACCTTACGAATATTTGTGGATATATTTTTTTTTAATATTTATTGCACAAAAATACAGTCGGTTGTTTCTTAAAATACTTTTGCCTAACTGTAGGGCAGTTTGTTAGCGAATACATCACCCACTTACATTCTATGTACTTACTGCAATCAATAGTATTTTGGATTTAAAACTTAAAATAGAAAACTAACATTTATATTTTCGCAGTGTTATTTACGTACCTAATTATATTTAAACTTATTAAAATTTAAACTCATTAACAATTACACATATAAATGTTAATTAAATCTATTATTTATAATTTAGACAGTATTAACTCACTCTTTCAACTTGCTTTTAAAATTTCTTTATTTCTACATTCGTCTGCAGAAAATATCTCACTAAAATACGGGGTCTGGTACTAGATAGTTTCTCGTCCTCTTGCCGTAATAATTGTTAATCCTCAAATGCTCAACGTATCTGTTTTGGGAATAGATATTTTTTCCTGAATAGATATTTATAATTATTTATATATTTTGCACTATTTTAGGCGTTTCTTTAATTTGACAGGGTTTTGGATAATTTGGGGTAAAATCGAACTTCAGGTAACCCTGTTTCTATACCCACCCAATGTAATTTTTTTTAAAGATTTATTGAAGGGGATTGGGAAGAGCTAGAAAAGCGTAGAATGGAAAAGTTTTTCATTCTGTATATCGGAATAATGGTATAATATTTTACTTAGTTACATATTAATTATTCATATGAGACTAAGTGTTATTAAAATTTGAAAATGAGAATATCTTCTTCATCACCAAACTCAAGATTTTACGTGGTAGAACCAAGCTCAACTTATCTGTTTTGAGAAGTAATTCTAATAATTTTGCTAAATGTTCTGACTGTTTTAACTCTAGAGATTTAAATTGATCTATTGCAATTAAGTACTTAAGTTTTACATATATAGTAATATTCTAATAATTTTAAATAAATTTTTATAGTTTCCGTCCATGTTATATGTTTCCAGTGTTTTTTTTATATGAATATACAATTTTATTGAACTAACTTGTAGCTTAAGAATTTTATCTGTATATTTTTGCAAAGTACGTCTATAGCAATTAGACCGTAACTCATGGCTGAATCGGTTAGTGCATAGTAAAGCATATATAAGATTAACCTGCTGACTATAAGTTTTAAGTTACTCGTATTTTGTGAGTGTAGAGAGACAAAAAATCTTTTCCATGTATATGAGGCATTACATGTTCGTCTTCAGGGGTGACAACGTATCAGCATTTTAATTTTTAATCGATGATGGAGGAAGATGTCTATGGACCTCAGCATCCACTTTTTTATATTTAAAAGCGGGCAAATGAGCATGCGGCTCACCTGATGGTAAGTGACTACCGCCGCTAATGAACAACTGCAACACCAGGGGGATAGCAAATGCGTTGCCGGTCTTTTCAAAATGAGTAGACTCTTTACTTGGTGGTCCCTTAGTCGTATCGGTCCGGGAAAATCGCTGATTATAATCGATTCCACAAGGAGGTCGTGCGAGGAAGAAAACATCTTCTAAATCGCACAGTGGTGGACCGCCAATCATCCAGATGGTGTGGATGGTATCGGGAGTTCTGCCGCGATGTGCGTTCGTGAAATTTGGCGGCTGGGATTAAACCGAACAATTCCTCAGAGCACTCCCCATGGTAGATGCGAAAGAAAATGCAAAGGGATGCAACATCTCTTCGCAGTGCCAATGAATCGAGCCGATCGGAAAGGGCTCGGTCGTCGACGATTCGAGCCGCTCTGCGCTGGATGCGGTCAAGTGGAAGGAGTTGGCACTGGGGAGCCCCTGCCCAGAGATGGGAACAGTATTCCATGTGAGGCCGAACTTGCGCCTTGTAAAGTTGCAGGCGGTGTGCCGGCATGAAATACTGTCCCGCTCTGCTGAGCACGCCAAGCTTTTTAGAGGCTAATTTGGCCTTCCCTTCCAAGTGACCACGAAACTGCACGTCACTTGATATGTCGACTCCGAGGATACCGATACTGGCTGAGGCAAGAAGGGGAGTGCCTTGAAACTGAGGAGATACGACAAAGGGGTTCTTTTTAGCGGTAAACGCGCAAACTTGTGTCTTCTGAGGATTAAACTGGACTAGACTTAGTCGCCCCCAATCCGAGACTTTGCTCAGCAAAATGCAAACAATATGCAAAGGGATACAACGACTTTTCGCAGCGCCAGTGAGTAAAGTCGATCAGAAATAACTCGGTCGTCGATTTGAGTCGTTCTTGGAGTCGATGTCGTCTTGTGGAACTTACTACTAATGGACATGGGCCTCTTGGTAGTACTTACTCAAGTCAAAAATTTCAAATCAATTCAAATATTATATATAGGTGCGATAGAACATATTGTGTTTTCCAGTATTGTCTAAACTGCAAGAGATAAACATTCCGGATTCCATATTACACATAACAAAATAAAAGTGGTCGCAAGAGTTCGATAATGGAAAATAACTATCATTAGATCCGTCTAAGGGTCCTTTTGGGGCAGGTGACACCCTCTTTCCCATTTCTTTCCCTCCTTCGCATCTTACGGGACGATGATACATATGTATATTTAGCAGTGTCGTCTCCGATCAGTGTACCGTTATCTGAAACGTACATAATATTAAAAACTTGCTGTTCCTCGCGACTTCGCCTGTGTGTAGTTTAGGGTTTTAGTTATGTTGCGCGGAACCCTAACTATTTTTTAAAATATAAGAAGCCTAAGTTACTCCTTATAACATCAGCTATCTGCCAGTGAAAGTCCCGTCGAAATCGGTCCAGCCGTTTCTGAGATTAGTCGGAACATATAGGCAGACAGACGTACAGTAAGACAAAACTTTAAAAATTGTATGTTTGTTATTAGTACCGTATATACTTTTATATGCATTTAGTAATAAGCTGTAATTTTGACATTACAAATAGACACTTCAATTTTATTTATTTGTATAGATAAAAAATACGAATGAGTTTAATTTAATTCATATCTTTCGATTCCTACCCCGAAATACGTAATGGGAAGTCCGTAGAAAGAGGCGACTAAAGGCCCACAAAATATTGTGATCGATAACGCTATTGATCTTCTGGCTTATAGTTTTATAAAATTTAAGTGACAGACGAACTTACAGTCGCCAGCCCTTGAATTTCTAACAAGGTTATATCCTTTTTTTTTAAAAACTCTACTCCCACGCTAGGTTTCTCTACTCGGAAAAATATTTGTAGACTATATATAAATACTTGATTAGCGTAGGACTCTAACTTACGGCCTACAGCGCCATATCCCGAAGAAGAGAAATTTTCTCTCTCGCAAAACTCCCTTGTGGAATCGATTACCACCAGCGATTTTTCCGGACCGATACCGACCTTCAAGAAAAGAGCTTACACCTTTCTAAAAGGCCGGCAACGCATCTGCAATTCCCCTGTGTTGCGGTTGTTCATGGGCGGCGGTAGTCACTTACCATCAGGTGAGCCACATGCTCGTTTGCCCCTATTCTATAAAAAAATCTCAATGCTAATGCACTGCATTAAGGAATTGTAATATTCGCTTAAAATATCTCTATAAAGCCAGCTGCACTACTCGTGTATCAAAGAAGTAATAAAAAATATCAATATCGAGTTAAGGCAGCCACTACAACTTCGTTTAGTCCCATCCATTATCATACTGAAATTGAATTGAAATTGGATTCGCGTTTCATCAATCTACCGTTTAAATTGATGCATTGAAATAAAGTGCCTTTTGTACCCTATAATTAACATATAGATTCGCACATTAGGACTTTTCCATTAGAGTGTATTTTTGAAAGAAAAAACGAGTGTTTAATCTATAGACATATTATATAAAACACATAAATATAATTGAATAGCCATTTATTGAGCCTAGGGGGTTATTTGCTTGCAATTAAGACATGAGTAAACATTTTTAAAATTTATGTTTGCCTTTCTGACTGTTCCTCCGGGTATTTATCTGCCTGTCTATCCGGGCTTATTTTCAGATTGGCGGAACCGATTGTAAAAAAATTCACACACATGTAAAGGCAATGTCAGGAGTAACCTTAGCTATATTTTATAATATTTATCGAATAAATGGTCTTTGCTTATCTAAAATCACAATAACGCTACATTAATAGATCCCTCAAAAACGAAGTCAGGGCGGCTAGCTATTCTATATCTATACAAATAAATAAAATTGAAGTGTCTGTTTGTAACGTTAAAATAACAGCTTTTTACTAAATGCATATATGGTACTTATAAAAAAAATTGGTAAATCCAATTGGGCATGCCTTAAGCGCATAATAAAATTACGTATAACATGATGAAAAAATTGATACCTATTGCAGCCGCCATCTTGGATTTACATTTCGACAACACTATCGGCTTCAACACCCTCGAAAACCATGAAAATGACACCCAAGATGAAAAAATTGATATCTATTGCAGCCGCCATCTTTGATTTACATCTCGACAACCCTATCGGTTTCAACACCCTTGAGAACCACGAAAATGTCACCCATGACAAAAAAATTGATACTACTTACTTTTAGTACGTACTACTATTATTTATTCTGTGCTTTTAAAATATTGTAATAAAAAAATTCTCATTATTATTATAACCAAGTATTTTAGAAATTTGGTTATTCGAATATTGTGAACCGAAACAATGTCCACTCACGACGGCGACTGACGCCGAACTGAGTGAGTGAGTAAAGTACTCTGTGGCTGTAGCTCAGAGTGTGGCTTCCGCCTATTTACAGAAATAATTTACATACAAGGCTACCAAATCAATGAAAATTTCGCCATTTTGGAGCCGAAAAAAATTAATTATAGCTAAACAAAACAAAATTACACTGCCATTTACATTCAGTGGCTTCCCACATGATAGATGAAGAGATTAAAAAATAGATTGAGTTAACAATTGATATTTTCAAAAGTGTTTACAAGCCTTACGGACTTGAGAAATCCACACCATAAGCCACTAAAACCCCCTTTTTTATTTAAAAATAGCAATTAATCGATTTAAAAAATATATTAATAAGTTCAACAATCATTTATCTTTCTAAAAATGTGCTTTTTATATCATTTATATGTATGATATGATTGCTAGATATGATTTCATTCGATAAAACGTTGGAATCTTAATTTTTAGGCGATAGTAGAACATACCTTGCGCTTTCGCTTAAGGCATGCAAAACAAACAAAAACTTATTTTATTGAATTATTATTAAAATTTTTATCCGTTTGTTAGTCGGTCTGTCTGTCTGTTTGTTCCGGCTAATCTCCAAAACGGCTGGACCGATTTCGACGGGATGGCTGATGTTCTAACGAGTAACTTAGGCTACTTATATTTGAGAAAAAGAATTCGGATTCTGAGAAATATAATTAAAACCCCAAATTGCACGTGGGTGAAGTCGCGGGGAACAGCTAGTATATAAATAGCAGGTGCAGGTGACCGGATGCCCAATTCCCCCCCCCCCCATCAACATGGTAGCGGAATTACGTCATAAACTACCCCAGGAGGGTACCAGTACCCCTGGAGAATCCCTCGCTGAGCATCCACGACCATGCTATTCCACTCCTGAGCGTGGGTGCTCAGGCTGCCCCGCGTATTCTGGGGGGGGCAAAATTCCGCTCAACACAATAACTGCTCGGGGCAAACTGAGCAACAAGACCAAGGCGACCCCTGCCACGCTATCCGTGAATTTCTGCAACATCAGGGGACTTCACTCGAACCTAAACGCCGTCCACTACCATCTTGAGACGGCGAAGCCGGCCTTGCTCTTTCTGACCGAGACGCAGGTGTCCTCTCCGGCTGATACTTCGTATCTCTCCTACCCGGGGTACAAATTGGAGCACTCCTTTGTGCCTCGGGCTGGAGTTTGCGTGTATGTCAGAGAGGATATCTGTTCTCGACGCCTCGGCAGTCTTGAAGGTTCGGACCTGTCCATCCTTTGGCTACGCGTAGACAGCGACGACCATCCGCGCGTCTACGTGTGCCTCTATAGGTCCCATAGCGGTAATGCCGAAACAGACCGACTCATCGACCACGTCCAAATGGCTACAGATTCCTTGCTACAACAGGTCCCATCCGCAGAGATCGTGATCCTTGGCGATTTTAACGCCCACCACGCCGAATGGCTCGGTTCACGTTTAACCGATCATGCGGGAAGATCTGTTTATGACTTTGCCTTGGCATATGGTCTGACACAACTGGTTACATCGCCTACGCGGATTCCAGATGTTGAGGATCATACACCTTCCCTGTTGGACCTTCTGCTGACCTCTCATCCGGACGGATATCAGGTTTCCGTCGATGCCCCTCTTGGCTCTTCGGACCATTGTCTGATCCGGAGTGTGGTGCCACTCACGCTCCCCTCGCGGTTGCGTTCTGCAGGTTGCCGCCGTGTTTGGTATTACAGGTCGGCGGATTGGGACGGAATGCGGTCTTTCTTTGCTTCCTACCCATGGGGGCGGGTTTGCTTCTCGCCGGATGATCCCAGCGCTGTTGCTGACTCTGTCACTGATGTAGTGCTACAGGGAATGGAACTATTTATTCCATCATCTGTGGTACCCATCGGAGGCAGATCTCAGCCTTGGTTTGGTCGCTCCTGTAAGACTGCATTACGCAGTAAGCAGGAGTGTTATCAAGCCTGGGCTGCGGCTTCGGTGACTCGGGATGTAAACACCAGCACACTCAAAAAGAAGTATAACTTCGCCTCCAGGTCCTTCAAAAGAGTTATTGCCAAGGCAAAGTCAGAGCACATAGGCAGAATTGGCGAGAAACTAGTTCGCCTTCCTTCGGGAACCCGTGCATTCTGGTCTCTCGCCAAGGCTGTCCAAGGGAATTTCTGTAAGCCATCACTACCATCTCTGCACAGGGAGGACGACTCACTGGCCCACGACGCAAAAGAGAAGGCCGACCTTTTAGGCTCCCTTTTTGCGTCCAACTCGACTGTTGATGACGGGGGGAGCACACCGCCGACCATCCCGCGGTGTGAGTGCTCCATGCCGGATGTGCGATTCTCACAGCGCTCGGTTCGCAGAGCACTCCTCTCCCTTGACATCCACAAGTCGAGTGGGCCTGACGGAATCCCCCCAATTGTGCTGAGGACGTGTGCTCCGGAGTTGGCACCGGTTCTAACGCGTCTTTTCCGGTACTCCTACTCCCTAGGCGTAGTCCCGAAATCATGGAAGACAGCTTTTGTCCACCCGATCCCTAAAAAAGGCGACCGCTCAGATCCGTCCAACTACAGGCCTATCGCCATCACCCCCTTGTTCTCCAAAATAATGGAATCCGTTGTAAACTGCCACCTCATGCGGTACCTTGAGGATCACCAGCTGATTAGTGACCGCCAGTACGGTTTTCGTCGGGGTCGATCAGCTGGTGATCTTCTGGTCTACTTTACTCATAGATGGGCGTTGGCAGTAGAGTCCAAGGGGGAGGCATTGGCCGTTAGTTTGGACATTGCGAAGGCCTTCGATCGGGTTTGGCACAAAGCGCTTCTTTCGAAGCTCCCTTCCTATGGGCTTCCCGAGAAATTATGCAATTGGATCACCAGCTTTCTTGCAGATCGGAGCATCAAGGTCGTTGTAGACGGTGCATGCTCCGACTACAAGCCTATTAACGCTGGTGTTCCACAAGGCTGCGTGCTATCACCAACGCTGTTTCTTCTGCATATCAATGATATGTTGCAAGCTGGTAGCATTCATTGCTATGCAGATGACAGCACTGGTGATGCTCTATACACCGGCCGTGCCAATATTTCTCGGGAAAACGTCACCGAGTACCGGAACAAACTTGTGTCTGAAGTCGAGTCTTTGCTGGACAAAGTCTCGGATTGGGGGCGACTAAATCTAGTCCAGTTTAATCCTCAGAAGACACAAGTTTGCGCGTTTACCGCTAAAAAGAACCCCTTTGTCGTATCTCCTCAGTTTCAAGGTACTCCCCTTGTTGCCTCAGCCAGTATCGGAATCCTCGGCATCGACATATCGAGTAGCGTGCAGTTTCGTGGTCACTTGGAAGCGAAGGCCAAATTGGCCTCTAAAAAGCTTGGCGTGCTCAGCAGAGCGGGACAGTATTTCATGCCGGCTCAACGCCTGCAACTTTACAAGGCGCAGGTTCGGCCTCACATGGAATACTGTTCCCATCTCTGGGCTGGGGCTCCCCAGTGCCAGCTTCTTCCACTTGACCGCATCCAGCGCAGAGCGGCTCGAATCGTCGACGACCGAGTCCTTTCCGATCGGCTCGACTCATTGGCACTGCGAAGAGATGTTGCATCTCTTAGCATTTTCTTTCGCATTTACCATGGGGAGTGCTCTGAGGAATTGTTCGGATTAATCCCAGCCGCCAAATTTCACGAACGCACATCGCGGCAGAACTCCCGATACCATCCACACCATCTGGATGATTGGCGGTCCACCACTGTGCGATTTAGAAGATGTTTTCTTCCTCGCACAACTTCCTTGTGGAATAGTTTACCACCAGCGATTTTTCCGGACCGATACGACTTAGGGACCTTCAAGAAAAGAGCCTACTCCTTTTTAAAAGGCCGGCAACGCATCTGCAATTCCCCTGGTGTTGCGGTTGTTCATGGGCGGCGGTAGTCACTTACCATCAGGTGAGCCGCATGCTCGTTTGCCCCCTCTCCTATAAAAAAAAAATATTATTTAAGTGTCTGTCTATGTCTGTTATAACAAAATATTTGCCTTTTATTGAGCTGAGGGGGTGGGTTATTTGCTTGCCAAAAATACATGATTTAAAAAAATATCCGTCTTTCTGTCTAGACCAACAGATAGAAAGACGGATATTTTTTTTAAATAATCCGGTCTGGGAAAATTTTCGGATTTGATGAACCGATTGTAATAAAACATCACTAACATATAGAGAGAGATGTCAGAAGTAATGTAGGCTTTATTTTATCTTAAAAACTCGGAGTTTTATTAAAAAAAAGAGGAAAAATTGATAAAATAAATGGTTTTGAATATCTTAAGCTTCGCTCGTACAAGGTGAAAAATAGTCCTCACCTGTAACATGTTGGGTTAAAATAACCCCACAAGACTTTGCCTCTAGTTTGTGTGTAAATAAAGTGTAATAAGTTTATGTGTGTTTTTGTTGTTATGTATACAATAATAAGTGAATAAATAATACACGAAAATATATAAAAATATACATTTATTAAGAATAAATAACAATCGAAGAACTTCTCCATAAAATCAATGAATTCCCAATTAGTTACTATAAAAAAATTAAACAAAAATATTTTTGAAACAAAAACGTACTTATTTTGTCTATAATTTAAATCAATAGAATTGTCTTAACATACATAACTAATTATTACAATCACGGTAAGATATTTTATAGAGGTCATTTGTTACCTAAATCAGAACAATTTTGGCATATTTTAAATTTGCATGATGTTCTTTGCATATAGCACCTACACATTTGAAGCAGCCATTCAGTGTCTTCCTGTCCTTGTTTCTAGGACAGAACGAACATCTCTGAGGCCTTCCTGGCTGCTTTGGTGATGATCCTGGAACTTCATAATTTTGAATTTCATGCATGTTTTCTAATACCGCGTGGTACATGTGGGTTATCTTTTCTTTAGACGCATATACATCCAATAACAATGCCGCAATACCATCATCATTCATCTTTGTAGGTTTATTGAATATCTGCACCTATAATAAATACAATATTGTATACATAAAATACCTATTGTAGGTGTAAATAACATAAAACCGAAGAAAGGTACACTTACTATTTAGTGACGTCAGTGAGTACAACGAGGGCTTAAAAATGCCAGGGAACCACTTTATGCGCATACACACACGACCGCGTTGCGCGAAGTACTGACTGACACAGACCTGTTAATCGACGCGCTAAGTCCTCTACTGAGAAAGTTGAATCATTTGTTTGGGTTTAAAAATGAAATCATTGCATTTTAAGTGTCGGGGGTGGACTTATCACGTGGTACGCCAAAGGTTAAATCTCAAAAACGCCATTATTATATCCTACCCAAGAGAAGCCACGGCAGTGCAGCTTTTATTGAAAAATAAATTTACGTAGCTTACAATAATAAATATTAATGAACAGTAATTGTTAATTAATTTCTACGTGATAGAGTCACGTTGCAGCAGTCAGTTATGGGGTCAGCTCGATCAGAGAAGGACCATGCTCTCACGGACTACCAGTGTAAAGCAGCATCTTAATGCTGCTGTTTATCGTATGGTGAGTATAGTGAACCGGTGACTCTTACTAATGGAAACCAGGCATTCCATCACAGTTCTCAGGGGTGATAACGCATCTGTATTTTGTTTCTTAATCGATTATAGATAAAAAGAGTAGTGGAGGTGTAAAAATATCCACTATCCCATAATATAGTCTTGTGGGTGTCGTAAGAGGCGACAGA
Source organism: Parnassius mnemosyne (assembly GCA_963668995.1). Taxonomy (NCBI): domain Eukaryota; kingdom Metazoa; phylum Arthropoda; class Insecta; order Lepidoptera; family Papilionidae; genus Parnassius; species Parnassius mnemosyne. The sequence continues at coordinate 27,918,894 of CAVLGL010000086.1, forward strand.
GGGAAACTTATACAGAAGATGGGCAGCGGTATCTTCCTGATAACAACTCAAAATAATAATAAATTGCGGTTGCCAACCCGCCTGCCAAGCGTGGCAACAATCGCAAAATCCTTCCGATGGAGCAAAATATGGCAGAGGTCTATATGTTCAGCAGTGGACTTTTATATCTATGGGCCACACCATCATCCATTTGTACCAGCTTTCAAATGAAAAAATCATCCAAATCGGTTCTCCTAGAAAAAATTATGAGGTAACACACATAAAAAATATAGTCGAATTGAGAACCTCCTGCTTTTTATGAAGTCGTTTGAAAATCAAGAAATTTAAGTTTTGCCTTGTGGTAGCGACTTAAGAGAATCCATTATTTCATTTCATCATGAGGTTCTCGTAAGATACGAGATAGGACAGAAATATCAATTAGCTTCCAGATGGTGATATCCATCTATTTTACGGTGACGGAAGGCAGGGTACAAAAGTGAGGAATTGAGTAAAACTAAGTTTACGGATTTTATCGCTTTTACTTAACTTATTTAAATTCATAAAAAATTCCCGACGTTTCGGGTGCTTTACAGCAGCCAACAAAAGATGTTTGACGTCACGATCACGATGTCATAGTTAGGCCGGTTACCTTTAGTTTTTAATTATTAATTTTTGGTTAATGTTATAAATGTTTGACAAATAAAAAACAATTAAAAAGTATATATCCAAAAACTGAAAGTGCTAATCGAGACGTCAAACATTTCAGCCCCCCCCCCCCCGTGACCACGGTTTGTTGTAAAGCACTCGAAAGGTCGGGAATCAAAATAAGTAAATTAAAAGCGATAAAATCCGTAAACATAGTTTTATTCAATGTGTAGTGTTCGCGTAAATATAAGAAATCAAAGGCAAGAAATGTCTGGTACCAATACCAAGCGTTAACCCGCCTACCGATTCAGATTCCTGCAACGTGACGGGTCCGTGTAAATCAGCTATATAAAGTGCGCTGCTGAACATCAACCAAGCCAATGCCAATGCCACGCTAGATAGACGGGTTGGCAACCGTAGTTTTTTGTGTGTTGTTATTACTAATACGCTTCTGCTTTGTCCTTTTTTGTCCTGGTTTGTCCTTTACTACACGCCTTACCCATGTGGTATTCGATTTTTTTATAGATGAGTAACAAACGAGCACACAGTCCACCTAATGGTAAGTGGTTGCTGTGGCCCATAGACATCTACATCTATCCTCGTTTGCGAATCAAAATCCAGATGCGTTGTCACCCGTGAGGACTAAGATGGAATGCCTCTTTTCCAGTAAAAAGGTCTCCGGTTCTCTACACTCACCATAAGAAACACAGTGGTGTTAAGTTGCTATTTTACGCTGGTATTCTGTGAGAGCATGGTCCTTCTCCGGTCGAGCCGACCCATTCGTGCTACAACTATACTACCAATATAGCTGCAGCATGCTCTTACACATATAAAATTCGATATTCTTACACCGCCACTACACGGACATTTTTTTTTTGATTAAGAAAAATTACCTATAATATTTTTAAAAACATACGTCGTACAACGATAAGACATAATAGTTTGTCCATGAATAGGTTTACTTTTAATATAATCACATCGCAATATTTCAGTTTGCCTATAAATTATACCTCGTAACAATAGTAAAGATTTATAGATATTTTATTGCCGTTATATTTTAAAAAGCTATAATATATCAAGTTTGCGAACCAACATAAAAATCCTGAGCACCAAATCCAAAAATAAAATAGTTATATCATTCAACTAAGTTATTTTTTCCATTAAGGGTGCGTTTGCAAATCGGGCCAAATTATGCTGTTTTTCGGTACATTTTGTGACAAAACTAAACCAAATCAAATATAACTAATAACTACAACGTATAGAATGGTTCTTTATCTTCAAATGGTGGTAACTTTTTTGTTGAAAATAATAGTTTTTTACATTGTAAAAAGGATCTTCCCTAGCCATTTACTACAAAATTAACGATACCGGCTCATATTTCGGTACATTTTTTGTTCTATTATCAACATATATTAAGATTTCTAAAAATACTGTAAGTAGGCAGACATATTCAATAAAAAATGCTGGTAATTACTTTTTATCAAAATGTCACAAATGGTCGTAAAAAAAATAAAAACTGATGCTTATTTTTTGACATATTTTGCTGATACGGATGAATCCTAATGGATTGCAATCAGGGTTATTTTATTTTTAGTGTCTGTTTTGATTTGTTGTACAAAAATTTCGATGAAACCACAGTCGGCGCTCGGCCGCTATCGCGGGTGGTCGCTGTATCGCCTGCAGCAGCTGAAAAAGATCGCTGTACAAACACAAAATATTGGAATTTGATACATAGGTACATGACCTGACAAAGTAAAATAATACATACATAATACATAATATAAATATTTTTATAATCACAAATTCTTATTATAATGTTTTGTTTTGCTAAAAGCAAGTAGGATTTATAATATATAAATATATATAAATCCTATTCGTCTTGGACTTTATGGAGTGATCTGAAAGTATACGGTGAATGCTACTAGAACTCCTCGACGAGTTGAACTAGGTGTGCCGAGTTTGGGCTCATTATGTTAGTTATGACGAGACCTTACCTCCGGACTTGAAGGAATGACCTGAAGGTGTACTTCGGTAACTGCTAGTGGAACTCCTGGACGAGTAGAAATAGGTATGCCAAGTTTGGACTCGTTTTGTTAGTTGTGACGAGACCTTACCTCCGGACTTGACAGAATGACATGATGGTGTACGTTGGTGACTACTACTGCAACTCCTGGACGAGTAGAACTAGGTGTGCCGTGTTTGGGCTCGTTTTGTTAGTAATGACGAGATCTTACCTCCGGACTTGACGGAACGACCTGATGGTATACGTTGGTGACTACTACTGCAACTCCTGGACGAGTAGAAGTATGTGTGCCGTGTTTGGGCTCGTTTTGTTAGTTATGACGAGATCTTACCTCCGGACTTGATGGAGAGACCTGATGGTGTACTTCAGTGACTACTACTGGGACACCTGGATGAGTAGAACTAGGTGTGCCGAGTTTGGGCTCGTTTTGTTAGTTATGACGAGACCTTACCTCCGCACTTGATGGAGAGCCCTGATGGTGTACTTCAGTGACTAACTTCTGGAACTCATGGACGAGTAGAACTAGGTGTGCCGAGTTTGTTAGTTATGATGCGCAGTTGCCCTTGAATTTGGTAATACCATTTATATTTTCTCCGACTTGCCTAAACTCGGCACACCCAGTTCTACTCTTCCAGGAGTTACGAAGTACACCATCAGTCTACTCGTCCAGGAGTTGCAGTAGTAGTCACCAATGTACACCATCAGGTCATTCTGTCAAGTCCGGAGGTAAGGTCTCGTCGTAACTAACAAAACGAGCCCAAACTTGGCATACCTAGTTCTACTCGTCTAGGAGTTCCAGTAGTAGTCACTAAATTACACCATCAGGTCTCTCCATTAAGTCCGGAGGTAAGGTTTCGTCATAACTAACATAATGAGCCCTAACTCTGCACACCTACTTCTACTCGTCCAGGAGTTGCAGTAGTAGTCACCAACGTACACCATCAGGTCATTCTGTCAAGTCCGGAGGTAAGGTCTCGTCGTAACTAACAAAACGAGCCCAAACTTGGTATACCTAGTTCTACTCGTCTAGGAGTTCCAGTAGTAGTCACTGAAGTACACCATCAGGTCTCTCCATCAAGTCCGGAGGTAAGGTCTCGTCGTAACTAACAAAACGAGTCCAAACTTGGCATACCTAGTTCTACTCTTCTAGGAGTTCCAGTAGTAGTCACCAACGTACACCATCAGGTCATTCTGTCAAGTCCGGAGGTAAGGTCTCGTCGTAACTAACAAAACGAGCCCAAACTTGGCATACCTAGTTCTACTCGTCTAGGAGTTCCAGTAGTAGTCACTAAATTACACCATCAGATCTCTCCATTAAGTCCGGAGGTAAGGTTTCGTCATAACTAACATAATGAGCCCTAACTCTGCACACCTAGTTCTACTCGCCCAGGAGTTCCAGTAGTAGTCACTGAAGTACACCATCAGGTCTCTCATCAATTCCGGAGGTAAGATCTCGTCATAACTAACAAAACTAGCCCAAACTTGGCACACCTAGTTCTACTCGTCCAGGAGTTGCAGTAGTAGTCACCAACGTACACCATCAGGTCATTCTGTCAAGTCCGGAGGTAAGGTCTCATCTTAACTAACAAAACGAGCCCAAACTACGCATACCTAGTTTTACTCGTCCAGGAGTTGCAGTAGTAGTCACCAACGTACACCATCAGGTCATTCTGTCAAGTCCGGAGGTAAGGTCTCATCTTAACTAACAAAACGAGCCCAAACTACGCATACCTAGTTTTACTCGTCCAGGAGTTGCAGTAGTAGTCACCAACGTACACCATCAGGTCATTCTGTCAAGTCCGGAGGTAAGGTCTCATCTTAACTAACAAAACGAGCCCAAACTACGCATACCTAGTTTTACTCGTCCAGGAGTTGCAGTAGTAGTCACCAACGTACACCATCAGGTCATTCTGTCAAGTCCGGAGGTAAGGTTTCATCGTAACTAACAAAACGAGCCCAAACTTGGCATACCTAGTTCTACTCGTCCAGGAGTTCCACTAGCAGTTACCGAAGTACACCTTCAGGTCATTCCATCAAGTCCGGAGGTAAGGTCTCGTCATAACTAACATAGTGAGCCCTAACTCGGCACACCTAGTTCTACTCGCCCAGGAGTTCCAGTAGTAGTCACTGAAGTACACCATCAGGTCTCTCATCAATTTCGGAGGTAAGATCTCGTCATAACTAACAAAACGAGCCCAAACTCGGCACACCTAGTTCTACTCGTCCAGGAGTTGCAGTAGTAGTCACCAACGTACACCGTCAGGTCATTCTGTCAAGTCCGGAGGTAAGGTCTCATCATAACTAACATAATGAGCCCAAACTCGGCACACATGGTACTACTCGTCCCGGACTTCCAGTAGTAGTCACCCAAGTATACCTTCAAGTCACTTCACCAAGTTCGGAGCTGAAGTTATCATAACTAACAAAACCAGCTCAAAGTCCACAGCCAACATCTCACTCCCTGTAGATGGCTTCTAGTACCTAGCTGTCTCTGGAGCAGCCATTTATATTTCGTATCTAAGTATATTTTTGTAGGTAATAAGAAATATAAAAAAAAAAACAATCTTTCAAATTATCAAAATGTTTATACTTGATTGCGATTCCCGCAGCTAACCGTGCGTACGCTTGTGTGTGTGACCAGTGTCAATGTAATAGTTCGATTCTATACCTATCAATTTTGTAAACGCGTCCTTAAGGCGCAGGTTGAGCAAAATGTCGCGCTAGTCGTTATTTGTGCGGTTTATAGAAGCTATCTACTTTTTATTTAAAAGATATATCAACAAATAAAAAACACATTATATTTCTACATAATCTTGATTCCATAAAAGCTATATCCAATTTTTTTTAAAACGAATAAATATTAATATAATCTCCTTACAACGAAACCACATAAATGTGAAATTATTATTGATAACATGGATCTCCTCGTAAAGTAAGTATTATTTTATTTTGCGATTTACACCAATGGATAGACAATTTATTAATAAACATTTCTATAGTAAATTTTTTTTCAAAAGACCAAAATTTGATTTTATTAAGAAATTATTTTAAAATCTGGGCATATTCACTGCTCACGGGCTTGCTAGAGTCAGTGAGCCCTGAGCTCTTCGACGCGAAGCCCGTGTCGTTAGAGCGTCGACCAGCGCCGCATACACTCACGTAATATCAGTCGATAAATAATATTACTTATTAGGTTATTTATAGGTAGTATTATTTGTTTGTTTTGGGTATAATTTTTCGTATTAGTTATACATATATTTGTTGTGTTTTTTACTGCGCGATGAAGCTTTTTGCGTGTATTTTCTTTGAAGTAAATGCAAATAAAAAAATGAAGCACCATTGGCATGTAAGGTTCGAATCCATAATTAAAATTTCGATAAATATTATAATTTACACTATAAAAGGCTAATTCAATATTATCACCCAACCACAATATCTTATTACGTACAGTACTGCCTCGTTGGTCTAGTGGTTGTAGTAGTGCGACTGCTGATCATTAGGTCCCGGGTTCGAATCCTGGGTCGGGCCCTGTCAGTTATGAGTTTTTCATTTATGTTCTAAGTTATAATTAGTATTACTAAGTTATAGTTTTTTGCTAAAATATAGTATATTATTTATTGCTTGTTTTTTCTTCTTTTTCAAAAAATAATTGAGTACATAAGGTGTTCTATACTTATAATTCGGTAAAAAGTATCTAAGTAGGTACTAATATACCTACTTTTTACTACTAAAAATTTTTAAAACTAAATTTAACTAAAAAGACTAAACTGACCATTTATTTTTTAACTCAAAACAGGACATGGGTTTATTTATACTCTAAAAACTATAACTTTATACAATTAGTGTTCACTGTAAAATTATATTCGGTATAGACGGTAATTATTAAATGCAACATATTTTTCTTAATTATTAATTACATTTGTCAGTGGATTAAATTTTCTTTAATAAAGTTGGTGATGATTTTAAATAAAAATAAAATTCTGCCCAAGTTTTTTTATTGTTATCTTTGTTAACAACATCGCCTTTAGAACTCTGGAACCGTAAGTGTTTCTTTCAGACGTCCACAATTTATTCAAAATAAAAAAAATACTCTTTCTACCGGAGCATTCGTAGCAGGTAGACATAAAATATATTCGATTAAAAAAAATTATGTTGAAGATTGTTGACTTTGAATACTTCCATCCAACGAGTTACGGGACAATTTTGTGTCCCGGAGCTTTGTTTGGGGACAATGGGACAGGTGACCGAGAAAAGGGACAGTACCGTTCAAAACGGGACGTGTGGTCACTTTAGCTATAACCCGGCGACGGCTACGTGGGGCAGTGGCTTAGCAATTAGTTGTTGCGCTGGGGGCCGCGGGTTCGAATCCCGCACGGAACAAGTATTTGTATGGCTTACAAATAATTGTTCCGGGTCTGGATGTTTGTCCTTGTGCAATTTATGTTTGTAAACTGCCTCCACGACACAGGAGAAAATCCTAGTGTGGGGGTAACGTTTTTTTACAATTGAAATTGAAAGATTGAACCCTTATACTTCTTGTTGATTTTTGTATTAGTACTCGTAGTTAGGTATATTACTTTTCAATACGTGACACGTAAAAATTAACAATAATCAAAAACACATCTACGAAACATCCTATTTATTTATTTATTCTTTCTTGCACCAAATATTTGTACAAAAGGCGAGCTATATATTTATTTACCTATAGTGAATAGGTATCTTTTAAACTCACAATTTTCAATGCTTCATTTTTAATATATAATTAATTATAAAATTTCATAATTAGATAATATATGAAAATACATAATTCTAATATAATGCAACTAATATACCGAATAAAAAAATTAAAATACATTTATCGTTGTACGCTGTGTGTATTTCCATAAATTAGTTCATTGATGTTGAAAAAATAATACTACGTTCGTACCTACAATAGGTGGTGGCGTCGTACATATTTCAAATAAGCAATATATTGAGGCGAGCGGCGTGCCGCCGGCAAAATGCTCAAGGTCGTTCGCATGGAGTAGCCCCTTAAGGTAATTTATTATCCCAATTTGCCCCGTGGGTGTCCTTTTTTATATTCTACTAAGCCAGCGCTTATCTACGATCCCACCTGATGGTAAGTGGTGATGTTGCCTAAGATGGTGAAGCGCACTGACTTAACAAAACCCTATTCACTCTTGCCTTGAAGACACCCACACTGTAATCGGATGGAAAGACAGATGCTGGCAACTTATTCCACTCCTTTGCTGTACGCATGATAAACGACGTGTCGAACCGTTTGGTTTGAATGCGTGGTAAGTCAACAACGAAAGGGTGGAGACTGGCCAAAAGTCTGGTTTTCCGATGGTGGAAGGGAGAGAGTGGAATTAAATTATGAAATTCCTGCGCACACTCTCCGAAATGCATCCTGTAGAAAACCGAAAGCTGGCTACTTTACGTCGGTGTTCGAGGCTGGTAAGATTGGTTTTAACCAAATTCGGGTCACCAATAAACCTCTTAGCACGCCTTTCCATTAAGTCCAAAGCTGCTAGGTGGCATTTTGCAGCACCAGCCCATATATGGCAGCAATACTTCATGCACGACCGGACTTGCGCTTTATATGAAGTAAGCAGCTGTCCCGGCGTGAAGTATCGCCGCACCTTTGCAAAGACTCCCAGCTTCCTTGCAGCTGCTTTGGACTTGGACTCAATGAACCGCCCTAAGTTCAAATTTGAGGATATTTCAAACCCTAACAACTGAAGGCGGTCGGTATATTTCAGTGATACATTTCGGAAAGAAGGAGCCAAGTTGAGCTGGCTCCTTTTTGCAGTGAACAGACACGCTTGTATTTTGGAGGTGTTGAACTTCACAAGGGTGGCATCGCCCCAATCGGAGAATGCCTGTAATGTGAGATTCACACGCTCTACTATTGCTTCTCTTTCGGACTGGATTTGATCCCGACTGGCCCGAGGACTTGGTTGGTGTCTCTCAACAACTGTGCTATCGTCTGCATACCCATAGATACCGGGCATAAGCAGATCATTAATATGCAGCAGGAAGAGAGTTGCGGAGAGAACAGACCCCTGAGGAACACCGACGTTAGTCGCCATAGGATCGGATGAGCAGCCATCGACGACGACCCGGAGAGACCGTTCACTCAGAAAGTCCTTTGCCCATTCAATCAGACCAGGGTATAAGCCTTACGATGGAAGCTTACCCAAAAGGCTATTGTGCCAAAATCTGTCAAAGGCCTTCGAGACATCAAGGGAAATAGCAAGTGCTTCCCCACTGTTCTCGAGTGCCTCGCCCCATACCTGTGTGGCATACGCTAGAAGGTCCCCAGCTGACCGATTTCGGCCAAACTTCTATTGCCGGTCACTAAGGTGGTCATTCTGTTCTAGGTATGCCATTAAGCGGGCATTCAATATACAATCCATAATCTTGCAGACTATGGAGGTAATTGAGATTGGACGATAATTGGTAGGGTCGGCGCGGCTGCCTTTTTTTGGAACATGCTGCACGTTGGCCACCTTCCAGGATTTTGGCACTATTCCAGTACTAAATGAGAGGTGGAACTAGCGTGTCAACACAGGAGACAACTCAGGTGCACAAGCCTTTAGGACTATAGCTGGCATACCATCTGGTCCACTAGATTTATTCACGTCTAGACACCGCAAGGTTTTAGGACAGTGAGGTAATTTTGGTAGAACGTTGTTGCCATTGTCCAGACGTGAATTGTAGGCAAAGAGAGACGCGAACAAGTCCGCTTTCTCCTTAGTCGTATGAGCCAGTGTGCCATCCGGTTTTACCAACGGAAGCCGACAGAAGTTTATCACGACTGCTTTGGCAAGAGACCAAAAAGCTCTAGCGCCGGTGGGTCTGGCAGAGAGTTTTGCGCCAATATGTTTAATGCGATCGAGATTAGCTTTCCGTAATGCTTTTTTGTAGGACTTGGCGGTCTGGTTGAAAGTTCTCTTCTTGGAGCTAATATCCGGAGCTTTGCGGTTTCGAGCGTCAACCCAGGATAGGTAAGCTAAATGCTTGCGCTTTTCAGCTTGGGCGCATTCAGCGTTAAACCATGGGCGAGCTTTGCTACCGGTGGGAGCGTCAGAGAAGGGGATAAAGTATTCCATATTTGACGCAAAACATCCATTATCGCAACCGCGCAGCTCGACGGATCAGAAGAGAAACAAATCTCCCGCCAAGGATAAGATGCAAAAAAGTGTAGCATCTCATCCCAATCAGCTGACTTATACCGCCATATTCGTTGAACACTTTGTGAGAGTGAATAAGGATGGAGAATGGCAGTTGAGCGAGGCGTTGCATTAGCAACCAAACGATACTATCAGAGTTACTTTGCCCATGGGTGCTTGATCTGGAGACTGCGGGGACGCCCGAACCCCCCGAGAGATCGCCATCGGGTCCTCTCGCCCGGTCGCTAACCGGCACGATGGGGCCACCCTGGGATTTTTCGCCCGTTGGCGGGGCAGCCTTTCATAAGTTGCTAATTCACTAATTGGGCCCCCAACTACCTGCGGTCGGCCAGCGGAACACCGTGCTTCGGATCCCGCTACCCTCCACGACCAAGCACCCCACACAGCAAGAACTGACGCTTCGTACCCAGTTTACATACACAACGCTACTGTTCAGACCCATTCTCCATAAGTCCTGAGAGGCGACTATGGGAAACCCAGATAATATTTTTTATATGATAGGGTGACAAACGAGCACACAGTTCACCTGATGGTAAGTGGTTGCTGTGAGCCATAGACATCTACATTTATCCTTAATAAAGAATCACAATGCAGATGCGTCCTCACCCGTGAAGACTAAGATGGAATGCCTCATTTCCAGTAAAATGGGTCTCCCGTTCGCTACACTCACCATACGAAACACAGCAGAATCAAGCTGCCATTTTACACTACTATTCTGTGAGAGCGCGGTCTTTCCCCGGTCGAGCCGACACATTCGTGCTATAAATATACTACTAATATAGCTGCAGAATGGCTCTACCTGAACATAAGAATTTAACAGTGGTAGAGCCACGCGGCAGCTTTTGCTGTCGCACGGATGGGCCGGCTCGAACCGGGGTAGTACCACGACCTCACAGAAAACCAGCGTGAAGCATAGGTTTACCTCTGCGTTTAGCTTGGTGAGTGCAGGTGGCCGGAGGCCTTTTTTACTGGAAATGAGGCATTCCATCTTAGTCCTCACGAGTGACAACGCATCTAGATTTTGATTTGTAACAGAGGATAGATGTAGATGTCTATGGGCCGTAGCAACCACTTACCATCAGGTTGACTGTGTGCTCGTTTGTCACCCTTATCCTATAAAAAATATAAGCGTAATCCACAAATTTCTTCATAAGGGGATATTTGCAATAGCTGTCACGTTTGGCAGGCGGGTTGTCAACTGCAGTTTTTTAAGTTCTTATTAGAAAGACTCTGCCTATTTTCTGACTTGTTTTCCTCTGTCGCCTCTTTCGAAACCCACGGGACGATATGGGCTAGTGGATATTATTACACCGCCACTGTATACATATTACAGAGCGACTACAAAGGGGGAAAGATCTCATGGCTTCCGATAAATGGCGATACAATCATCTCTTTTACCGCAGTCTTATATATCTAGACCGACGATGGGTAGCAGCGACAAAGGTGCGAGAGGTCTGGCACTGCAATCGCCAATACGCCTTCCAAGCGTGACGATTAAGGCTAAGGTCTTACAACGGGAGAGATCTATATCCACCATGTAGGTTCAAAACTTAACTGTCAAAGTTTCATTTAATTTCGCATAGTGCACTAACTTTTAGTGTATTTGCGGACGTTTGCTTAGATTTCTGCTCGCCGCAGTCGAGGTGGAGTCGCGGAGGAAGAGTAGTGGCAATGCGCCACTAGACCTATTCTTCGCGACTCAGGCAGGCACGCGTCATCGATGCAGTGAAGTTGGAGAGGAGTGTCGGAGGAGTTTGGAACGCTGCTGCTTCCGAGTGTATATTTTTCCTGATCCTATAGCCTCCGCTTATCGACTTTGTATGCTGGTGTGCCTTACCTGAGAGGAAAAAGTGGTAAGAGTTGTTCTCTTTCGAGTAGGATACGCCATGGGTTATCTAGCGCTCCTATTGTCGCGGATATGTGTGAAAGCGTTCCCGTGGTCTTGCCAAAATGGGGCAAAGGTGTATCGGTGCGAAGTCCGATATATCCCGTCCTGATCCAGCGTGGAGGATATTCGTAGATATTTCCCCCATATAAAAAAGGACTTTCTACGTGGTAGGGCCATGCTGCAGCTATATTAATAGTATAGTTGTAGCACGAATGGGTGGGCTCGACCGGGGAAGGACCACGCTCTCACAGAATACCAGCTTAAAATAGCAGCTTAATGCTGCTGTATTTCGTTTGTTGTGTGTAGAGAACCGGAGACCCATTTTACTGGAAAAGAAAAGAGGCATTCTATCTTAGTCCTCACGGCTGACAACACATCTGTATTTTAATTCACAAACAAAGATAGATGTAGATGTCTATGGGCCGCAGCAACCACTTACCATCAGGTGGACTGTGTGATGCTCGTTTGTCATCCTTATTCTATAAAAAAAAAACTTTAAAGGACTCAACTTACACTCATCATATCAAAAATGGGTTATTGCTTATATTAAAATCATTTGTTACTGTAAAAGTATTATTCTGTGATGATGACTGTAAACACTAAAAGGCTTAATACAGCTTTTTTTAGAAAATTAAATTAAATAAGGGACACATAGGTACAATTAATTTTATCCACAGACAATGTCCCTTTTCTCTTGTTATTTACATTAATTTAACTAAATCTCAAGTCGGCAGCTTAAAAGCCAGTTAATATAAATGAGAATAACAGAAACCGGAAACTTTTTGAAATGATGGAACGCAAATTAGAGTTGTTGTTATGTGTATAGGTACATACAAATAAAATTGAAGTGTCTGTCTGTAATATCGAAAAAACGTGGTAGAGCCATGTTGCAGCTATATTAGTAGTATAGTTGTAGCACTAATGGATCGTCTCGACCTTCGGAAGGACCACGCTCTCACAGAATACCAGCGTAAAATAGCAGCTTAACACTGCTGTGTTTCGTATGGTGAGTGTAGAGAACCGTAGACCCTTTTTACTGGAAAAGAGGCAATCTATCTTAGTCCTCACGGGTGATAACGCATCTGCATTTTGATTCGCAAACGAGGATAGATGTAGATGTCTATGGGCTACAGCAGCCACTTACCATCAGGTGGACTGTGTGCTCGTTTGTCACCCTATCCTATAAAAAAAATAACTGACTTTTATTGAGCCGAGAGGGAATTTGTATGCCATAAGTTACCATTTAAAAAAAGAACGAAAAAATTATAAAATAAATGGTTTTATTACCTGAAATCTACATAGCGCCACATTAAAATATTCTATCCAGGCGAAGCCTTGGCGGGTCACTAGTTAGAAATAAAGTAGGTAATAATATTTGAATGAAGTACAAATTTCTATTCAACCTTAATGGAATGCGGCTATTAGTGTATAAAGTTTAAAGAAAATTTACATTTATCTCTAAGTTAGTAGCTTAATATGCGTTTGTTGGTGATATTGCTGAGAATGATGTCTCCGGTAAAATTTCAATATTATTTTAAAATATGTCACAATCCACATTGAAATTTCAATTTTATAAATAAAATTCCTCTTACTGCATTATTATATCGATTTTTTGTTACTCCTACGGTTATATTTTGGCCAGTGTCAAGTAATAAGAAATTATCCGTTACAAGATTTTATTTCATAAACTTCTTCACAATATGCCGATGCGACACATTGAGACGACGACGACAACTTTACCCAACGAATAGTCGATGACGATAGTATATCTACACAACAAGTTGTTCTCAACATATTCTTAAAGCGCCAAATCGGACTAAATAATTTGTGGTGTATATTAATATCGGTGCACTTGTTTCGTCATTTACTCTATTAGCTCTATATCTGTTAGAGAGAGAGAGAGAGAGAGAGATAGAGAGAGAGATAGAGATAGAGAGAGAGAGAGAGAGAGAGATAGACAGACATACAAAAATTGTTATGCCTTCATAGCATGCAAAAGATCCCTCTGAGCTTAACAGAAGTTATTTATTTCAATGTTGCAGACAGGCACTTCAATTTTATGTAGGTATATATGTATAGATAAAATGTGTTGTATTTTTATAAATTATGTTTTTTTATTAAGCATAACAAATGAGCACACAATCCACCTGATGGTAAGAGGATGCTGTGCCTAGGCATCTGCATTTATACTCGATTAAGAATCATCAATCAAGAAATGCAGATGCGTTTCCACCCGTGAGGACTAAGATGGAATGCCTCGTTTCCAGTAAAAAGGGTCGGTTCTCTACACTCACCATACGAAACACAACGGCATTAATAAAATAATAGAATATAATAAACCAATATTCTGTAAGAGCCTGGTCCTACCGACGCATTCGTGCTACTACCATAATATAGTTGCAGCGTGGCTCTACCACGTGTAAAACGTACCCGAATCTCTTCACATGTGATGCGCTGGTTTTCTTCTATGACAGTAGCCACATTTTCATCAGTTATTGTAATTGGGTGTCGACCTTCACGAATTTTATCGTGGAACACGACCATAAGCAAATGAATTGCTTCCCTCCCAAAAGCCGATTTGAATTTTGTTGAAAAGTATTTTGAATCATTTCTATGTTCTATTTTTTGTTTGTTATTTTTGTATTATAACTATTTCTAGTGGTGAATAAATCTGCCTGTTATACCTTAAGCTTCTGATATTCCTTAATCCATTAAAATGGTGATAAAATTAAATTTATAATATAAAGTGAAACTCTAAATTAGGAGTGAAATCTAAACTTCAAATAATTTATAGAGATAAAATAATTATCATATAAATTTTTTTGAGTCGGAATTTGCATTCTTCTACGCCGTTTTATATCCTTACGCCGAATTCAGAAGCCATTATGTAGAATTTTTTTCTTTTAGGTTTTAGAAGTTGGCTTTCACTTTCCATTAGAAGTATAATGTTATTATCTACTTGCAAAACCTCTGGAATTGCTCTGTATCTGTTCGGAAAGTTCCATTGCAATCAGTTGAGCCATTACGAGGATAAGTCCATACAGACAGACAGACTAAAATTTAAAAAACGGTTATTATCTCTATAGCATTCAATTAACCCCATGAGCATAATAAGACCCAGCTATTTCAATTTTACAGAAAGAAACGACAATTTTATTTATATGTATAGATTAATCTCATCTAAATTTATAGCTGCCAATATATATGGCTCACATTGTGAGATATAAGATAGTAATTAAATCAGTTATAGGTATATGGTTAAATAAAGTTTGCTTTACTAACCGTTATATATTAGGGCGCGAAGAATTGCGTGAAATTTATGGTAATGTACAGATAATCTCTAGCGAATTTTTCAATAAAATATATTCCAAATCTGTCACAATTCTTTTTTTATGTCTAACAAGAATCTTAACGAGAAAATTGATTCATTTTAAGAATTTGCACATTAATAAATAAAGTTTTTGTAAGTTTTTCAATTTCAAAACTTAGTTAATACACATTCTTTTTATATTTAAACGTGTTGGGTTAATATAATAGCTTAATTTTGTATCACATTATAATGTTACAAGAATTTTTTTTAACTTACATAACAACATAAGCATTTATTTACATAACATTGAATTATACACAATATTCATCATCATCATCACCATTACAGCCCATCACAAGTTCACTGCTGAAGGCCAAGGCCTCCCCCAAGTAATGCCACAAAGTACGATTCTGAGCCACCTGCATCCATCGACTTCCTGCATGTCTTACCAGGTCATAACTCCATCTAGTTGGGGTCGCCCTACACTCGAGAAACTTTTTTCCCCATCTGTTGTCGGTTCCTCGAGCTATATGGCCAGTGCATTGCCACTTTAGCTTACTAATCCGTAGGCTTTGTCGGTCACTCTGGTTCTACTGCGGATATTCTCATTTCTAAGCTTTTCACGCTAAGAAACCCCGAGCCCTCTACATAGCTCGCTGAGCGGCCGTAAGCGTCCAGATACGAACATCAGTGAAGGACCACGTCTCAGATCCAAAAGTCATCACTAGCAACACGGACTGGTTATAAAATCTCGTTTTCAGGTTTTGAAGTATACCTCACAAATAGATGTGTCATAATTTCCCGAACGCTGCCCAGCCGAGTTGAATCCGTCGTAAGTCGAAGTTGGACTTACCTAGTCGGAATTATTGTCACAGGTAATCATACCCGTCAACAACTTTGAGTATAGTGCTCCCAAAAAATACCAGCATAGGTCTGACATGGACATTACACATGATTTTTGTTTCGTCCATGTTCATGTTAAGACCTATCCGTTGGGAGACACTATTGAGGTCAATGAACATAGTACTTAGGTCCTCCAGAAATTCTGCCATAAGTACAATATCGTCGACAAAACGAAGCTAAGTGTACTCGCCATTGGTGTTAATACCGTACCTTTTCCAGTCCAGTAGCTCAAAATATAGTAGGTGAATAGTTTCAGGGATATAACATCACCCTGTCTTACACCTCTCTGCAGTTGCATACTCTGACTCTGTACTCAGATAGCCATCGTAGCCATAGTGTAAAAACAATTCCGCACCTCGATATACCGACAGTCAATTTGGCACCACTAAAGGGACTGCAGCACCACCCAAATTGCGACGGTCTTTAGCTTCGACAGTTGGCTCTTTCTGGTAGACAGATCTCTAGCAATGACTTTGGAGCCCTGATTTCGCTCGATCGCTTCTTCAATACGAGTTGTATTGAAGTTGCGTAAGTCATGCATGCATGCATTGGAAGGCTGTCTGTTCAGTTGCCTGTATGTTATCAAATCTGCTGAAGACTGCAGCTTCATCTCTTGTTTAACAGCCATGAGTGTGATCGGAGAGTTTTTGTGTTCTTCTGCGATGGGTCTTAAAGAATTTAGCTCCGACCGCATGGATAGTGTCCACGAGCTTGTCATTTACATAGTTCAATTCATTGCAATCTTTTAGGCACTGAGAACGATCATGTAATTCAAGCAGAAAGTTTTCGGGGCTTTGGATTAGAGGATTTTAAACAGTGGTGGAGCCACGCTGCAGCTTCTGCTGTAGCGTGGATGGGCTGGCTCGAACCGGGGCATTACCACGACCTCACAGAATACCAACGTAAAGTACTTAGAATCTTTGTTTCTGCGTTTCGCTTGGTTAAAACAGGTGGCCGACACATCAACCACATCCAAATGTCTACAGATTTCCTGCTACAACAAATCCCGTCCGTAGAGATAGTGATACTTGGCAATTTTAACGCCCACCACGCCGAATGGCTCGGTTTACGTATAATCGATCATGCCGGGAGATCTGTTTATGACTTTGCTTTGGCATATGGTCTGGCACAACTGGCTACTTCGCGTACGCGGATTCCAGATGTGGAGGATTGTACAACTTCCCGTTGGACATTCTGCCGACCTCTCATCCGGATGGATTTCAGATTTCCGTCGATGCCCCTCTCGGCTTTTTGGACTATTACCTGATCCGGAGTGTGGTGCCACTGACGCTCCCCTCGCGATTGCTTTCTGCAGGCTGCCCCCGTGTTCGGCATTACAGGTCGGCGGATTTTTTTTTTATAGAATTAGGGTGACAAACGAGCACACAGTCCACCTGATGGTAAGCGGTTGCTGTGGCCCATATACATGTACATGTATCTTCGTTTGCGAATTAAAATGCACATGCGTTGTCATCCGTGAGGACTAAGATGGAATGCCTCTTTTCCAGTAAAAAGGGTCGGATTGGGACGGATTGCGGTCTTTCTTTGCATTCTACCTCTGGGGGCGGTTTCGCCTTTTACCGGGCAATCCAAGAGCTGTTGTTGACTCTTTCACTAATGTGGTGCTACAGGGTATGGAAATAATTATTCCATCATCTGTGATACCCTTGGTTTTGTCGCTCCTGTAAGACTGCATTACGCAGTAAGCAGGAGTGTTACCGCGCCTGGGCTGACGCTTTGGCGGCTCGGGATGTAAACACTAGCATTCTTAAAAAGAAGTACAACTTCGACTCCAGGTCCTTCAAAAGAGTTATTGTCAAGGCAAAGTATGAGCACATTAGCAGAATTGGCGAGAAATTATGTCGCCTTCCTCGGGAATCCATGCATACTGGTCTCTCACTAAGACTGTTCAAGGGAATTTCTGTAAGCCATCACTACCATCTTTGCACACGGAGGACGACTCACTGGCCCACGCTGCAAAAGAGAAAGTGGACCTTTTTGGCTCCTTTTTTGCGTCCAACTCGACTTTCGATGACGGGGGGAACACACTGACGACCATTGCGCTGTGTGAGTGACCTATGCCTGATGTGCGATTCGCACAGTGCTCAGTACGCAAAGCACTCCTCTCCCTGGATATACATAAGACGAGTGTGCCTGACGGAATCCAGATTTGGTACCGGTTCTTACGCATCTTTTCTAGACTCCTACTCCCTAGGAGTTGTCCCGAATTCATGGAAGAAAGCTTTCATGTACCCGAAAAAAGTGACCGCTCAGACCCGTTAAACTACAGGCCTACCGCCAACACCTACTTATTCATGAAAATAATGGAATCCATTATTAACTAGCAGCTCATGTGGTACCTTGAGGAGCACACGCTGATTAGTGACCACCAGTACGGTTTCCGTCGGGGTTGCTCAGCTGGTGATTTTCTTGTATACCTAACACATAGATGGGCGCAGGCGATCAAGTTCAAGGGGGAGGCATTGGCCGTTGGTTTGGACATAGCGAAGGCCTTCGATCGGGTCTGGCACAAAGCGCTTCTTTTGAAGCTCCATTCCTATGGGCTACAGCAGTTTTCTGGCTGATCGGAGCATAAAGGTCGTAGTAGACGGTGCATGCTCCGATTACAAGCCTATTAACGCCGGTGTTCCAGAAGGCTGCGTGCTTTCGCCAACACTGTTTCTTCTGCATATCAATAATTTGTTGTTAACTGGTAACATTCATTGCTATGCGGTTGACAGCACTGTTGATGCTCTATACACCAGCCGTGCCAATATTTCTCGGGAAAACGTCGCCGAGTACCAAGACGAATTTGTGTCTGAAGTCGAGTCTTTGCTGAACAAAGTCTCGGATTAGGGGGCGACTAAATCTAGTCCAGTTTAATCCTCAGAAGACACAAGTTTGCGCGTCTGCTAAAAAGAACCCCTTTGTCGTATCCCTCAGTTTCAAGGCACTCCCCTTGTTGCCACAGCCAGTATCGGAATCCTCAGCGTCGACATATCGAGTGACGTGCAGTTTCGTGGTCACTTGGAAGAGAAGGCCAAATTGGCCTCTGAAAAGCTTGGTGTGCTCAGCAGAGCGAGATAGTATTTAAAGACGTAAAGACATTTATTCCGACACTTCAGATTACAATCACAAATTACAGTACAGGTGAATATAAGGATTACGAATAAGAATAAAATAAAAAGAAAAAGTAAACGTAATCACAAGACAATGAATAAACAACAAAAATAGAGGGTATAACAGCAGTTCATGACTTAATAATCGAAACAGATGGAGTGGCGAAAGGGACTGCCTCAGCATAAGCCGCGGGATAGCGACGCTGATTTTCAGTCGGCCCCATACGGTCCTACGGAGACCATGCCGTAAGTATCGACATTAAGCGAGTAGTAGATACATGTGATAATAACAACTGATGAATGATAATAACAAAATTGAAATTACTTATTGTATAGTTGTGCTGAACGTAAGTTGATGAACGCTACTCGTACGTGAGACGTGACGGGAACATTAGTAAGTGTCATAATTTAATTTAACAGTCTATATTATAGAATTCTAATATAATATAAGATTTGATATATATATATATATACTAGCTGACCAGACAGATGTTGTTCTACCCTTTCCGAGGATCATTTGCTTTCCTAAAAAAAAATCCTGAAATTGGCAATAAAAAAATTGAGGGTCACTTATCGGGATAAAAGCTATCCTATCTCTCAAGTTGAACCAAACTGCACACAGTGTGCAAAATTTCATTGAAATCAGTTCAGTAGTTTTGGAGTTATCGCGGACAAACATTGTGACACGTAATATTTATACATAAATATATATATATATATATATATATATATATATATATATACATAGATACATACATTTAATAGGCTTTTGTAATATATAATAATATTAAATTACCTAATAAATATTATGTAAACTGAAAATCAGTAGCTAACGTCAAACCTCTTTAACAATACTCCTATTTATTAACTATGCCCTTCTGTTCGTTTATTAGGAGATGTTTTAAGTGTTTTCTAAACGTACCTAATGTGTTTAGCTCACGCAGTGAAGGAGTTAAATTATTCCAGCAATGGAAGGCTGCATACTTATAACAACCTCGAAAGGCTGAAGAAGAATGTCGCGGAACACTGAGCCTATTATATGATGAAGTGCGGGTGAGATACTTGCTATGCTCGCGAGGCCAGTCTAACTTACTAAAAAGATACTTTGGGTTGTTTGTCTTTATGATGCCAAAAACTACACAAGCTAAGTGAATTTTGCGTCAGGCAGCCATTTTAAGAATATTATTGTCGTCAAGAAATGGGTTTACGTGATCTCTTGGCGGTACATCGAAGCAAAACCTCGCACAAGGATTTCTATACTTAAGTGGTCACGCATTCTATACAGGATTTTTAACCTATAAAACAGTTCTTAACAATGTTATTGATATAATCTTGAAATATGAGAGCGGGGCTAATTATGCCTCCTAAATTACATGATTTATCGACTCTTTCTAATACCATGTCTTTTATATACAGTGTTGGGACAAATTTATTTATTTTTTGTATCTGTTGTTTCGTTCCGCAAAAAAAAGTGATGTTTATTTTTTTAATCTTTGTCTTTGATGGATTCAACACTAAGCAGTTTTTCTGACCACTTTACTACTCTATCCAAATCCTCGTTGAATCCATTAATAGCTTCTGCAGTATGACTAGGCTTAAAAGGCCTATAAATCTGTATGTAATCTGCATATAAGTGATATTTACAATATTGGAAACAGTTACTAATGTCTGATGTATAGACGCGAAAAGTACGTGACCCAAAATGGATCCTTGAGGAACACTACGCGTGATCCGCTGCGAAGAAGACACACAGTTTTGATCATTTGATTGAATTGTAATTTGCTGTGAACGTCCACTAAGGCAACTGTGAAACCATTTTATATTCCTGGGGCAAATCCGTAAAACGACATTTTGGACAAAAGTAAAGGCGTATTTATGGTATAAAAAGCCCTGAAATAATCGAATAGGACGAGTATAGGCCCCTAACCTGTATCTTCGGCCTCCAATATATTACCTACTGCATCAGATAGGGCAGTAGCAGAAATTCGTCCCTTTCTGAAACCCGATTGAAGATAGGGCAGTATAGCATTATTATCTAGATTTGAAATTAATTATTGATACGCAACTTTTTCTAATATTTTAGATATACAGGGTAGCAAACGTATGGGCCGTAAGTCTGTCACGGTAGCAGGATTGGCATTTTTTGGAAGAGGACATATTAACGCTAGTTTCCAGATGTCAGAGAATGTACTTGTGGTTATCGATAGGTTAATCAACCCGGTAATAGATTCCAGACTTTGTGGAAGGGTCATTAATAACATATTTAGGGTAATACCATCAACTCCTAGTGCAATAGATTTTAGTTTTTTAATTATATTCAAAGTAATACCTTGAGATATCGTTTTCAGCAAAAAAGTTTTAGAAGTAAACCTATTAAATTCATAATATGTAAGATCTAATATAGTCACGTAATATGAACCTTGTATGTTTGTGAAATGTGAATTAATAATCTCAGGATACGATAAATGTGTCGGTAGCTCGTATTCGTTTTTCGGTGGTAACGATACGTCTTCAGATTTGACCATAACTTCTTTGGATTGCTGATATTATTAATAATGAATAGTATAGTGCGATATTTACTTGATGTTTTACATCTCTTCTACACAGTTGTGGTGAGGAGTATGTTCGGGCGTTTATTCCCTTTTTGACGTAGAAGCCCCCTCCACGGCCACCACGCACAGAGTGTGGTCTCGGCACATGACGTAGGCGGTAACCAGGTACGAACGAAGCGCGCCCATCTTCGCCTTCCCGTAGCCAGGTCTCATTTATCGCTATGAGATCAACATCATGTTGACTCATGGTTACGAGGAATTCCTCGTGTTTCGTACACAATGAACCCGCATTAAAGAAACCAACTTTTAATTCTTTAAACTTAATCATTGCTAACTGAAGTACCACTAACGTTGGCCAAATAAAAAGATTTATCCATTGTTAACAGATAGTAATGAGGTAATAATGAGTATAAAATACCAAATACGGTTTTTCTAATTGTAACAAATATTATATATTGTAAATTTAGTCTTATAAATAAATAGTATATCTCAGGACTTACGTATAATAAATAACTATTATTAAGACATGAAGTATGTTTACTTTGAACACTAAACTGATAACACGTTACATATAAGTTATATATTGACAAGACATTATATATACATTTTGATAGATTACATTTATTATTATTGAATATTATGGTTATTCCTTTCCGAATATTAAGATAATTTACATTTAAAATATAAAAATAAAAATATATTTTTATAAATAAATACAAAATTAAAATTGTGTTTGTGTAAGTAGTAAGGGGTTGTTTGGATGTACCACTAATGACCCGGTAAAAGATAGTAAAATAAAATTGCGACTACTTACGGTATGAACACTTTTGTCAGACACAAATACTAACGATACAATGAGACAATTAAAGATTTCATGTGTAATGAACATGTATATTGTATGACATAAACCAAAAAAGGCTGAATTAAAACTTAACAATAAGCCCTTTGAAAAGCAATATATTATATTAAATTGATGTATGTAGATCTAAGTTCTCCAACTTGGAGACCCTGGAGTCAATTTCTTTAAAATTTTTATTACACACGAGCATTGGATCCCTTAACATGGCAAAATTGATCAGGTCATTGCGCATTGCACTGAGCTCATTACGAAACAGGCGTATTTCTAGGCCTATGTCAATGTTTTTGTGGACGGGACTACTTTCTCCGACATCCTGACACTTTACCGGTGTATTGGAATTATCCCCAGCACAAGGAACTTTACTCTTACAAGTTGGGCAGGAAGTTGATATCTATGCCTTTTCAGATAAGTTAAGGCAGCCTCGATGATATGTGGCATCACATTTGCCATCTGTCGCCGAAAGGTAGCGGCCGCATGCTCCACACTGCCATATTATTGATATTAACAAAGAATATTAATCTATGCAATTAGTGGCCACTAGATGGCACAGAAGGAATTATATTAATATATATACTAAAAGTTACAAATTAGTTTTTTAGTACACACAACACACACACAAACACCCACACCTGTCACCCAGAGGGGTAGGCAGAGACTACGGACTTCCATTTGGCGCGATCCTGACACACCTCTCTCGCCTCCTTTACATCCATATATCTATGCATACACGCTCTTCGCTTAAGGGTACTCCTAATCTGGCCCATTTTTAATATATCGCCGATTTGGTCGATAAACCTTCGTCTAGGGCATCCCTTCCCGACCCTTCCGTTCACTTCTGCAACATAAATTTGCTTTGTCACTCTTTCCTCGTTCATTCATTCTACATGACCAAACCACCGAAGGATTCCTTTCTTAATCCTTGTCACAACGTCATCTTGCACACCACACTTTTCTCTTATTACACTATTTCTCACCCTGTCATTCAGATTCAGCCCTAGCATACTCCTTAAGGACCGCATTTCTAAAGCATTTATTCTACTCTCATGCTTCTTCTGCCAGACCCAACTTTCACTACCATACATTTTTGTAGGGACTAACACAGCATTATGAATTGCCATACGTGCCTTATTTGACACATTCTGACTCCTCATAATAGCGTGTAGAGCCCAATTCACTCTATTTCCTGCGTTCACTCGTCGTTCTATATTCTTATCATATCTACCATCCCTGCTAAATAAACATCCCAAATATACAAACTCATCCACTTCTTATTTCACATAACGTTTTACTTTCTTCTCTTTCAAAAAACATCACTTTCGTCTTACTTGAGTTCAATTTCATACCCCTTTCTATCAATGACCAGTTCATTAAAGTAACTTTTTTTATTTGCAACTCGGCCACCGACGATGCAAATATGACTTAATCATCGGCGTACAAAAGGCATTTGACGGTTAACTCACCCAATATCAACCCACATTCTTCAACTTTCAAAGTTTCAACTGTTCATATATAGGTTAAATAGCCAAGCGGAAGCCAAAAGCCAAACCAGTCCGAGTAGACACCGTTGATCCTGACACAAGCACTAGAGTCCCTATAAAGAGACCTTAATGCTAGTATTAAGCCAGCTCTCAACCCAAATGAGTTCAGTGTTTGCTATAAACCATTCCTGTCCACTCTGTCATAAGCCTTTTCCAAGTCCATTAACGCACAAAAAATTCTCTGGTTTTTGGCCAAAAACTTCTCCGCAATCATGCGCATGGAAAAGACTTGATCCGTAAACCCCATCCCCTTTCTAAATCCAGCTTGCACATCCCAAATTTTTCCATCAGTTTCTTCCATAACTCTTTCAATCAACACCTTAGCGTACAGTATACCCACAATGCTAAGCAAGCTGATACCACAGCAGTTTTTACAGTCCTGCTGCGAGCCCTTTCCCTTATATATTGGGACTAGAATGGCCCTTAGAATTTCGAGTGATATTCTATCATATCCGGCTGCCTGCTTTCATGCTTTTCATTGCTTTCATTATTTCATCTACACTTACGTGGTAGAGCCATGCTGCAGCTATATTAGTAGTATAGTTGTAGCACGAATGGGTCGGCTCGACCGGGGAAGGACCACGCTCTCACAGAAAACCAGCGTAAAATAGCAGCTTAACGCTGCTGTGTTTCGTATGGTGAGTGTAGACAACCGGAGATCCTTTTTACTGGCAAAGAGGCATTCCATCTTAGTCCTCACGGGCGACAACGCATCTGCATCTTGAGTCTTTATTGAGGATAGATGTAGATGTCTATGGGTCACAGTAACCACTTACCATCAGGTGGACTGTGTGCTCGTTTGTCACCCTATCCTATAAAAAAAATCTACACTTATCTCCCTACCTCTCTCCACTTCTTCCACAATTTCCATTTCACTTACTTCAGACGACTCTTCACTCTTAAACACGCTTTGAAATTATTCCTTCCATCTATTTAAATTCGAAACATCATCATTCAGCATGCAGCCATTCTCGTCTCGTATAGCATTCATTCTAGGCTGTTTTGGATTTCCCCTGGCAATTCTTATGAGCTTCCAGAACATTTTAATATTTGCCTGGAAGTTATCAAATATCCTTCTATCATTCTTATCTGTCCTTTCTTGCCTTTTCCTTTCAACAAATTATTTCACTCTCTTATTTATACGTCTAGTCTGCCTTTTTTCTTTCAATCTCGTCATTCATACCGCAAGAATTACCAGTTTTGGTAGCTAGTAAATCTAGCCATGCTCTCTTCTTTGCTTCAACTTCCATCCGTACCTCATTATTCCACCACAACGTATTACTTTTCCTTTCATTCGTTCTCTTACTTACACCACATACTTCGGTGGCTGTATCCACCAAAACTTTCTTAATATTATTTCATACATTCTTCAAGTCTAAATCATTCATACCTAATTCATTCAACCTACTTACACTTTCCCTCAGTCTGCATTTATACTTCTCTTTCAGACCTTCATCTTGTAACCTCTCTATTCTTATACGCTGTAACGCAGTGGTAACCACAGATGTCCGATGCCGCCAACGCCTGAATAGGCCATTAATTCGGCATAAGACCAAGTAATGATCCGTCTCTACGTTGGACCCACGGTAAACCCTTGTATCTACCACTGCGCTCCTCATTCTTTCATCCACAATTATGAAACCTATCATGCTTCTATCATCCCCTCTTTCCCAAGTATACATGTGAATCCTCTTATGGCGAAAGAAAGTGTTCGCCACAAAAAGATACTTTTCCACACATGGTGAGGAGGTCTTCACCGTTCTCATTTATTCTTTCATCGCCAAACGTTCCTTATATCCTTTCATAACCAGACCTCTTCACCCCAACCCTTACATTAAAATCTCCTAACATAATAATATTTTCATTTACCTTACATTTCATCATTTCATAAGTGGGCTTAGAGTCCATCCTATCGGCTTTGTCGGCTTTGTCGCTCGTTTAGCACCACCCGGAGGACACGTGTAGGGTAGGCCTAGGATTAGGTGATCGAAGCCAACGGACGCGAGCGACTCATCCCTCTATAGATAATCACTATTATTAAAAGGAGAAGAGGTCAAATTTTGTTTTAGACATGCGCAATCAATATTGTTTTGTCTGCAATTTAGCATAAAATAAAAAATAACTTCAGCCAAAGAGCACAACTGGCATTATACTCGGGCCCATCAATTGGTATCGAAAAAAATATTTTTTTATAAGTAAATTAATAATATTCCACTTCGATAGGTACACTGGTAAATAAATGTTTTTCAAATTGTAATAATATAAAGAATAAGTTTGTAAATTCGGACAAATTAATATCTTTGCTTCACAACAACAATTAATTAATTAGGGTACTTTTACACTGATTGTTTCCTTATTTACACTTTTATCATTGTTTACTTTTAAATTACACCATACTAAAATTCAGTATCTCCAATCTTTGTTATATTAAGCACATATGACACTTTTCTAGCTTTAATACTTAAATAAATTCAATTAAACTCGATTACTTTAAGAGCACAGTACTACTCGCTGTCAACAACTGATCGCGATTCATCTATGCTCACACATCGCTTTCAACTTTACAAAGCGCAAATTCGGCCTCAGATGGAATACCGTTTCCATCTCTGGGCTGGTGCTCCCCAGTGCCAGCTCCTTTCACTTGACGGGATCCAGCGAAGAGCGGCTCGATCGTCGACGACCGAGTCCTTTCCGATCGGCTCGATTTACTGGGGCTGTGAAGAGATGTTGCATCTCTTTGCGTATTTTATGGCATCTACGGGGAGTGCTCTGATGAGTTGTTCGGACTAAATCTAGACACTCAATTTCACCATCGCACATCACGACAAAACTCGCGATACCATCCACACCATCTGGATGATTGGCGGTTACAACTTTCTTGTGGAATCGATTACCACCAGTGATTTTTCCGGACCGATACGACTAAGGGATCTTCAAAAGAAGAGACTACTGCTTTTTAAAAGGCCGGCAACTCATCTTCAATTCCCTTGGTGTTGCAGTTGTTCATTGGCGATGGTAGTCACTTACCATAAGGTGAGCCACATGCTCGTTTGCCCCCTCTCCTATATAAAAAAGAGCACGAGATGGACGGATCGTTGACTTCGTTAGACGAGACCACTCTACATTTAAATAAAACTAATTTTACGGATTTTATCGCGTATATTAACTTATTTTACATTCCCGACGTTTCGAGCACTTTACAGCACCCATGGTCACGGGGGGGGGGGGGGGGACTGAGGTGTATGACGTCCCAATGTCATAGTTAACCACGGCTACCTCCAGATTAAAAATTATTAATTATATATAATTTTATATAATAATATATATTTTATAACTACGACACTGGGACGTCATACACCTCAGCCTCCCCCCCCCCCCCCCGGACCATGGGTGCTGTAAAGTGCTCGAAACGTAGGGAATATAAAATAAGTTAATATACGCAATAAAATCCGTAAAATTAGTTTTATTTGAATGTGTAGTGTTCGCGTAAATATAAGAAATCATTATGAGACCACTCTAACTTAACTTTTAGGTTCAAGGTGTCTCTAACCATTCAGTGATCGTCTCCAGTTTTCACCCTCACGATCACTGAGACACCACTAAACCGTTGCCGTCTCGTCGTCGTAATGAAGTCAACCTCATTTTTTTCGAACTGTCGGGGCTCGACTAAGTCTACTTTCTGTGGGGTCATTTTTAGAAGAAGGAGTTCATCATAAAGAGTCCTTCCTTCTCCATGAGGTTGGCCAGCTGCTGGCCCCTTGGGTACGTTGCCTTATTCCGAATTTCCCTACTTTCTGCTCGCCGTTTTCTCTTGTGGCTAGTTTTGCGTTGAAGTCTCCCATTAACACCGTATAGTGGGTTTTGGAGGAACGCATGGCTTTAAATCAATCCTCATGCATTTCCTCCACCTTCTCATAGAGATGTGCCGAGGTTGGTGCGTAAATCTGTATGACCTTCAGCGAATACCGGTTGATGATTCTGAGTATAAGGTACGCAACCCTGTCAACACACTCCCAATCTTTACAACGTTGTTAACGTGAGACTTGTGGACGATAAATCCGACACCTTCTTGGGACAGGGCGACCCTACCCTACAATATTAAAAAACTATAATAAGAAAACTAAAAATATTAACTTAAATTATCATTCAGCCCTACTCCCCGTGGTATGGTACCAAGAAAGTTGGCTGCGTTTCCTCGCTGAATGGCTATACTTAGTCTGTGAGCGAGAAAAGAACCAACCCTCTTATAACCAGCAGCGACGATGTGCGGATACAGTTCCTTTAGAAACTTCACTGCACGTGGACGTCACAAACCGATGGTCTCTACAGCAAATGACACAAATATCTATAATCTCTCAAAAACTCATATTTGAGCCACTTTCAGCTGCCTCTCATGCCACCCCGGCTCTAAACAAAGTACTACTGGGATGAGATGCTGCCAAAGTATCTAAATTTATAAGATAATTAATAAAGTCAGAGGCAGAGTTGACATAAGACGCCCTAAATGCATACCTACGTACTACGTACGATCGTCTGCTAGGTTACTCTTAAATTGATCAATTTTAAATATTAACAATATGGTCGATAAACATCCGTCTAGACCATCCCTTGCCGACTTTGTCAGTGTGTGACTTTGTCATTGGACGAATTTGATTCGTCACTTTTCCCTTATTCATTATTTATACGTGTCCCAAACACCGACGCATTTCTCTTTTAATTTGACTCCACTTTTCTCTTATCATACAATTTTTCACACGCGCTTCACAGCTTCATATCTCCCACTGTTGGAGTGACTTGCCATAGACGTTATCAGGCAGATTGACAAATACATTTCAAGACGTTTCGCACCTCAGATGTTGCTGCACGTAGACAAACCAATCTCACAGAATACCAGCGTAAAATAGCAGCTTAACGCTGCTATGATTCATATGGTGAGTGAAGAGGACCGGAGACCTTTTTCACTGGAAACGAGGCATTACATCTTAGTCCTCACGGGCGACAACGCATCTGCATTTTGATTCGTAGTCGAGAATAGATGTAGATGTCTATAGGCCGCAGCAACCACTTATCATCAGGTGGAGAACTGTGTGCTCGTTTGTCACCCTTATCCTATAAAAAAAAACAACTTATAAATATTTTATGCATACGAAGTTGCGGGCTCAGTTAGTGTTAAATATTATTTGTTCTTTGTTCTTAATATTTCTTTTTTCTTTATAAACCACCTAATTTTATTTCTGTGATTAAATTTTATATTTCATTCAATCAATATCAAAGGTTTCTTATCGTCGACTGTTTTACGTGAAAATTGTTATTTTCCAGAAATAACATTTAACATCATAAATACATTTATTTACTGTGCTATAAAGAAATAACATTTTCCGTTATATTTCTATGTCATCACTTCTAAGTAAGTGACAAGGGTTTAGTAACTGCGAGCTCTTAAAAGAAATTACCGAAACGTCTTGCTTTTACGTTCAATTTATCTCGAACCTTTTATAAAACGCTGCTATGTGTTCTTAGAAGTTTGAATTAAATTCTATGTATCGTTAACTTTTAGCGAATATAATCAATTTTTGATGTGAATTAATTTTTTTTGTCCTTCACTGCTGGCCGTATGTGCTCAAGATCGCTTAGCGAGCTATGGAGCGGGCTGTGCCCGGAGTTTTTCTGCTTGATAGACTTCGCAATACGGATATCCGAAGTAGAACCAGAGTACCCGACACAGTCCAATGGATGAAAGTGGAAACGGGCCGGCCGTATAGCTCGAAGAACGGACAACTTTAATGTTCTCCAGTGGCAGCTTCGTACTGGTAAATAAAGTATTGGTCGTCCCCCTGCTAGATATAGCGATGACCTGGTAAGAGATGCAGAAAGGTTGGATGCAGGAGGCTCAGAATCGTGCTTTCTAGCGTTATTTGGAGGAAATCAATGTTCAACTGTGGACTTATGATGGGCTGTAATGATGATGATGATGACGTGAATTATCTAATATATAAAAAATATATAATAATTTTTTGTATGTTTCGTTTACGTTCCTATACGAAGCTTTGATAACCTGCGAAAGTTTCGAATAAATAAATTGTTTATTTTCTAAGCGTTCCTGTACCATTCATTCGATTACTAGCATAAGCATGCCGCGCAAATAAACTACAGACCATCACAAGTCCACTGCTGAAAATAGAATAGAATAGAATATAATAATTTTTATTCAATATACATTACATGTGTAATTCTTATTGTAAGTCATTTTTTACTTTACCACTGGTTCGAAAAAAACTCTCTGTCCTGGGAAGAACCAGCAAGAAACCCAGCGGAACTTTTTTAAAAATAAATTTTACTATATAAATGATTACGAACTATTTACAAAATTTATTTTAGAAACTGCTTGGAAGCGACCACCTCATTCCCAGGGGTTATTATCAACCATATATTCATTTATACTTTTATAACCCTTTTTATACAGTTTCAGCTTATTAAAACTTGGTAATAGAGAGAGCCTGTACACTTTTCGGGACCTTGTTGTAATAGCGTATACATTGCCCCAAGAATGAATTACTGACTCTGTGGAGTCAAGAAACTGGCATCACTAGCTTGTGTTTGTTCCTCGTGTTTACGGAATGTATATCACTTTTTTTACTAAAACTAGGCCATATCCACATACCAATATCGTCCTGATGAGAGTTGTCCAATAGCGTCTTCCTAATAAAAGTAAAATATAATAGAATGTAAAAGAAAATGCGGTTGCCAACCCGCCTGCCAAGCATGGCAACTATAGCAAATATCCCCTATGAGGCAATTTATGGTAGACACCTATGTTCTGCAGTGGACTTTTGATAGTGTGGCGGGTGGAAGGAAAGCCGGGCAAGGTGTTCTGCCCGGGGAGCGGCCAACGCTCCGATTGGTAGTTCTGAGCTATTCTATATATGCTGCTTTAACTTCGGAACTTTGTTAGTGCGATTTAGGCTTCGATGTGTTTCGTTTGTGGCGCGACGACAGCGTCGCCACATCACCCCCTTGCTCAGACCGGAGGTCGATAGTGCAGTTTAGATGTCGACGAATTTGAAAGCGCCAGGGAATTGCCTTGTAAGTCTGCGCTGAGTCGAGAAGAAGGCAAGTAATCTGCGAGAGTGCCGTGAAGCAGAGGCGAGCAGTAAGGCTCAGAGCCGTACCGAACACTGTAGCGCAGAGAGTAGCTTGAAGGAACAGGAAGCATTATTATTCCAGTGCTGCGATGAACGTTTGTAAAACTAGATGGCTTGCAGACTGCAGACAATATCTGCTCGGGAGCGAATGAATAGGGTACTTGAGGATGATGAAGGTTTGAAGGTGTAGTTTCCGAAGGTTTGTTGGTTGCGTGTTCATATCACGTCAGGTGGTCACCACTGTGGCGGGTGGAAAGAAAAGGGGAGATCTCCCGCCGGGTGAGAAGGTGTTCTGCCCGGGGAGCAGCCAACGCTCCGAGTGGTAGTTCGGAGCTATTCTATATATGCTGCTTTAACTTCGGAACATTGTTAGTGCGATTTAGGCTTCGATGTGTTTCGCTTGTGGCGCGACGACAGCGCCGCCACAATAGACTATAATTAATGTAATGTATAAATGTATGTAAGTATGTAATGAGTACAACTTACATAACACTACACGTAACAACGTACACTATAAGTGTTCCGAATAAAATAAAATACATTGGTAAGGCTAAGCAAGCTAATCTTCCATCCAAAAGTGACCACAGTTTGCTTTAATAAATAATCAAAGTTTAAAAAATAATAAGTAATCAAATAAGCGAAATGCAATGAACTTTTTGTGCGGTAAATAGTGGTTTGTTATATTCAGATGGTTACAGTCTAAAATCAACTGCTGGTTTTCACGAAATAACGTATAAGACATATTTTTTTCTAAAACTGAAGTGACTAACAAACGTGCAGTCCACCTGAAGGTAAGTAGCTATTGTAATCTATAGCCACCTACAGGTGAGCAACTTTAAGCAAAGAGGACTGAAGATGCGTTGTCACCTCTGAGGACTAAGATAAAATGCCTCAACACCTGTAATTGCACTGGCTCTCACATACAGCAGTGCCTAAACTAATGATTTCTTATATTTATACGACTACCAGATTTTGAATAGAACTAATTTTACTGATTTTATCACATCGAACTTAATTTATTTTACTTGTTATTAAGTTCCGACATATCGGGTGCTTTACAGCACGGCCCATGATCACGGGCGGAGGGTGGGGAGACTGAAGTGTTTAAGGCCCCGTTGTCATTGTCAGAACAGGCTAACTTCAGATTTTGAATATTAATATGTTATGTTAGTTCAAGCACTATTTTTAGGCTTCCAGAATTAGGTAAGAGGGTATCTATCTAGACATACTCGGACGCAGAAATGTTGTTCTACAACCTACTAGTAGAAAAGAATTTAAAAATATGGAAATAAAAGTACAATATATCAAATTAATAATGAAACTAAAAGATATGGCAGAGCACCATAAACGTGCGGTTGGTGTGCGTAGCGCGTATGTGTTGCTACATCAGTAGATGTTAAATCCTATAAATCATCATAAATATCGGCCATCAGAAGCCACTGATGTACTCAAAACAGAATTTCGATTATCTTAGTCAGTCTCAACGGATACTAGCTATCTAACATCTTCACAGGACAGGATTATAGTGCACGAGTGTGTACACAAACACAAGTTCACTCTCTATTCTCTCACTCTAAAAGTTCGATAGGGCAAAAATCCGACACGACCGGAGAGACATTAGGCACAGCACCAAAGGCTTTACGTACTTGTTGAGGTACGTGAATGAAACAACCTCACTGACTCCCGACTGCTATTGAGAATATATTGACAGAAAAAAAAAAGTACACGTGGTAGAGCTACGTTGCATCTACCTTATTGTTGTGGCACAAATGGGTCGGCTCGACCAGGCAAGGACCACGCTCTCACAGTATACCAATGTAAAATACCAGCTTAATACTGCTGTGTTTCGTATGGTGAGTGAAGAACATCGGAGAACCTTTTTACTAGTAACGAGGCATTCCATCTTAGTCCTCGAGGGTGACTACGCATTTGCATTTTGATTCTTAATTGAGCATAGATAAATATATCTATGAGTCACGGCATTCACTTACCACCAGATTTTAACATTAATGGTGACAAAAGGTTTGTCACCCTTAATATAAAATAAGTTCAAGCAGATCTCCAGTCGCGTTCACGACTACTAGAGCGACGATGCTGTGGGCGGTATACAGGCTGTATCTTTACTTTACTTTTGCGCTAAAGTGCTTTATAAATACTAAAGTAATATTGTTTTAATTCTGAATAAATTGTCAATACGTAAAATATTTCAGCGAACGTATGTACAAGACAATCGTATTATAAGCTCCAGCGATGCTCTCACATGGCTTACGACACAAGCGCCAGTATGTATATTTTAAAACAATTGGATTTATTTACGAGTCTGAATATTAAAGCCGTCTGAGCCACAGTGTAAATGAACCAAATGTTTGCCAAATTAAATACAATAATATATACAATACCGAACATTATTTTCTAAGCATTCACAGATTGCCTTATAGGGTGGATATTTGCCATAGTTGCCACGTTTGCAAGGCGGATTGCTAACTCTATTCTTTATAATTTTCAGTTATTATCAGGAAAATGCAGCTGCCCATCTCTTGTTTCAGTTTCGCACTGTTGCCTCTTACGACACCAATGAAATGATATATCGGGTAGTGGATATTCTTACACCGCTACTACCAGGACCACGCGCAACTATAAAGATTTTTATTGAGTTGGCTATATCTCGAAGAAACCACGTGGAAGCGATGTTAGAATATCAACTACCCCATGTCGTCCCTTGGGTGTCGTAAGAGGCGAAAGAGGGAAACTAAAATAGAAGACTAGACAGAAATATCTAGGCAGCAGCATCTTCATTCAACATCGTAAAATAATAAAAAAAAACTGCAGTTGCCAGCCTGCCAGCCAAGCGTGGCAACTATGAAAAATACTCCCCGTGAGATTATTTATAGGAGCGTCCTATGTTACTGACTGAAAATCACTGCTACTTCTACTGATGCATACACTAAGACTACTGACAAATACTACCGATGAGACTATCTATGGGATAATATTACCAACGTTTAAATTAAAACAAAGTAAAGAAAAAAAGTTTTTCTTTCGTAATGCGTACAGCAAAGGAGTGGAATAATTTGCCGGCGTCTATATTTCCGTCCAAATACAATCTGGGCGTCTTCAAGGCAAGAGTGAATAGGCTTTTGTTACGATAAGACAGTGCGATTTGCCATCTAAGGCTGCATCACCGCTTACCACCAGGTGGGATTGTGATCAAGCACTGGCTTATAATAAGCAAAAAGAAAACTACTGTTACTCGTATGATTAAAGTTGTCTATACTTTATATTACATACATAATTTATAATAAAAAACCACTATTATGATAAAAAATATGTTACATACATATATATATATATATATATATATATATATTTGCTAAATTTTAATTAAAGTGCAACCATAATTTAGCATACAATTTTCTTTTAAAAATAAAAATATATTTAAAAAAATGTTTCTTATTATTATTTGTATATTAGTAGTAGTTTTTCTGTTGCTCATAATAACGTAAAGAGTTACCAATATATATTAATCTATTGGTAATATAAAAATCAAAGTATTTGACCTATTCTGTATAGGGGAGACCGGGTACAAAAGTAACGGCGGGTCGAAAGTAACAAATGCTCTATAGGTTTATCCAATAGCCAAACACCGCTTTGCTTCTGTAAGGTGATAGCCGGTAGTGGCCCCCTCACTTGCATTCAATCGCCGCGCGTGTCACGCGCTGTTAGGTTGTGTGAGAGGACACTATATGATTTCACAAATCAAAAGTAAGTTTTATGACGTTTTCTTATTTGATGTTTTCATAGTCTTAAAAAGATGATACCAATCTGAATATTTGCATATTAATTCTTGATTTGGTTGACTACACATTGTTTTAATTAATTTTTGTCTAGCATATTCCGTTTTAAAGTTATCTTTCATATATTAATAAAAATGTGATCGGGTACAAAAGTAACATAGCACTATGGGTACACAAGTAACATGTTACTTTTGTCCCCATGTTGATTTATTTACTTACTATTGTTCAAGCCAACAGTTGATCAAAAATGCTTGTTACTGCTCGACAACCATGCATCGCATATATCTATCCAAGCTCTAGAGTTTTGTAAAAAAAAAAGGATGCAGAATCATTCTGGTCGGACAATGACTATCCATTACATTCCTGGGATTGTTAGAGAAGCGTTTCCTCTTTCTGTCACTGATCGAAATGCAATTTACCTGTACCTACACTGGTATAAGTCCATTTAATAGGAATGTATTAACTGCTGTTGACTATGCACAATCATCTGTCACTGACCGGCCTTTACAAGTTAACAGTGAAATTCCACCAAATGATCTGTTGACCAGTTTTAATGCAACGTCCTCCATCCAAGTTGATCTGGAGACTACAGTTAATAATCTTCCAACATCGAGTGACCAGACGACCCAGTGTACATTTAGCAATGATGTGTCGAAGAAATCCAATTCGCCAGTACCAGGACTTAGCTGATTACAGCAAGCAAATTCTTCTCAGCCGTTTGATTCCACACCGAGAGATCTAAGACTTTTACCACAAGCGGGTCCGAGGACTGTAGCAAATGAAGGATGTAAAAATGTAAGACAACATTATTGACGAATACGCCCGAAAAAAACTAATTTGAAGAACCGAACCAACAAAAAAATGGTTTTAAAGCCCAATACTGGGATTGACAAGAGGAAGTTGATATCTACGAAACGGAAAGGAAAAGGAAAAAAGACAAAGAAGGCAGCTAAAGGCAAGAAAAATAAATCTGACGACGAAGATTGCTTTTGTCTCGTTTGTTTAGAAACTTTTAGCAAATGTTGACCAAATAAGCAAAGGATACAATGTACAAAATGTAAAATTTAGTCACATGCTGAATTCGTTATCGATGATGCAAATTATGTGCCATAGTTGTGAGTCTTAGTAAAATACTAATACTGAATAGTCTGATTATAAAAAAAAAAATTCATATAATAATTGATCTCATTACTAAATTCTTTTGTTTTCTTAAAATATATAATATTTCAGCATTTAAAATGCAAATGTTTATCTGAGTTATTAATACAAAGTCTTGTAATAAATAATTAACTGATTTAATATGTCACGTTATATTCATTACAAACCCCTTACTCCTGTTACTTTCGACCCACAACGTGTTACTTTCGGCCTGCCTACGTGGTCGAAAGTAACAACTGACGAATTTTTTTAAAGTCGCTGTGATTCATATAAAATACACAATAATAAATTAAATCAATATACTAATGTACAGAACATAAACGAAATGTATAAATGGCTAGATTAATTTCATAAAAATAATTACACCTAACCAGAAAACAAGGTATAAGCACAAAATGTTACTTTTGTACCCGGTCTCCCCTACGTCAATTGCTTGTTACTATCTACGAGTACATTGTAGGATCTAGTCTTAACCCGTCCAGTATTATCTGTGAGTTAGAGAAAAGGTATGTAGCATGATTTAGTTATGTAAATACGAGTAGTATTTATTTTATTAATTCACAGTAATTTTTGCAAGTAGTGCGGCATATAATAAAAAGATGTACTAGCCCTCATGCTATAAAATACTTTTTTATATAGAATGAGGATGATAAACGTGCACATAGTCCACCTGATGGTAAATTAATGTTATGGCTCATAGACATCTAGATTTATCGTCGATTAAGGGCCAAAATGCAGATGAATTGTCACCCCTGAGAACTAAGATGGAATGCCTCGTCATAATCTCAATTCCAGTAAAACGAGGATCCAGTTCTCTACACTCACTACACGTCCTATTCCGGTCGATCCTACCCATTTGTGCTTGTACCGTTATATCGCTGCAGCATGGCTCTACAATGTATAAAATGTAATTGTAATTACCAGTGAATAAATTGCTTTGAAAACAGTCCACAATCTCTTATCGAAGTCCTTAGCGACCCTAACAGTAAATGTAAACTGTTGTGTACATTTTTTTGACAGAAAGAACAAGTTTTTTTTTAAACGTTACCTCCCGACTAGAATTATTTCCTGAACCGTGGGGGCAGTTTACATATATAAATTTCACAAGAACATACATCCAAACCCGGAACAATTATTTGTAGTCCATACAAATATTTGTTTCGGACGGGATTCGAATCCGGCCCCCACGGAGCCGTCTAAAAGACAATCGTGACTAGTAATACACCAGTTTGTGATGGTGGACTTTACTTCTGTATTTTTATTTCTTATAAATATTATATTTATTATCCTCATTGACAAACACATGGTAAATTAGCACTTAAAACAAGGACCAACAATGGCTGCCTGTTTCATTCTGATAAAAAGGAAACCTTATATATAAAGTGAAAGCCAACTTCAAAGTACTCAAACTCATAATAATTTATATATATTAACATCTAAAAACTTTTAGGTCTAAAATGGCTTTCATTCTTCTATACATTAATAATTTGAAGTCGAATTTTATTTTTATTAATAGGCTTAAGTTTTTCGACCCTTTTGAGTGAACTACGGAATACCAAAAGGTCAAGTTAGTAACTAAAATGTCATCTATATATTCACATCAAAAACTTCATTCCCTATTTTTCCTTTCCAAACTTATATAGGACAACTCCTGTAGTCTCTACTTTAATTAACCTATACTTTAATATAATAGCGATGTAGTTTTTTTTTGTTAGTTTAAACACGCTAATCTCTGGAACAACCCATCCGATTTGAAAAATTACTTTTGTTTATTATAGCCTAATTCATGAGAAACAGTACAGGTTATCTAGAATTACTTGGTATTTTAAGAGATTGGTATTAGAAGATCTTTAATTCCGTCTATCTTAGTGGCACTAGACAGGAGGTGTGGAGCAGAAGTACGGTGGTCTTGTTCTTCAAGAAAGGCGACAACGCTTTCTTGAAGAACTACAGACCGATTTCCCTTCTGAGCCGCGTCTACGTGCTGTTTTCGAGAGTCATTACGAATCGTCTTGCATGCAGACTCGACGGCTTACAGCCTCCCGGACAGGCTGGTTTCCGAAAAGGCTTTAGCACTATAGACCATATACATACCCTTTGGCAAATTGTACAGAAGTCCGAGGACTACAATTTGCCACTATGTCTGGCGTATTTGGACTATGAGAAAACCTTCGATTCCGTAGAAATTTGAGCAGTGCTGTAGTCCCTTCAGCGGTGCCAAGTGAACTTTCGGTATATGGAAGCGCTGAAGTGTTTTTACAGTAGGGCTACGATGGCTATCCGAGTACAGAACCAAAGTACGAAACCTATCCAACTGCAGAGAGGTGTAAGACAGGGTGACGTTATATCCCCAAAACTCTTCACCGCTGCATTGGAAGACGTTTTCAAGCTTCTGAACTAGAAAGGATACGGTATTAACATCAACGACGAGTACATCACTCATCCTCGATTTTCCGACGATATAGTCCTTATGGCAGAATCGCTGGAAGACGTTAGCACTATGCTCAATGACCTCAATAGAGCCTCTCAATGGATAGGTCTTAACATGAACATGGACAAAACAAAGATCATGTATAACGTCCATGTCACACCTATGCCGGTAGTTGTTGATAGCACTAAGCTCGAAGTTGTTGACGAGTATGTTTACCTGGGACAAACAGCCCGACTAGGTAAGTCCAACTTCGACCGATTTTTGATTACGGCACATGTTTTCGTTAGATATACCTCTAAACCTGAAAACGAGATTGTATAACCAGTGCTTGTTGCCAGTGCCGGCTTATGGATCTGAGACGTGGTCCTTCACTGCTGGTCGGATGAAGAACCTCAAGGTTGCTCAGCGAGCCATGTAGAGGGCTATGTTCGAAGTTTCTCTGCGTGATTAACTTAGAAATGAGGATATCTAAACTAACTTAGAAATGAGGACTAGAGTGACCGACATAGCCCAACGGATGAGTAAGCTGGAGTGACAATGGACCGGCCATATAGCTTGAAGAACCGACAACCGATCGAGAGAAAGGGTTCTCGAGTAGCGGCATCGTACCGGCTAACGAAGACTCTAGTGAAGGGGGGTGACGACTTGGTAAGACATGCAGGAAGTCGATGGATGCAGGTGACTCTGGACCGTTCTTTGTGGCATTCCTTGGGCGAGGCCTATGTTCAGCAGTCTACTTGTGAAGGGCTGTATTTATGAATGATGATCTAGCATTAGAATACACCTATCAGCTAGCTTTAAATATTAATTTTTTTGTAATAAATCCGCGTGCGCTGGCAAAATGGCTAGGGATACGTAAATACAATGTTCTACTAAAACTAAGATGTGTACTCCATCCAAAAATAAGTTAACAATAAATTATGCCTAATTCTCATATATATGTTACAATAAGGTATTTTGTGACAAAGAAAATATTGAAAATTAAGAAGTGATTTATGAGCGTTATTATAAGACATGATATATTAATCATTACGAAGGAAAGTTACTTCATCATCAAGACAATGATGATGAATTATGAAGATATACTTTGCTCCTTATACCATGTTATTTGGACGCAGTTTAAGAGATAATTAAAAATTAATATAATTCAACACTCGGCTCAGCACGTGTATGACGCATAAACGCTAGCCGCCCGATGAGAACTGAGAGAAAACAGTAACCAAGTATTAGTTCAAACGTTCTAGATAGCAATGCATGGAAAAATTGGCAAAAATAATGGAGTGGAGAAATACATTATACCTCTTTTTAAAAATCATATTCTATTCTTTAGTCGTAGATATACACATAGCATTATATAACATACATAGCAAATCTATCAAGAGTCATATTCGTACTTCCACACTTTTTATGTATCGTGTACGGGTTTTCTTTAAAACTGGAAAAAACCGCACATCGGGGTGCTAGGGGTGACGCTCACCCGGGAGGGTTAGGGAGAGTGGATAAAATTTAATTTTGGTTTATAACCTACATATGCCGAGAGATAAAATTACTTCATTAATTTTGCCAATTTTTAGCTAAAATTATTGAACTGTATGAGCGTCATGTCATGTCACGCGGTTCAGACGCATAATATACGCTGGTGAAACCGCGGGACACAGGTAGTTAATAAAATAATCATTCATATCGAAGATAACTCGTCATATACATAGAAAATAAATAGCTCAATAGAATCGGGCATTTTTATAATTATAAGGGTGAAATTTATTATAAGGGTGACAAACGAGCACACAGTCCACTTGATGGTAGTTGGTTGCAGTGGCCCACAGGCATCCACATCTGTCCTCGTTTGCGAATAAAATACAGATGCGTTGTCAGCCGTGAGGACTAAGATGGAATGCCTCTTTTCCAGTAAAAAGGGTCTGCAGTTTCTTTATGCAAATCCATTAAGAAAATGTTAAAAAAATAATTATCTAAGATTCCCGTAATATAATAAAATGATGTACTTAGCATATCTTACCTGCTTTGAAGATCACTTTTCGCGTTACCTAAATTGCGTGGGCTATCCCCGTCATAACTATTTGGCGGAAGGTGTTATTCAAACTAGGTAAGACACATTTTTTTATAATATTACACCTAAGTAATTTTTACTATCTATAAAATATATGAACATTAAGTCGAATCGAATACCTTTTTTCATGTATGAATTAGCACTTCGTGCGAGTAAGTTAGAAACTTAATAATTTTTAAAATTATACGCTTGTTCGCGACGTCTTGTTAAGAACAGAGGAAGACCTCGCACCGTGCGTGCGCCCGCACATTTGAGACGTCCTATGCCTTGAACGTCGCTTTGACCGCTGGCGAGATCTGCGTGAGCTCCGGGGGCGTTACTCAATATCGAACACTGGCGTAAACGAACGTTTCCCGTACCTTCTATTATTCTTTGCCTCAAAACGTTAATTTCTACATATTATGTAAATTGGAATCGAATAAACCTATAAGTACTACAGTCTACTCGTGTATCAATCAACAATAAAAATGGTCCTTCGATTAAAAATGAACCAGAAGCATATCGGAAATTAAATCTAAGCATCATTATGGCAGCCATTATGTGTACTTGAAAATACTTCAGAA
Organism: Parnassius mnemosyne; assembly: GCA_963668995.1. Classification (NCBI taxonomy): domain Eukaryota; kingdom Metazoa; phylum Arthropoda; class Insecta; order Lepidoptera; family Papilionidae; genus Parnassius; species Parnassius mnemosyne. Next base: position 27,960,062 of record CAVLGL010000086.1, read on the forward strand.
CTAAAAGAATATGCATATGGAGATCCAAAATGGAAAACAGCACTGAGTGAGTTCGTTCCAATTCCTTTCTCATACTTATATATCACCTATCCATTTTCCAGGAATTCAGAATTGTGTCTAATTTCTACTGCATTTTTCGTAAAATTATTTTTAGACATATTATATTATTATTGAGGATAAAACTTTTCATCTACGTTTCGACAATAATCGTAAAATTATTCCTATAACAATTTTCTATAGATAAGCACGTAATAAGCTTATTATTTCATTACATTCATACATGCTGCATGTTGCATATTTATTAGGTGTTCGTTCTTATTACCCACTCATAAAAAAAAATACTTCTTTTTACTTCTTTAGTTGAAATCGATTTTTGTGAGTAAAGTGTATAATTATTACTTATTATTTGTTTTAATTAAGAGTGTTAAGAATCAAAATGGCCAGTGCTTCCCTTAAAGACCTAATTAAAAAACGTGGAGGCCTTAAAGCCAAACTTACATCATTTAATAATTTTTTGAATCTTATAAAAGATTCGGTTGTCTTGTCTGAGCTACAAAAATCGGAACTAGAATGCCGGCTTAGAAAAATTGATGCGGTATACGACCAATTTGACGCGTTACAGATGGAGATTGAGGCATTGTCGGAGCAGGTTGAGGACGAATACAAGGAACGCCTCCAATACGAAGAACAATATTATTCACTCCTTGCTTTGGCGCGTAGTATGATGAATGCTGCTACTTCATCAACGTCTTCTAGGGCAGGTTCCGTGACAGACGACCACGAAGATAGCTGTGCACCTAAATTCCATCTACCTGTCATCAACGTGCCGCAGTTCAGCGGTGACTTTCAGGAATGGTTGGAATTTCGAGATACGTATCTTTCAATTATCCATAATAATAATAACATCTCAAACGTACATAAATTTCACTATTTACGCGCAGCTTTGAAAGGTACTGCGTCATTAATAATTCAAAGTTTAGATGTAACAGCAAACAATTATCCAATTGCATGGCAATTATTAACGGAGCGATATGATAACATACGTCTTTTAATCAACAATCATATACAAGCCTTATTAAATACGAAAAATATATCCTCTGAAAGTAGTTTGGAAATAAGAAATGTTATTGATGTGATGAATAAAAATTTAAGAGCACTTGCAACATTAGGTGAACCTGTCGATCACTGGGACACAATTATTGTTTATATAATATCAAAAAAATTAGACCCAGTTACGAATCGGCTATGGGAAGAATACAGATGCAGCTTAAGTTGTAACTCACCAAGTTTACAACAATTCATTAAATTTTTAAACAATAAGTGTGATGTATTGGATACATTGAATGCGGGAGTAACTATTCCTATTATACATAACGTCAAACACTCAAAACTTCAATCACACCCTTTAACTTATAATAATAATAATTACAATAATTCATTTAGCAAAAAAGAATTAATAAATACCGACAAGAAAAATTATAATAAAAACATTACATGTCCTATGTGTTCACAAAATCATTTCTTATTTACATGCCCTTCATTCATTAAACTTGATGTAGATTCTCGTATAAAAAAAGCCACCGAAAGTAGAGTATGTACGAATTGCTTACGTCCAGGTCATGTCCGTAACCACTGTAGATTATCAAATTGCAAGTATTGTAATTCTAGACATAATACTCTATTGCATAAAGATAATTTCCATAAAGACCCATCTTCTTCTAATGTAGCACTTTCGACAAATATCAGTTCATCTTGTAACACTGCTTACGTCATATTATCTACAGCGTTGGTACGTGTAAAAGACAAAGACGGAAAACAACACACAGCCAGACTTCTGCTTGACAATGGAAGCACTTGTAATTTTATACGGAAGATATGTGTAATAAGCTTGGTTTGGTAAGATATAACACTGATTCCACTATCTCTACGATTAATAACCAAGTCACACGGGCCACCCAAATATGCGAACTAATTTTTGAGTCATACTTTAGTGATTATAAAGCAAATATTACTTGTTATATCCTGCCAAAAATTTCACACACCCAACCCAATTCGTACGTAAACATTAAGCATATACCAATTCCTTCAGAAATAAAATTAGCTGACCCTAAATTCCACCTACCTTCTTCTATTGACATTTTAGTGGGTGCAGAAATATTTTGGGCAGTCTTAAATGCAGAAAACCGCAATATTGGTCCAACATATCCAAAATTACATTCCTCAAAACTAGGATGGCTTGTATCTGGATGCATATATGCTAATAACGTTCAAACTCGTAATGTATGTCATCATACATTGAACAATAACGAAGAATTTACTCTTGCAAAATTTTGGGAGTTAGACTCAATTTCATCTCAGTACTCATATTCTCAGGAAGAAAAAGCTTGTGAAGAAATATTTAATAACACTACATATCGTACTTCGTCTGGTCAATTTGTAGTGACAATACCATTGAAGACCTCACCAGATTGTCTGGGTGATTCATATGCCTTAGCTAAGCGAAGGTTTCTTGCACTTGAGCGTAGGTTTGAACGAGACTCTCAATACAAGAAAAATTATGACGAATTTATTAGAGAATATATTAATCTAGGTCACATGACCCAAAACTTACCTAATTCACATTCCACAAATAAATATAATTTTTACTTGCCACACGGTATTATACGAGAGTCGAGTACAACAACAAAGTTGCGCGTTGTGTTTGATGCATCCGCTGCCACGACAGCTGGTAAGAGTTTCAACGATATACAAATGGTGGGTCCAAAAACACAAGATGATCTTATGTCTATATTATTACGATTTCGTCAACATAAATACGCTATTACTGGAGATGTGGAAATAATGTATAGATCTATTTTATTGCACAAATCACAACGCACCTTACAACAAATCATATTTAGATTTAACACTAACGAATCTCTCAAAACATATACTCTTAATACAGTTACCTACGGAACCTCATCGGCCCCTTATTTAGCCACTAAATGTTTAGTGTCCCTCGCTAAAGATACTCCTAACCTGTTAGTACAGTATGCCATTAAACATGATTTTTATATGGATGACTATTTGGGTGGCGGGGACTCTATTGAGTCCGTTATCGCTTTGGTCAAAGAAATAAAGAATGTACTAGAGTCCGCGAAATTGCACTTGCGAAAATGGCAATCAAATAGCCAAACAATTATAAACAATAAAACGAATGATGAAAAAAGTGAACAACATAAAACCCTTAATCTTGATCCTTCTCCTTCAAAAACATTAGGTTTATTCTGGGACACCTTTCATGACACTTTTTATTTTTCAATTAACCACACCTTTACACATAAATACACAAAACGTAATATTTTATCTTTCATAAGTCAAGTTTTCGATCCTTTGGGTCTGGTTGGACCGTGTATTTTACAAGCCAAAAATATATTACAACAACTGTGGGTACATAAATGTGGCTGGGATGATGAGGTTCCGTCGCAAATTATATTGGAATTTAATAACTTTGTTAACTCTCTTTCTCACATAAACACCATACATATACCACGCTGGATAGCGCAAGATGATCTTCGGGAAATGCAGTTACATGTATTTACCGATGCTTCAGAACGTGCATATGGCGCATGCGTTTATGTAAGAACGATCTCAATTGACGGATTAGTGCAAGTTCGTCTTTTAACATCAAAAAATAAGGTGTCGCCTATAAAGACTATACCTCGCTTGGAGCTATGCGGCGCTTTACTAGGCACAAGGCTCTATAAAAAAGTGATAGAGTCTTTAACTATGAAGTTCAATAGTTGCTTTTTTTGGTGTGATTCGACAATTGTTTTGGGTTGGCTTTCCACAGAGTCAAGTTCTCTTAAGCAATTTGTACGAAATAGAGTTAATGAAATACTGGAAATTACAAAGGGACACACCTGGGATTATGTGCCATCTAAGCTGAACCCTGCTGATCTGGCTTCTCGTGGGGTGAATGCTGACTTCCTCAGCGCTTCCGCACTTTGGTGGAAGGGCCCAGAATTTTTAAATAATTTGATTTTAAAAATTCCATCATCTCCAAACATACATACAATAACACTTCCAGAGCTTACACTTCATATTGATATACAACAACAAAATAATATCAATTCACTACATCAATTAATTTATGGTTTATCAAATTATAAAAAACTAGTAAGAGTATTTGCATACGTTCAACGTTTCATTTTTAATTGCAAAAATAAGACATCTAAACATAATAACTTCCTTACTTTATCAGAATTACGATCATCACAACAACATCTTCTTAGTTATTCTCAACAGGAAATGTTTCCTGATGAATACGCCATACTTAAAGCATCTAAACCAGTACCTAAGAGTAGCAGACTCAAATCACTTACTCCCTTCCTCGATTCAGATAATCTTATAAGAGTAGGTGGTAGACTTAGTAATTCATGTTACACGTATGATATTAAGCACCCGGTGGTGTTGTGTTCAAAACATCATTTAACTAAACTTATTTTTGAAGCTAAACACAAAGAATTATTTCATGCTGGCCCTCAACCAATCTTATCTAACGTTAGACAGAATTTTTGGCCTCTGGGTGGAAGAAATTTATCAAAATCAATAGTTCGTGCTTGTATTCGTTGTAAAAGGTTTAATGCTAAATCAGTACAACCCATTATGGGTCACTTACCAGCTGAAAGAACGTGTCTCGAATTTCCTTTCCTCAACACAGGTGTCGACTTTTGTGGGCCTATCCTGATAGCTGACCGCAAGGGACGGATCACAAAACTATCAAGGGGCAGTGACGGAGTATCCAGAGTTGCTGAAATACGAACAAAGAAGGGACTTATTGTTCGAAGTTTTAACAACCTCTGTCCCCTTCCACTCAATCAGTCTTGAAGACTACGCTTCAACGCCGGGGAGTATGTTCGCGACGTCTTGTTAAGAACAGAGGAAGACCTCGCACCGTGCGTGCGCCCGCACATTTGAGACGTCCTATGCCTTGAACGTCGCTTTGACCGCTGGCGAGATCTGCGTGAGCTCCGGGGGCGTGACTCAATATCGAACACTGGCGTAAACGAACGTTTCCCGTACCTTCTATTATTCTTTGCCTCAATACGTTAATTTCTACATATTATGTTAATTGGAATCGAATAAACCTATAAGTACTACAGTCTACTCGTGTATCAATCAACAACACGCTAAATATTTCATCCTATACTTAGCCTATATATATACCTGTTTAAGGTATTTGATCTCTTCCGTAAGTTTTTTACATATAATACGGATAACAAACGAGAACACAGTCCACCAGATGGTAAGTGGATGCTGTGGTCAACAGGGATCTACTTTTATCCTCAATTAAGAATCAAAATGCAAATACGTTGTCAAACATCAGGACTAAGATGAAATGCCTCCTTTCTTTTTTCTTTAGATTCTCCATACGAAACACAGAAACATTTAGCTGCAATTTAACGCGTCAAAGTGTCAGATCGTTGTCCCAACTCGGATGAGCCGACCCATTCATGCTATACCATTCTATAGCTACAACATGGCTCTGCAACTTAATAATTCAATTGATTTACCACGTGTTGGTTTCTGATAGTAACTATTTTTATCGGAACATTTTATTTAATTTATTTATTATTTATTATTTAAACGCGTTGCACAAAAATGTACAAAGGAGGTCTTAACGCACCAAAGAGTTCTCTACCAGAGAACCCACAAGGAACTAGAGAACACCACTTTGCAGGTGCAATATGATTTTACAATTATATATTCATAAACACATACATGCATATAAAACGAAATAATGTAGATTAAGCTTGAAGAATGTGAAGAAAAAAGTCAGCGACCGTTTTCTCAAGAGAGACTATGGATGAAGCCTTTCTTACAGAAGTTTTAAGGTCGTTCTAGAGCCTCAGCGCTTGATTAATTTTATGTACACACTTTCTTAATTTTCCGTTTTATAAATTAAATATACCTTTTTATATTCTATCAATTTCAAATATTCAATTTTTTTATTAGTATCTACAATATTAAAAACTATGATAATAAAAAAAAGAACTAAAACTAGAAACTTAATTATCATATAGTCTTACTCCCCGCGGTATTGTGCCAAGAACGCTGGCTGCGTTTCCCCGCTGAATGGCTATACTTAACCTTTGAGCGAGGAAAGAACCAGTCCTCTTATCACCAGCAGCAACGACCAACCGCGGATGGAGTTCCTTTAGGAACTTCACCGCACATGGACCCAACGGACCGATAGTCTCTACAGGAAATGGCACAAATATGTAGTCATCTCTCAGAGACTCATATTTGCGCCACTTACTCAGTTCAGCTGCCTCTGATGCTGCCCCGGCTCTAAACGAGGTACCTCTGAGATGTGAGGCCGCCAGAGTGTCTACGCAAGTAGCATCCCAAACTAGGGCTTTACCTCTCTCCCAAGGGACCAATGTCATACCGTCGGGTCTCTTGCCATCGTCTCTAAATATTCCACAAGGCTCTAAAACCGAGGGAACATTTATAGAGACAAGAGCCCTTCGGATGACATCGTTCAAAGAACTGTGTCGTGAAAACCTACCAGCGCTTTTCTTACATGAAAGTCCGTGGAGCACAAACTTGTCAACGCTGCTACCACACCACTGATGGGGTTGACAAATCGCCGCTCTTAGTTGGATTTCTACGGCAATGCGCAAACTTTCCTTATCAAGTAATGTGCCGAGTTTACTTGATGGTAAAGCGTGAAACCAGTGATTAGATTCCTTTAGTCGAAACAGCTAGAAGGCGTACCTTATCTTGGTCACTATGGAAATTATGAAACAAATCCTTCTGCATGCCCTGTACCAACGGAATATCCCACTGTTTTTGTTCCATCCAGTGGAACATTTTCACCAGGACAGAGCGTTTGCCATGTCTGCTCTGCCTCCGTAGCAAGGCATAGGTCTACTTTATTATTTAAAATTATGTTACATAAGTTTCTGACACTATGCACGAAAGCAAGGAAAGCAGGCAATGCAACGCTAGAACGATTTCTCACACCAATGCCACCAAATTTTATAGGTAAAGTAGCTTGAGCAGGCTGAGCAAGCAGCAGGCTGTTGTATTTAAAGTTTAATTTAGAATTTTTTCTATTGCTATTTTAAGATTATTATCAATATCTTTTAAAATATCCGAACATTTCCAGACTGGACTCGAGCGGAGTAAGTATGTAAATCTAGGTAAAAGAAGACAATATTTTAAAATAGTAAGAGCTATGTGGGGGTTTAATTTATACATTTTATCAACGTGGTTTAAAAACTGATCAAATTTTGTTTTTAAAATAGGTTTAATACTATCGAAAAACAACGGGGCACCTAGCAGGTATAGTGATTCCGTACTGACAGTTTTTATTCCTGGACAAATATAATTATAATTTTGAATTAAAGTGTCTCTATGAAAAGTAGATAAATTATTGGAAAAAAACTATTTCACATTTATTGCTATTTGGATCAAGACCAATGTTTTTAAAATTTCGAAAAATATGAGTAAGATCGCTGAGGACGTCATCTGCTCTACCTCCTAGTGTACCGTCGTCTAGGTACCAGACATTCAGCTTGAATTTCAAATTTGAAATAATGGGTTGAATTCCCAAACTGAAAAGTGCTGGACCCAGTGGGTCACCCTGTTGAACACCGACAGCAGAATCGATAACATGGTTTTCGTAGAACAAGTTAGTATTTTGACTATAACATTGCCAAACGTAATGATAAATTTCGGGGGTATTGTTAACCACTTCTTTCAGCAAGGTTACCCTATCGATAGAGTTAAAAGCATTCCTTAGGTCAACCTTCACAAGAACATCTGCATCAAAGTTTGTTAAAAATGTACGCACTGAATGTACCGCCGCCTCACAGCCACCTCTAGTGCCAAAACCTAGTTGAGTAGGCTGAAATTTGGTCTTAAGGTTAGAGATTATGTACCTGCAAGCTAATTTTGAAGTTAAGCGTCGAAATGTGGAACCAACGGCAATAGGACAGATACCGTTATCCTTTTTTTGAAGGCACATAATCTTGCCCCATATAAGAATGGAATGAAATTTGGATTAACATTACCAGAAACCATGAAGTTACATAATTTTGTAATGTCTTTAAGAAGTACTCTGCCGGCGTCACCGGCAGAAGCGCTTATAAGATCTTTAAGATGTTGAGGCGTAATTCCGTCAATGCCGCCAGCAGAGCCATTCGAAAATGACATAATTGCTTCTAAAGTATCTTTTTCCGAAATTTGTAAAGGTTGCATAGAAGTCTTGGGAGGCAGCGGTAAACCCTGAGACGGTTTGACCGAAGGATGCTTTTGACGTAAAAAAACTAAGTTACAGCCTATATTCTCCCCACTGCTGGGCATAGGCCTCCCCTCCTTTCTGAGAGGGTTTCTGTAAATTATTCAAAAAATTCTCCTTTTATTACAAAACAAATAACTTCCTCTATAGTAATATTCAAAATTGTCTCAAGCAAAGTAAACATTTACAAAAGAAATGTAAGTTATGACATAAGAAAAGATAAAGTCTCTCCCCGGAGAAATTAAGTTACAGGCGTCAGTATTAGAAGTCGTATCTCGCTCAGTGGCTTTTTGCAACCAACTTATGCCAAGAAAGGCTCATAGCATCTTTGTATATTTTATTATCTTTCATAGACATGAACTATTATGATAAGAATTAAAAATTTTGTTTTTTTATAAAAATGAAGTGAAAAATGAATTTATAATCAACTTGATGGTGACTGGCTACTGCATTTCATGGACACTTGCAGCTACATTTAAACAAAGAAGACTACAGAATCACTGTCTCTAATTATACTGGCTCAGCCAGACAGACAGACCTTCAAAAGTTTCATTGTCCAGGCAAAGTCAGAGCACATCGGCAGAATTGGCGAGAAACTAGTTTGCCTTCCTTCGTGAACACGTGCATTCTGGTCTCTCGCCAAGGCTGTCCAAGGGAACTTGTGTTAGCCATCTCTGCTATCTCTGCACAGGGTGGACGACTCACTGGCCCATGACGCAAAGGAGAAAGCCGATCTGCTAGGCTTTCTCTTTGCTTCCAATTCGACTCGAGGGGACACACCGCCTACCATGCCGCGGTGTGGGTGCTCCATGCGGGAAGTGCTGTTTACACAGCGCTTGGTGCGTAAAGGACTCTTTTTCCAGAACGTCAACAAGTCGAGTGGGCCTGATGGAGTCCCGCCTATTGTGCTGAAGACGTGTGCTCCGGAGTTGGCACCGGTTTTAACGCGTCTTTTTCGGTACTCCTACTCCCTAGGCGTAGTCCCGAACTCATGGAAGACAGCTTTGGTGCACCCGATCCCTAAAAAAGGCGACCGCTCAAATCCGTTCAACTACAGGCCTATCGCTATCACCTCCTTGTTCTCCAAAGTAATGGAAACCATTATTAACAGCCAGCTCATGCGGTACCTTGAGATTCACCAGCTGATTAGTGACCGCCAGCACGGTTTCCATCGAGGTCGCTCAGCTGGTGATCTTCTGGGTTACCTAACTCATAGATGGGCGGAGGCAGTGGAGTCCAAGGGGAGGCATTGGCCGTTAGTTTGGACATAGCGAAGGCTTTTAATCGGGTTTGGCACAAAGCGCTTTTTTCGAAGTTGCCTTACTATGGGCTTCCCGAGAAATTGAGCAATTGGGTCACCTGTTTTCTTGCAGATCGGAGCATCAAGGTCGTAGTAGACGGTGCATGCTTCGATTACAAGCCCATTAACGTTGGTATTCCACAAGGCTGCATGCTATCACCAACGCTGTTTCTTCTGCATATCAATGATACTCGTATGTTGAAAACCAGTAACATTCATTGTTATGATGACCACAGCACTGGTGATGCTTTATACACCGGCCGTGCCAATATTTCTCGGGAAAACGTCGCCGAGTACCGGGACAAACTTGTGTCAGAAGTCGAGACTTTATTGAACAAAGTCTCAGACTGGGGGCGACTAAATCTAGTCCAGTTTAATCTCCAGAAGAGACAAGTTTGCACGTTTACCGCTAGAAAGAACCCCTTTGTCGTATCTCCTCAGTTTCCAGGCACTCCCGTTGTTGTCTCAGCTATCAGTATCGGTATCCTTGTTGTCGACATATTGAGTGACGTGCAGTTTCGTGGTCACTTGGAAGAGAAGGCCAAATTGGCCTCTAAAAAGCTTGGCGCGCTCAGCAGAGCGGGACAGTATTTCATGCGGGCACACCGCTTGCAACTTTACAAGGCACAGGTTCGGCCTCACATGAAATACTGTTCCCTTCTCTGGGCAGGCGCTCCCCAGTGCCAGCTCCTTGACCGCATCCAGCGCAGAGCGGTTCGAATCGTCGACGACCGAGTTCTTTCCGATCGGCTTGACTCACTGGCCCTGCGTAGAGATGTTGCATCTCTTTGCGTATTTTATCGCATCTACCACGGCGAGTGCTCTGAGGAATTGTTCGGTCTAATTCCAGCTGCTCAATTTCACCAACGCACATCGCGACAAAATTCGCGATACCATCCATATCATCTGGATGATTGGCGTTCCACCACTGTGCGATTTAGAAGAATTTTTCTCCCTCGCACAACTTCCTTGTGAAATCGATTACCGATACGACTTAGGGACCTTCAAGAAAAGAGCCTAATCCTTTTTAAAAGGCCGGCAACGCATCTGCGATTCCCCTGGTATTGCAATTGTTCATGGGCGGCGGTAGTCACTTACCATCGGGTGAGCCGCATGCTCGTTTGCCCCCTCTCATATAAAAAAAATAGCCATTTAACCGTCCACCCCGCGCGAGTGATTCTCGCCTCACCTGTCCGCGCATTAAATGCCACTATTTTTTTACGACCGCGCGAGACTGTCTCAACAAAAACAATTACTCCTGAAATACTACTATAACGTTTAAATAAAAAACATTCTCAAAAGACTCAAAGAATTCACAATGTAATTTTGTTAAAAGAAAATTAGTCAAATTAAAAATAAAGGCTTAATATAAAGCTTAATAATGGGAATATCAAAAAATCGTATTAATTTTTTATTTCGAGTTTTACAAGATAAGTATAATACTTACTGGAGACAATTATTTTACATTCTAATAGTACATTATATACCCTTTGAAATGACACTAATATCAATAATATCTTATATACTCAATATATATGACATATAATGTTTACCCAATATAAAATTGAATAAATAAGTAAATTAATAAATAAAAATAAGTTTTATTAATTTCTAGGCACATCTTAATAGATATTTCGTTTATAAATGTCTATCACCGTCTTAATAGTGAATCATTCTTTTATATTTAGCATTCAATTTACACAAGAAAGTGATTAGAATACATTTTAAACAACATAAAATCAAACAACGATGATCACGTATAGTGATTAAAATTTCGAGCTAAATTATTATATGTAAACGTTTTGAAATTGTCTTAATGAATGTATCATTACGACAATTCCTAAAGAAAATATCTTCACAATCAGTTTGATGTACAATAATATTATAAATAACGTACAAAATAAGAAAAGGTATCACATTTTTGTCGAAATTCCCACACTTCAAAAAAAAAATGGCGACATTTAAATTTAAATTTAATTGTGCTGAGGACGTGTGCTCCGGAGTTGAAACCGGTCCTAACGCGTCTTTTCCGGTACTCCTACTCCCAAAGCGTAGTCCCGAATTCATGGAAGACAGCTTTTGTCCACCTGATCCCTAAAAAAGGCGACCGCTCAGACCCATCTAACTATAGGCCTATCGCGATCACCTCCTTGTTCTCCAAAATAATGGAATCCATTATTAACTGCCAGCTCATCCGGTACCTTGAGAATCACCAGCTGATTAGTGACCGCCAACACGGTTTTTGTCGGGGTCGATCAGCTGGTGAATTTCTGGTCTACCTGACCCATAGATGGGCGGAGGCAGTAGAGTCCAAGGGGGGGGGGGGGCGTAGGCCGTTAGTCTGGACATTGCGAAGGCCTTCGATCGGGTTTGGCACAAAGCGCTTCTTTCGAAGCTCCCTTCCTATGGGCTTCCCTAGAAATTGTGCAATTGGATCACCAGCTTCCTTGCAGATCGGAGCATCAAGGTTGTTGTAGACGGTGCATGTTCTGACTACAAGCCTATTAACGCTGGTATTTCACAAGGCTGTGTGCTATCACCAACGCTGTTTCTTCTTCATATCAATGATATGTTGCTAACTGGTAACATTCATTGCTATGCGGATGACAGCACTGGTGATGCTCTATACACCGGCCGTGCCAATATTTCTCGGGAAAACGTCGCCGAGTATCGGAACAAACTTGTGTCTTAAGCCGAGACTTTATTGAACAAAAGTCTCAGACTGGGGGCGACTAAATCTAGTCCAGTTTAATCTCCAGAAGAGACGAGTTTGCACGTTTACCGCTAGAAAGAACCCCTTTGTCGTATCTCCTCAGTTTCAAGGCACTCCCGTTGTTGTCTCAGCCAGTATCGGTATCCTTGGTGTCGACATATCGAGTGACGTGCAGTTTCGTGGTTAGTTGGAAGAGAAGGCCAAATTGGTCTCTAAAAAGCTTGGCGCGCTCAGCAAAGCGGGACAGTATTTCATGCCGGCACACCGCCTACAACTTTACAAGGCGCAGGTTCGGCCTCACATGGAATACTGTTCCCATCTCTGGGCAGGGGCTCCCCAGTGCCAGCTCCTTTCACTTGACCACATCCAACGCAGAGAGGCTCGAATCGTCCACGACCGAGCCCTTTCCGATCGGCTCGATTCATTGGCACTGCGAAGAGATGTTGCATCCCTTTGCATTTTCTTTCGCATCTACCATGGGAAGTGCTCTGAGGAATTGTTCGGATTAATCCCAGCCGCCAAATTTCACGAATGCACATCGCGGCAGAACTCCCGATACCATCCACAACATCTGGATGATTGGCGGTCCACCACTGTGCGATTTAGAGGATGTTTTCTTTCTCGCACGACTTCCTTGTGGAATCGATTACCATCAGCGATTTTTCCGGACCGATACGACTTAAGGACCTTCAAGAAAAGAGCGTACTCCTTTTTAAAATGCCGGCAACGCATCTGCAATTCCCTCCCTGGTGTTGCAGTTGTTCATGGGCGGCGGTAGTCACTTACCATCAGGTGAGCCGCATGCTCGTTTGCCCCCTCTCCTATAAATAAAAAAAATATTTTGTTACTATTATACAGATAAAATTCACTCTCACAGATGACAAATTTCAAATAGCACCATCTATAATTTTTTACTGTATTAACAACAGCTATCTTATGCGCTGCATACGCTTAAACCGAAACAAATTAATAAATAAAATAAAAAAAAATTAATAAATAAATTAATAAATTAATGTACTTACTTCATTAATTTTGCCAATGTTTTAGCTAAAATTATTGAACTGTATGAGAGTTATGTCATGTTACGCGGTTCAGACGCATAATATACGCGTATGAAACCGCGGGACAAAGCTAGTTAATAAAATAATCATTCAAATCGATTCACAATTAACGAAGACAAGTCGTCACATACATAGAAAATAAATAGCTCAATAGAATCGGGCATTTTTATAATTATAAGGGTGAAATTTATTATAAGGGTGACAAACGAGCACACAGTCCACTTGATGGTAGGTGGTTGCAGTGGCCCACAGGCATCCACATCTGTCCTCGTTTGGGAATAAAATGCAGATGCGTTGTCAGCCGTGAGGACTAAGATGGAATACCTCTTTTCCAGTAAAAAGTGTATGCAGTTTCTTTATGCAAATCCATTAAAAAAATGTTAAAATAATAATTATCTAAGATTCCCGTAATATAATAAAATGATGTACTTAGCATATCTTTGAAGATCACTTTTCGCGTTGCCTCAATTGCGTGGACTATCCCCGTCATAACTATTCGGCGGGAGGTGCTATTCAAACTAGGTAAGACACATTTTTTATAATATTACACCTAAGTAATTTTTACTATCTTTAAAATATATGAACATTAAGTCGAATCGAACACCTTTTTTGATGTATGACTTAGCACATCGTGCGAGTAAGTTAGAAAAGTAATAATTTTTAAAATTATACGCTAAATATTTCATCCTATACTTAGCCTATATATATATACCTGTTTAAGGTATTTGATCTCTTCCGTAAGTTTTTTACATATAATACGGATAACAAACAAGAACACAGTCCACCAGATGGTAAGTGGATGCTGTGGTCAACAGGGATCTACTTTTATCCTCAATTAAGAATCAAAATGCAGGTACGTTGTCAAACATCAGGACTAAGATGGATTGCCTCCTTTCCAGTAAAAATAATCTCTGGTTCTTTAGATTCTCCATACGAAACACAGAAACATTTAGCTGTAATTTAACGCGTCAAGTGTCAGATCGTTGTCCCAACCCGGTTGAGCCGACCCATTCATGCTATACCATTCTATAGCTACAGCATGGCTCTGCAACGTAATAATTCTATTGGTTTACTACATATTGGTTTCTGATAATAACTATTTTTATAGAAACATTTTATTTAATTTATTTATTATTCATTATCTAAACGCGTTGTACAAAAATGTACAAAGGAGGGCTTAACGCACCAAAGAGTTCTCTACCAGACAACCCACAAGGAACTAGAGAACACCACTTTGCAGGTGCAATATGACTTTTACAATTATATATTAATAAACACATACATACATATAAAACGAAATAATGTAGATTAAGCTTGAAGAATGTCAAGAAAAAAGTCAGCGACCGTTTTCTCAAGAGAGACTATGGATGAAGCCTTTCTTACAGAAGTTTTAAGGTCGTTCTAGAGCCTCAGCGCTTGATTAATTTTATGTACACACTTTCTTAATTTTCCGTTTTATAAATTAAATATACCTTTTTATATTCTATCAATTTCAAATATTCAATTTTTTTATTAGTATCTACGATATTAAAAACTATGATAATAAAAAAAAAAACTAAAACTAGAAACTTAATTATCATATAGTCTTACTCCCCGCGGTATCGTGCCAAGAACGCTGGCTGCGTTTCCCCGCTGAATGGCTCTACTTAGCCTTTGAGCGAGGAAAGAACCAGCCCTCTTATCACCAGTAGCAACGACCAGCCGCAGATGGAGTTCCTTTAGGAACTTCACCGCACGTGGACCCCACGGACCGATAGTCTCTACAGCAAATGGCACAAATATGTAGTCATCTCTCAGAGACTCATATTTGCGCCACTTACTTAGTTCAGCTGCCTCTGATGCCGCCCCGGCTCTAAACGAGGTACCCCTGAGATGTGAGGCCGCCAGAGCGTCTACGCAAGTAGCATCCTACACTAGGGCTTTACCTCTCTTCCAAGGGACCAATGTCATACCGTCGGGTCTCTTGCCATCGTCTCTAAATATTCCACAAGGCTCTAAAACCGAGGGAACATTTATAAAGGCCTTTCGGATGACATCGTTCAAAGAACTGTGTCGTGAAAACCTACTAGCGCTTTTCTTACATGAAAGTCCGTGGAGCCCAAACTTGTCGACGCTGCTACCACAGGGGCACTGATGGGGTTGACAAATTACCGCTCCTAGTCGGATTTCTACGGCAATGCGCAAGCTTTCCTTATCAAGTAATGTGCCGAGATTACTTGATGGTAAAGCGTGTAACCAGTGACTAGATTCCTTTAGTCGAAACAGCTAGAAGGCGTGCCTTATCTTGGTCACTATGGAAATTATGAAACAAATCCTTCTGCACGCCCTGTACCAACGGAATATCCCACTGTTTTTGTTGGATAACTTCCAGTGGAACATTTTCACCAGGACAGAGCGTTTGCCATGTCTGCCCTGCCTCCGTAGCAAAGCATAGGTCCACTTTATTATTTAAAATTATGTTACATAAGTTACTGACACTATGCACGGAAGCAAGGAAAGCAGGCAATGCAACGTGTTAGAAAGATTTATCACACCAATGCCACAAATTTTATAGGTAAAGTAGCTTGAGTCCAGGCTGTTGTAATTAAAGTTAAATTTAGAATTTTTTCTATAGCTATTTTAAGATTATTTAAAATATCCGAACATTTCCAGACTGGACTCGAGCGGAGTATGTAAATCTAGGTACAAAAAGACAATATTTTAAAATAGTAAGAGCTATGTGGGGGTTTAATTTATACAATTTATCAACGTAGTTTAAAAACTGATCAAATTTTGTTTTTAAAACTGGTTTAATACTATCGACAAACAACGGGGCACCTAGCAGGTATAGTGATTCCGTACTGACAGTTTTTATTCCTGGACAAATATAATTAAAATTTTGAATTAAAGTGTCTCTATGAGAAGTAGATAAATTATTGGAAAAAAAATATTTCACATTTATTGGTATTTGGTTCAAGACCAATATTTTTAAAATTTTGAAAAATATGAGTAAGATCGCTGAGGATGTCATCTGCTCTACCTCCTAGTGTACCGTCGTCTAGGTACCAGACATTCAGCTTCGGCGTCACCGGCAGAAGCGCTTACAAGACCTTTAAGATGTTGAGGCGTAATTCCGTCAATGCCGCCAGCACAACCATTCGAAAATGACATAATTGCTTCTAAAGTGTCTTTTTCCGAAATTTGTACAGGTTGCATAGAAGTCTTGGGAAGCAGCGGTAAACCCTGAGACGGCTTGACCGAAGGATGCTTTTGACGTAAAAAAGTAAAGTTACAGCCTATATTCTCCCCACTGCTGGGCACAGGCCTCCCCTCCTTTCTGAGAGGGTTTCTGTAAATTATTCAAAAAATTCTCCTTTTATTACAAAACAAAGAACTTCCTCTATAGTAATATTCAAAATTGTCTCAAGCAAAGTAAACATTTACAAAGGAAATGTAAGTTATGACATAAGAAAAGATAAAATCTTTCCCCGGAGAAAGTTAGTTACAGGCGTCAGTAGTAGAAGTCGTACCTTGCTCTTTGGCTTTTTGCAACCAACTTATGCCAAGAAAGGCTCGTAGCATCTTTGTATATTTTATTATCTTTCATATACATGAAGTATTATTTTAAGTATTAAAAATTTTGTTTTTTTATAAAAATGAAGTTAAAAATGAATTTATAATCCACTTGATGGTGACTGGCTACTGCATTCCATGTACACTTTCAGCTACATTTAAACACAGAAGACTACAGAATCACTGTCTCTAATTATACTGGCTCTCTTGACCTTTCTAGTAATATTCAAAATTGTCTCAAGCAAAGTAAACATTTACAAAGGAAATGTAAGTTATGACATAAGAAAAGATAAAATCTTTCCCCGGAGAAAGTTAGTTACAGGCGTCAGTAGTAGAAGTCGTACCTTGCTCTTTGGCTTTTTGCAACCAACTTATGCCAAGAAAGGCTCGTAGCATCTTTGTATATTTTATTATCTTTCATATACATGAAGTATTATTTTAAGTATTAAAAATTTTGTTTTTTTATAAAAATGAAGTTAAAAATGAATTTATAATCCACTTGATGGTGACTGGCTACTGCATTCCATGTACACTTGCAGCTACATTTAAACACAGAAGACTACAGAATCACTGTCTCTAATTATACTGGCTCTCTTGACCTTTCAGACCGAAATACAGCGGTGCAAGGACTGCTCTTTCACGGCAGAATATTAAGAGGTGTAGTTTCTGTGATAAGTAGTACAATACAAATAAGCATTTAAAACATGTTAAACATAATATAGAGATAAAGGAAGATAATACACTATCGGGAAAGAACTTAGCTCGCACAGAATACCAGCGTAAAGGGTAGCAGTGTAATGTAACTGGGTTTCGTACTGTGCGTGACGATAAACGCAGACCCATTTTACTGGCAACCTTTTGTTTTTATTATACACGGAGAAACGCCTACGCATACCCGCCCACGGGGGCAACGATCGGAATCACACCGACTAAAACTCCATGGTATTGGTGTTCCACCTTTGCGGCATATTTGCATGGTCACGGGGAAACTGAAGTGTTCGACGTTCCAATGTCATAGTTAGCCCGGGAAAACTTCAGCTTTGAACATAGTTAAATTAAACGCGATAAAGTCCGTAAAATTATTTTTATTCGATGTCAGGTATTCGTGTAAATATATAATATCATTCTATGTTCAAAGTTGGTTACGGTGTCTATGGACCAGAGTAGGAATTTATCGTAGTTATGCTCACTTGTCGCTTCTTTTATTTTAAAAAGTTTTTTCAACAAAATAGCTGACGGGTAAATCACGTAGACACAAAAGCACATTTTAATAGATGTTTGTACTTTATTAGGTGGCAGGCATCCTTTTCTGCCTTAGGGTACGTGTAAGTAAATATCATCCTCTTATCTGTTTTTCCCTCTAGCAGAAATAGGTAAGGAACAGCTGTGCCTCCACTGCTGTGTTCTGATTTAAAAAGGTATAAGAGGCATTCTATCTTATTCCTCAGAGGTAACAATGAATCTATAGCCTTCTGCGGCAGCTTTTGCTCTCGCACAGATGGGCCGGCTCGAACCGGGGTGGTACCACGACCTCACAGAATACCAGCGTCAAGTGGAGGTTTACCTCTGCGTTCCGCTTGGTGAGAGCAGGTGGCCGGAGGCCCAATACCCCCCCCCCCATCAACATGGTAGCGGAATTGAACAGAAGAATACCCCAGGAGGGTACCAGCACCCCTGGAGAATCCCTCGCTGAGCATCCACGACCAAACTACTCCCCTCCTGGGCGTGGATGCTTAGGCTGCCCCGCGTATTCTGAGAGGGGGGGGGGCAAAATTCCGCTCGCGACTAATACTGCTCGGGGCAAGCGGAGCAATAAGACCAAGGCGACCCCTTTCACGCTATCCGTGAATTTTTGCAATATCAGGGGACTTCATTCCAACCTTAACGCTGTCCATTACTAGAGACAGCGAAATCGGTCTTGCTCTTTTTAACTGAGACTCAGGTGTCCTATCCGGCTGATACTTAATATCTCGCCTATCCGGGGTACAAATTTGAACACTCCTTTGTGCCCCGGGCTGGAGTTTGCGTATACGTCAGAGAGGACATCTGTTTTCGACGCCTTGGCAGTCTTGAAGGTACGGACCTGTCCATCCTATGGCTGCGCGCAGACAGCGACGACCATCCCCGCGTCTACGGGTGCCTTTATAGGTGCCATAGTGGTAATCCTGACACAGACCGACTCATCGACCACGTCCTAATGGCTACAGACTCCGTGCGGATCTCATATGTGGAGGATCATGTACCTTCCCTGTTGGACCTTCTGCTGACCTCTCATCCGGACGAATATCAGGTCTCCGAATCTGCAGCTTGCCGCCGTGTTTGGCAATATAGGTCGGCCGATTGGGACGGGATGCGGTCTTTTTTTGCGTCCTACCCTTGGGGGCGAGTTTACTTCTCGCCGGATGATCCCAGCGTTGTTGCCGATTCTGTTGCTAATGTAGTACTTCAGGGTATGGAACTTTTTATTCCATCCTCTGTGATGCCCATTGGAGGCAGATCCCAGCCATGGTTTGGTCGCTCCTGTAAAATAGCATCACGCTATAAGCAGGAGTGCTACCGGGCCTGGGCTGACGCATGAACGTTCCGGAATGTAAACACCAGCGCTCTTAAAAAGAAGTATAATTCCGCCTCCAGGTCCTTCAAAAGTGTCATTGCCCAGGCAAAGTCAGAGCACATCGGCAGAATTGGCGAGAAACTAGTTTGCCTTCCTTCGTGAACACGTGCATTCTGGTCTCTCGCCAAGGCTGTCCAAGGAAACTTCTGCCAGCCATATCTGCCATCTCTGCACAGGGTGGACGATTCACTGGCCCATGATGCAAAGGAGAAAGCCGATCTGCTAGGCTTTTTTTTGCTTCCAACTCGACTCTAGATGACGGGGGGGACACACCACCTACCATGCCGCGGTGTGAGTGCTCCATGCGGGAAGTGCTGTTTACACAGCGCTTGGTGCGTAAAGGACTCTTCTTTTGATTATGATTATGATTATGATTATGAAAAAAATCTAGTCCAGTTTAATCTCCAGAAGAGACAAGTTTGCACGTTTACCGCTAAAAAGAACCCCTTTGTCGTATCTCCTCAGTTTCAAGGCACTCCCCTTGATGGCCGGCAATGCATCTGCGATTCCCCTGGTGTTGCGGTTGTTCATGGGCGGCGGTAGTCACTTACCATCGGGTGAGCCGCATGCTCGTTTGCCCCCTCTCATATAAAAAAAATAGCCATTTAACCGTCCACCCCGCGTGAGTGATTCTTGGCTCACCTGTCCGCGCATTAAATGCCACTATTTTTTTACGACCGCGCGAGACTGTCTCAACAAAAACGATTACTCCTGAAATACGGTAACGGTGGTAGAGCCCCGCAGCAGTTTTTGCTGTTGCACGTATGGGCCGGCTCGAGCCGGGTTGGTACCACGACCTCACAGAATACCGGCGTGAAGTAGAGGCTCTGCTTCTGCGTTTCGTCTGGTGAGTGCAGGTGGCCGGAGGCCCAATTCGTCCCCTCCCCCCATCAACATGGTAGCGGAATTACACGATAGACTACCCCAGGAGGGTACCAGTACCCCTGGAGAATCCCTCGCTGAGCATCCACGACCATATTATTCCAATCCTGAGCGTGGGTGCTTAGGCTGCCCCGCGTATTCTGGGGGGGGGGGGGGCAAAATTCCGCTCAAAAACATAACTGCTCGGGGCAATCTGAGCAACAATACCAAGGCGACCCCTGCCACGCTATCCATGAATTTCTGCAACATCAGGGGACTTCACTCTAACCTAAACGCCGACCACTACCATCTCGAGACGGCGAAGCCGGCCTTGCTCTTTCGGACCGAGACGCAGGTTTCCTCTCCGGCTGATATTTCGCATCTCTCCTACCCGGGGTACAATTTGGAGCACTCCTTTGTCCCTCGGGCTGGAGTTTGCGTGTATGTCAGAGAGGACATCTGTTCTCGACGCCTCGGCAGTCTTGAAGGTTCGGACCTGTCCATCCTTTGGCTACGCGTAGACAGCGACGAACATCCGCGCGTCTACGGGTGCCTCTATAGGTCCCATAGCGGTAATGCCGAAACAGACCGACTCATCGATCACGTCCAAATGGCTACAGATTCCTTGCTACAACAGGTCCCATCCGCAGAGATCGTGATCCTTGGCGATTTTAACGCCCACCATGCTGAATTGCTCGGTTCACGTTTAACCGATCATGCGGACGAGATCTGTTTATGACTTTGCCTTGGCATATGGTCTGACACAACTGGTTACTTCGCCTACGCGGATTCCAGATGTGGAGGATCATACACCTTCCCTGTTGGACCTTTTGCTGACCTCTCATCCGGACGGATATCAGGTTTCCGTCGATGCCCCTCTCGGCTCTTCGGACCATTGTCTGATCCGGAGTATGGTGCCACTCACGCTCCCTTCGCGGTTGCGTTCTGCAGGTTGCAGCCGTGTTTGGCATTACAGGTCGGCGGATTGAGACGGAATGCGGTCTTTCTTTGCATCCTACCCATGGGGGCGGGTTTGCTTCTCGCCGGATGATCCCAGCGCTGTTGCTGACTCTATAACTGATGTGGTGCTACAGGGAATGGAACTATTTATGCCATCATCTGTGGTACCCATCGGAGGCAGATCTCAGCCTTGGTTTGGTCGCTCCTGTAAGAATAGAATAGAATAGAATAGAAAAAACATTTATTCAGCACAGGCAGTTCATACACATGAAAGTAAAAGCACATATTGATATATATAAAAAAGGTCGCATTGTGCCGAAAAGGGGTTGGCTCAGCATGTGTTGTGTGAGTATGGCCTCACACAGCGCTGATTTTCAGCCAAGAAACCTATTCATTGGCGTCACGAACGTAGCACAGCTGTTACGTGTAGTTTAGTCTTTCGATAAAACGAAAAAAGCCTAAACCTTCTATATAATTATAACACAAAATTTAAAATAAAGCAAAAAGCAGCAAAAAAAAAAGTACAATATAAGACATTAAATATAACCTTATACATAATTGTGTGTGGTAACAACAACTATCAATTATCAATTAAAATGGATTAGTAATAGTAATAATAAACAAAAATGAGAAAAATATACAGACAATTTTGTTAATAACCGTACAATGCGTTATAGGAAGGAGCTTTCTCGGTTGATATTGCCATGTTGTATTTGTGCATCAATAAGAAATTTTTTTAGCTTGATTTTGAACTGGTGGAGATTTTTTAAACTCCTGATTGGAGGTGGAATATTATTCCAACATTTTGTAGCCGCATATCTAAAACTACCCCTGAAAGCTGCTGTTCTGTGACGCTGCACAGATAATTGTTGAGAACACAGTCTGTTGTTACCTTGTCTGTTTCGCGCGACCAAAGCTAGTTTGTCGTGTAAGTATGGTGGATTTTTATAATTCACGACACCAAAGAGAAGGCATGCCAGGTGGAGTTTGCGTCTAGATTTCATCTTCAATACGTAATGTTTATTAAGAAACGGTGTTAAATGACTACGCGTAGGAATTTTATAACAAAACCTAGCACAGGCGTTTTGAACCCTTTGTACTAGTCGCTGTGTACGAGCTAGCAGTCTGGGCCCATAAACAGTGTCTGCATAGTTCAGCCTCGAGAGCACGAGCGTTTCTACTAGCTGTTCACGTAGTTCGACACTGAGGTACGGTCTAATTTTGTAGAGTGTCTTCAATCTGTAAAAACAAGCTCGCACGCAATCTGCCACATGATTCTCGAATCGCAACCCTGCATCCATGTTCAGACCCAGATTCCGAGCTTCGTACACGCGCTCAATTGATATGCCAAGAAGCATTGGAGCTAGTGCAGTCGACTGGGTTTGAATTGTGTTTAGTCCTTTTTTGTGGCCTATCAACAAGTACTTAGTTTTAGCCGGATTAAGAACAAGACTATTGTTCTCAGCCCATGTGGCGATTCGCTGTAAATCCTCATTTACATTTAGTAAGCAGGAGTGTTATCATGCCTGGGCTGCAGCTTCGGTGACTCGGGATGTAAACACCAGCACATTAAAAAAGAAGTATAACTTCGCCTCCAGGTCCTTCAAAAGAGTTATTGCCAAGGCAAAGTCAGAGCACATAGGCAGAATTGGCGAGAAACTAGTTCGCCTTCCTTCGGGAACCCGTGCATTCTGGTCTCTCGCCAAGCCTGTCCAAGGGAATTTCTGTAAGCCATCACTACCATCTCTGCACAGGGAGGACGACTCACTGGCCCAAGACGCAAAAGACAAAGCCGACCTTTTAGGCTCCCTTTTTGCGTCCAACTCGACTCTTGATGACGGGGGGAAAATACCGCCGACCATCCCGCGGTGTGAGTGCTCCATGCCGGATGTGCTATTCTCACAGCGCTCAGTTCGCAAAGCACTTCTCTCCCTGGACATGCAGAAGTCGAGTGGGCCTGACGGAATCCCCCCAATTGTGCTGAGGACGTGTGCTCCGGAGTTGGCACCGGTCCTAACGCGTCTTTTCCGGTACTCCTACTCCCAAGGCGTAGTCCCGAATTCATGGAACACTGCTTTTGTACACCCGATCCCTAAAAAAGGCGACCGCTCAGACCCGTCCAACTATAGGCCTATCTCGATCACCTCCTTGTTCTCCAAAATAATGGAATCCATTATTAACTGCCAGCTCATCCGGTACCTTGAGGATCACCAGCTGATTAGTGACCGCCAATACGGTTTTCGTAGGGGTCGATCAGCTGGTGATCTTCTGGTCTACCTGACCCATGGATGGGCGGAGGCAGTCGAGTCCAAGGGGGAGGCGTTGGCTGTTAGTCTGGACATTGCGAAGGCCTCCGATCGGGTTTGGCACAAAGCGCTTCTTTCGAAGCTCTATGGACTTCCCGAGAAATTGTGCAATTGGATCACCAGCTGTCTTGCAGATCGGAGCATCAAGGTCGTTGTAGACGGTGCATGTTCTGACTACAAGCCTATTATCGCTGGTGTTCCACAAGGCTGTGTGCTATCACCAACGCTGTTTCTTCTGCATATCAATGATATGTTGCTAACTGGTAACATTCATTGCTATGCGGATGACAGCACTGGTTATGCTCTATACACCGGCCGAGCCAATATTTCTCGGAAAAACGTCGCCGAGTACCGGAACAAACTTGTGTCTGAAGTCGAGTCTTTGCTGGACAAAGTCTCGGATTGGGGGCGACTAAATCTAGTCCAGTTTAATCCTCAGAAGACACAAGTTTGCGCGTTTACCGCTAAAAAGAACCCCTTTGTCGTATCTCCTCAGTTTCAAGGCACTCCCCTTCTTGCCTCAGCCAGTATCGGTATCCTCGGAGTCGACATATCGAGTGACGTGCAGTTTCGTGGTCACTTGGAAGAGAAGGCCAAATTGGCCTCTTAAAAGCTTGGCATGTTCAGCAGAGCGGGACAGTATTTCATGCCGGCACACCGCCTGCAACTATACAAGGCGCAGGTTCGGCCTCACATGGAATACTGTTCCCATCTCTGGGCAGGGGCTCCCCAGTACCAGCTCCTTCCACTCGACCGCATCCAGCGCAGAGCGGCTCGAATCGTCGACGACCGAGCCCTTTCCGATCGGCTCGATTCATTGGCACTGAGAAGAGATGTTGCATCTCTTTGCATTTTCTTTCGCATCTACCATGGGGAGTGCTCTGAGGAATTGTTCGGATTAATCCCAGCCGCCAAATTTCATGTACGCACATCGCGGCAGAACTCCCGATTCCATCCACACCATCTGGATGATTGGCGGTCCACCACTGTGCGATTTAGAAGATGTTTTCTTCCTCGCACTACTTCCTTGTGGAATAGTTTACCACCTGCGATTTTTCCGGACCGATACGACTTAGGGACCTTCAAGAAAAGAGCCTACTCCTTTTTAAAAGGCCGGCAACGCATCTGCAATTCCCCTGGTGTTGCGGTTGTTCATGGGCGGCGGTAGTCACTTACCATCAGGTGAGCCGCATGCTCGTTTGCCCCTCTCCTATAAAAAAAAATACTACTATAACTACATTCAAATAAAAAACATTCTCAAAAGAATCAAAGAATTCACATTGTAATTTTTTTAAAAGAAAATTAGTCAAATTAAAAATAAAGGCTTAAAATAAAGCCTAATAATGGGAATATCAAAAAATCGTATTTATTTTTTATTTCGAGTTTTACTAGATAAGTATATTACTTACTGGAGACAATTATTTTACATTCTAATAGTACATGATATACCCTTTAAAATGATACTAATATCAATAATATGTTATATACTCAATATACATGACTATATAATGTTTACCCAATATAAAATTGAATAAGTAAATAAATAAATAAAAATAAATTTTATTAATTTCTAGGAACATCTTAATAGATATTTCGTTTATAAATGCCTATCACCGTCTTAATAGTGAATCATTCTTTACTATTTAGCATTAATTTTACACAAAAAAGTGATTAGAATACATTTTAAACAACATAAAATCAAAAAACGACGATCACGTATAGTGATTAAAATTTCGAGCTAAATTATTATATAATATATTATGTAATGAATGTATCATTACGACAATTCCTAATGAAAATATCTTCACAATCAATTTGATGTACAATAACATTAGAAATAACGTATAAAATCAGAAAAGGTATCACATTTTTGTCGAAATTACCACACTTTAACAAAAATG
Organism: Parnassius mnemosyne; assembly: GCA_963668995.1. Classification (NCBI taxonomy): domain Eukaryota; kingdom Metazoa; phylum Arthropoda; class Insecta; order Lepidoptera; family Papilionidae; genus Parnassius; species Parnassius mnemosyne. The sequence continues at coordinate 27,985,620 of CAVLGL010000086.1, forward strand.
GCGAAATTTAAATTTAACTTTTTCTAAATATTTTGTTACTATTATACAGATAAAATTCACTCTCACACATAACAAATTTCAAATAGCACCATCTATAATTTTTTTACTGTATTAATTACAGCTATCTTATGCGCTGCACACGTTTAAACCGAAATAAATTAATAAATAAAATAAAAAAAAAATATAAATAAAATTAATAAATTAATGTACTTACTTACTTCATTAATTTTGCCAATTTTTTAGCTAAAATTATTGAACTGTCATGTCACGCGGTTCAGACGCATAATATACGCGGGTGAAACCGCGGGACACAGCTTGTTAATAAAATAATCATTCATATCGATTCACAATTAACGAAGATTATGCGTGATATACATACATGGAAAATAAATAGCTCACAAAATCAGGCATTTTTTTATAAGATAAGGGTGACAAGTGAGCACACAGTCCACCTTATGGTACGTGGTTGCCGTGGCCCACATCTGTCCTCGTTTGCGAATAACTTGCAGATGCGTTGACAGCCGTGAGGACTAAGATGGAATGCCTCCTTTCCAGTAAAAAGGATCTGCAGTTTTTTTAATGCAAATCCATTAAAAAATTGTTAAAAAATAGTAACGTAAGATTCCCGTAATATAATAATATGATGTACTTAACATATCTTACCCGGTTTGAAGATCACTTTTCGCGTTACCTCAAATGCGTGGACTATCCCCGTCATAACTATTCGGCTTTTCAAACTAGGTAAAGCACATTTTTTTTATAATATTACACCTAATTAATTTTTACTATCTTTAAAATATACCTTTTTATAATACTTTTTTGATGTATGACGTAGCACTTCGTACGAGTAAGTTAGAAAAGTAATAATTTTTAAATTAAACGCTAAATATTTTATCCTATACTTTACCTGTTTAAGTTATTTGATCGCTTCCGTAATTTTTTTTTACATAAAATACGGATAACAAACGAGAACACAGTCCACCAGATGGTAAGTGGATGCTGTGGTCCACAGGGATCTACATTTATCCTCAATTAAGAATCAAAATGCAGATACGTTGTCAAATATTAGGACTAAGATGGAATGCCACCTTTCCCGTAAAAATAATCTCTGGTTCTCTACATTCTCCATACGAAACACAGAAGCATTTAGCTGTAATTTAACGCGTCAGTGTCAGAGCATAGTCCGAACCCGGTTGAGCAGACCCATCCATGCTATACCATTCTCTAACTACAGCATAGCTCTGCAACGTATTAATTCTATTCTATCGTGTATTGGTTTCCGAAAATAGCTATTTTTATTTTAACGTCTTATTTAATTTATTTTTTATTTATTTATTTATTTAAACTCGTTGTTCAAAAATGTACAAAAAAGGACTTAACGCCTCAAAGAGTTCTCTACCAGACAACCCACAAAGATCTAGAGAACGCCACTTTGTAGGTGCAATATGACTTTTACAATTATATATACATATACAATGAAATAAAGTAGAATTAAGCTTGAAGAGTGTCAAGTAAAGTCTTTCTTACAGAAGTTTTAAGGTCGTTCTAGAGCCTCAGTGCTTAATTAATTTTTGTACACACTTTCTTAATTTTCTGTTTTATAAATTACATTAAAGAATTAAAATTACAGCCTATATACGCCCCACTGCTGGGCATAGGCCTCCTCTCATTTCTGAGAGGGTTTTTGTAAATTACATTCAAAAAATTCTCCTTTTTTTACAAAACAAATAACTTCCTCTATAGTTATATTCAAAATTGTCTCCAGCAAAGTAAACGTTTGCAAAAGAAATGTAAGTTATAACATTAGAAAAGATAAAGTATTTCCCCGGAGAAATTAAGTTATAGGCGAAAGTAGTAGAAGTCGTACCTTGCTCTGTGGCTTTTTACAACTTTTGCTCGTAGCATCATTGTATTATTTGTATATATTTATAAAACTGAATTGAAAAAGAATTTATAGTCCACTTGACGTTGACTGGCTACTGCATTCCATGGACACTTGCAGCCACATTTAATCAAAGAATGCTAAAGAATCACAGTCTGTAACTATACTGGCTCTCTTGACCTTTCAGACTGAAATACAGCGGTACAAGGACTGCTATTTAGCGGCAGAAATATTAAGAGATGTAGTTCCTGTGATAAGTATTACAACACAAATAAGCATTTAAAATATGCTAAACATAATATAGAGATAAAGGAGGATTATACACTATCGGGAAAGAACTTAGCTTGCACAGAATACCAACTTAAAGTGTAGTATAATGCAACTAGGTTTCGTACTATGAGTGACGATAAACGGAGACCTATTTTACTGGTAACCTTTTGTTTTTTTTTATACGGAGAAACGCTTACGCATACCCGCCCACGGGTGCAACGATCGGACTCGCACCGACTAAAACTCCACGGTGTTGGTGTTCCACCTTTGCGGCATATTTGCATGGTTACGTAGAAAACTGAGGTGTTCGACGTCCCAATGTCATAGTTAGCCCAGGGAAACTTCAACTTTGAACATAGTTAAATTAAACGCGATAAAGTCAGTAAAATTAGTTTTATTCGACGTTAGGTATTCGTGTAAATATATAATATCATTCTATGTTCAAAGTTGGTTGGTTGGTAAGCTCACTTGTGTTTTCAACAAAATAGCTGACAGGTAAATCACGTACACACAAAAGCACTTCTTACTAGATGTTTGTACTTTATTAGGTGGCAGGCATTCTTTTCTGCCTTAAGGTACATCTAAGTAGATACCACCCTATTATCTATTTTTCCCTCTAGCAGAAATAGGTAAGAAACAGCTCTGTCTCCACTGCTGTGTTCTTATTTAAAGGTTAAAAAGGGATAAGAGGCATTCTGTCTTATTCCTCAGAGGTGACAGCATATCTGCATCCTTCTTTGTTTACAAATCCATAGACTTTCCATAGACTTAGAATATACTCTACTTCCACGTATAAAAAAAGGTGCAGATGAAAGGTGCACGTGAAGGGAATCATCGTGAAGGACAACATACAGGGATGAATAAGGAAAGAATAAAATTCTATAAAGGGAATTTGAACTTCGCCAATACGCACTAGAGCAGTGCTGTGGACTTATTGATCGGAAATCGTTACCGTAAAAGTCTAGCAAAATCCAATGCAGGACATAGGCCTCCCCCATAGATTGCTTCATGGGTCATTGTTATCACACTTAGCGAGCAAGTTGGCTTAGCAACCGAAGTATTGTTCGGTTGTTTTTAGAAAGACGCTTCTGCCAATCTTCTTGTTTGCGGAGGCTTGTGCCCAGATGTGAGACGTATATAAGCTGTAACTTCAGTTTAACATTCAAACTTTTCTTATTTCTCTGTAATAAAGATGTATGGCTTAGTAATGTAATCCTTAAATGAAACAAACTTTTACGGATTATGTCGCATTTAATTTTAACTTTTTTAATTCCCGACGTTTCGGGTGCTTTACAGCACCCATGGTCACGGGGGGGACTAAGGTGTTTGACGTCCTTATGTCATAGTAAGCCCGGCTACCTTCAGTTTTTTTAATATTAATTTTTGGTTCAATTTACGCAGAATGAGCTTACAGTGTCTTGAATTCTAGCAGTGGTATACTTGGGTTTGGATTTAATTTTATTAATTATGGGATCCCAAGCAGATGGCAGCACCTATCCATCTTCTCTATTGAAATTAGGATGTTTTTTAATTTCAATAGCCTCGCGAATCATCCTTGGTAGGAAACGGTGTTCTTTTGCGAGGATTTGTGGTCTATCAAATCTAATGTAATGGCGGGGATGATCTTGAACATGTTCACAAACTGCAGACTTCCCGATACGTCGGTGCTTCACGTCAGCTATATGTTCTTTAACGAGGGTTTTTAGAAAGAAAGAAAGAAAGAAAGAAAGAAAGGTTTATTCTCCAAAATGACGCCATCACAGGTAACTTAAAAAAGAAACACATAATTTACAAATAATATTGGCTATACAATACAAATTACAATATACTACATATTACAAACTATACAATACCAATACTCATATGTGTCAAGGCGTCATCTGGGAACAGGAGCACACTCAGCATAATGCCATGAATTTTTTTTTTTCTCTCCATGGCGCTGATTTTCAGTGTGTCCAACCAGTGACTTACCGAAATCAGTGCTATACGTATACTCATGACAGAATTATGCACAACAAGGGGGAAAGAAACAGTAACTATCTTAAGTGAGAGGGAGAGAGTAGAGTTCAAGGTCGAATGCCACTTCGACACAGCACGTCCCGTTTATGTTGCTTTCAGACGCTCTTAGAAGGGCTATACGAACACTACAAAGGGGAGATTATTAAAATACTATAATGGGCTATATACTACAAAAGGGAAATTATTAAAATACTATAAAGTGCTATATAATAAAATGACCAGATAATTAGTAAAAAAAAAAATGTAATTATTGAAGAATATAAAAGTATATAAGAAGACAAAAGCCGCATTCAAAAGGACGATTTTAATGCTCCGTTGTTAATAATCTATGACGATGAGGTACGTAATCGTGCAAAGCGTTATAAACTTTGATCAAAGTTAATCTGACTTTGCAGTAATTGTGTTCTATATTTATTTTTAAATGTGTGTACTGCTTTCAGATTTCGCAAAGGAGGCGGTATATCGTTCCAGCACTTGGATGCGGCGTATTTGAAACTTCCTCGGAAAGCGTGAGTGCGGTGACGAGGCACGACGAGAGTATTCCCTCTAGTGCGTGTATTGTAAGTTTTTACATCACGTGACCATATGAGTTTGTCAGCAAGATAAGGAGGTGTTTTATTTTTTAATACCCCGAATAGGAGAGTTGCCATGTGTAGTTTTCTGCGATATTCCATTTTTAACATTTTGGCATTGTTAATGTAAGGGGTAACGTGCGTGCGGGGCGGTATTGTAAAACTAAATCTTGCACATGCATTTTGAACACGTTGCACTAGACGTCGCGACCGCGCTAAAAGTCTCGGGCCATATACAATGTCCATATAATTAAATTTCGAAAGGACAAGAGTGTCACACAATTTTACCCGAATATCCGAATTTAAAAACTCCCTTATTTGATAAAGAACCTTAAGTCTATAAAAGCAGTTTCTGCTAGTACTTAGTATGTGGTTCTCAAACTGTAGTTTGTCATCCATTAGTAAGCCCAGATTGCGAATCTCATTTACACGTTCTACGATTTCCCCTCGAATTTGGATGCATGCCCCTCTTTCTGATATATTTTTTATTTGATTTTTAGAACCCATAATTAGTAGTTTAGATTTAGTTCCGTTTAGTACAAGGCAGTTTGAGTCGCACCACGCGGCTATACTTTCGAGGTCTTCGTTGATTTTATTAACGACTTCTTGAGTATCACGCGGATTACATGACATGTAGACTTGCAGATCATCTGCGTATAAATGATATTTACAGTGCTTAATGTTTTTTACTAAGTCGGCACTGTAAACTGAAAACAATATTGGAGCCAGGTTCGATCCCTGGGGCGCACCGGCTTTGATTTTTTTTGATTGCGAACGTATTAATGTTCCTCGGTCATCGCTCAGTTCTACAGTTTGTAGTCGGTTTTTAAAATAACTATCGAACCATTGTACTGCGCTGCTACTGAATCCATAGTAATGAAGCTTTGATAAGAGAAGGGAAACATTTATACAGTCAAATGCACGAGAAAAATCTAGTAATACTAGTATTGTGCCTTTTCCTTCATCTTGAGCAGTTAGTACATCGTCAGTAAGTTGAGCTAGGGCCGTCGTGGTGCTATGGTTCTTACGAAATCCCGACTGCATTTCCGGTAGAATTTTTTTTCTATCTAAATACATGGTTAGCTGTTCTGCGACAATTTTTTCAATAATTTTAGAGACACAGGGGAGAATACTGATGGGCCGAAGGTCTTTTTCAGACAAAGGATTTGAGTTCTTAGGTATGGGTTTGACTAACGCATGTTGCCATAATGTCGGATAGGTGTTAGAGTTAATGGATTTGTTCACCATAGCAGTAATAGTTGGTAGTGTTTTCGGAAGGGTCATACGGAGCATATCGAGAGAAATCCCATCAATGCCTATGGCTTTAGATTTTAAACTTTTAATGAATTTTAGTACCTCTAGTTCATTTACCTCCTTTATCTCAAATATGTCATTAACGCAGCAGTGGAACTCAAAGTACGTTAAATATGACAACGAGACGTTTCTATTTCCAGGCACGTTTAAAAAATAGTCGTTTATTTTATTTGGATCATTAAACAAGTCTATGGGGATATTGTGTTTTGGTTTTATCTTAACATTGGACTTTATATGTTTCCACATTGAAATGGGATTATTTATATTACGATTAACATAAAAATTATAGTAGGCTTGTTTTTCTCTATATATTGCTTTATTGACGCAGATTTTTAGATCTTTATAGTATTTAATATGTATGTCGTTTTTACTTTTTCTCATTTTAATGTATGCGTCATCTCGTTTTTTCATCATCAATTTTATATTAAAGGTTAGCCACGGGAATTGCTGATGTTTAATCGTTTTTTTTCTAAGAGGCGCGTGAATTTCGAATAGTGTAAGTATGGCTGTGTTAAATAGCACTACCTGATTATTTACATCCGCGATACTCTCAATTTCTTTCCAATTTATTGATGTAAGGTCCTTATGAAAGTCTCCCTCGTCTATGTCAGAGATTCTCCTACTCATTATTGTTACTGGTGCCGGCTTTTTTTTACTCATATCAATTTGACATGTAATAAAAGCATGACTACTTAATTCACGTATAAGTTCTACAGTAACTGCGTTTACTTTTATGTCGGTACATATTACGTCAATTAAAGTCTCGCTATATTCCGTAAAGTGGGTTGGCTTAGTTACATGCTGTTTTAATTTGAAACAAGTAAGAAAATTATTTAACTTTATAGTGGTATTATGCGTCATATTTAACATATTAATATTAAAATCACCGAGAAGAAGTAAGTTTTGGCTCCATGAAAAAGTCCCCATAGTAACGGTAAGCGCGTCTATGAATGTATCGACATTCAGCCACGGCGGTCTATACGCGGTACCGATAACGAGTTGCTTTCCGCCGCTAGAGGTCGAGATCCACATTTGTTCTACTAGCGGGGCCGGGGGGTGGGACAGCACGCGAACGCCGACGCCTCGCTTCACATAGAAGCCGACGCCGCCGCCGCGCGAGCGCACGTCGGGCGGACGCGGCGCGTGCCGCAGCCGGTAGCCGGGCACCGAGGCCGCGCGCCCCTCTTCGCCCTCCCGTAGCCACGTCTCATTGATGGCCATGATATCGACACTATGCCGTTGCATTGCGACAATAAATTCATCGTGCCGCGTTCCAAGGGACCCTGCATTTAAAAGACCAACTTTTACGTTACTTTTAGAAGCCATAAACGAATTTTAGATATACATATTTATTTGACATAATAGGTTCCGACGCAAAATTTAACTTTAGTTTGCTTCTTGTACAGACAAAATTAATTTTATGTGATTTGATAGAATAAATAATATTTATCGGGATACCACAAATTTTTAAATAGTTATCCATTGAGTAAATTTTCTTGTACCTTAATGTACTCGTATAGTAAATATTGTATGTATGTATTGCAGAACTTAAAGACAAAACGCTAGTGAGTCTTTTCAATACATTGATATTAGAAATTTGTGCCAGAACTAACCAGGATATATTATTATTCCACATACGAGTATAGGCGTAGTATATTTCATTTGACAGAAATAGAATCCTAAAACAGTTCTTAAATAAAAATACAAACACAATTATTAACGACTTACATAAAAATGAGCAATAGCAGAACAAGGTAATATTTAAAAAATTCAGATAATTATTACTTTTATATTTTTTTTCCATTGCTTCCGATAGCCCCAACTGAATTTGTTCCAAAAACCCTCTCGAGATCTACTTCACTTTTTATGCGATAAGACGTTGTTCCGTGTTCTCGACGAGTATAAATTTTTCCCTCTTTTGACCATACGTAGCGCCAATCAAATCGCCGAGCGAATTCCTTAGTTCTAAAAAATACATTGCGGTTCAATTTAGTAAGCCGTTCGTTTATATAGAAGGCTCGTGTATTTTCGGAGCGGAGACCCAGACCTTCGGTAGTTAAGGAGCGGCGCACGCGCGCGGCCCGCAGCAGAGTGTCCCGCGTGTGCCTGCGCGCCAGCCGCACGACTATGGGACGGGGCTTCGCTAGCCTACTTTGCTCGTCGCGCATAAGACCGACTCGCACACAACTCACTATATCGCGCTCTTCTAGGGTTACGCCCAGCTTAGTAGCGCACGCAGTCACAATGTGTAGAACATTTTCTGCGCCCTCTTCTGGAATGCCTGCGACTTCGATATCATTGTACAGAAGCTCTTGGTCTCGATCATTTAAATCTGCTCTTAAGTCCGCAATAATCGTCTCGAGATCCTGAATTTTGCCGCAGACATTTTTGGACTCAATTGGGGTTTGTTGTTCTTCAAGACGGGTGTATTTGTTTTCTAATGTATCTAGGCGTTCTTCACACGATTTTAGGGAATTACGCAAATCAAACATCTCCTGTCGGAAAGATCTAAATTCTTCCCTGGTTTCTCGCATTCTAGATCTTTTTGTTTGTCCTATGTACGAGAGACCACATTCACAATCCAGCTTGTACACTCCTGCATCTTGTAGAGGAATATGACACTTGACGGATGGTAAAAATTGACCAATCTTCTTCAGCGGCTTGAAATATATTTAAATGGAAGCTCGCTTCAGGATGTAGCCAACCTTATCTGGGGCTCCTCTGACATAGAGTATAGCAGGCACACGCTCGACTGTGGCTGGCCTCACTCGGTCTTATTTTAATTTTTTTTTGTTCGATTTCTTATTTGTTTGAAATATGGATGTATGGCTTATTAATGTAATCCTTTTAATATTCTGTATTTCGTACTCTTAGATTGCCTATCGTTAATCGTGATGTTGAAAATTAAAAGCCCGAACATTATGCACAAAGTTATTTTCTAAATTTACTGTACTTGGTGGAATAAAGTTTTGAAAATAAACCAATTTACCAGACAAAACTGTAGGAATTATCATTAATAAGTATCGGGTTGTTTGGTGTGCAGTAGTGGCGTAACATCCATTAAATATATTATTTTATCCCGTAGGTCAGTGGCAAAACATGCATAGTTATCGCCCCAGTAAGTTTGGAGGGGTCATGAATTCAGGTCAAGCAAATTAAAAAAAAAATAAACTGTAAGTTAGTTCTTAATAAATATTTTAATGTAACAACTTACCGAGAGTTGGATTGTAAGTTCCTTTGTCGCTCTAATATATTATACATATAGAATGGCAGAATCGGGAAGGGATGACATTACAAGAAAGTTTATCGACGAAATTGGTGATATATTGATGATGGGCCAAATTAAGTGTACCCTTAACGGACGAGCAGGTGTGTCGGGATCGTGCCAAATGGAAGTCTGTAGTTTCTGCCTAACCCTCTGGGTGACAGGCGTGAGTGTTTATGATTATGATACGATTATGACTTACCATCTAGTGGTGATGTAAAAATATCCACAGCAGACACATATGATATATAAATATAAATAAAATTAAAGTGGCTCTGTATCTGTCTATGCGAGCGTATACCTTACAACTTGAAAACAGGATTTAACAATCAGTGCGTGTTTCTAGTGATCACATTTGGATCTGAGAACTGGTCCTTTACTGCTGGTCGTATATAGAAACTCAAAGTCGTTCAACGAGCTATGGAGATGACTATATGCTTGGAGTTTCTCTGCGTGATAGACTTAGAAATGGGGATACCCGCAGTAGAACCAGAGTAACCGCCATAGGTTAATGGATTATTAAGCTGAAGTGGCAATGGGACGGCCATGTAGCTCGAAAAGAAACGACGGGGAAGAAAGCTTCGCGAGTGTGAGCCTCGTACCGATAAGCGAAGTGTAGGGCAAACCCCTCCCCCCCCCCGTCGTTGTTGGATGCTGGTGCTCAGGACAATGCTTTGTTGTATAGTCTATGTTAAGTATTGAACTCTTATGATGGACTTTAATAATGATGATAATGATTAAATAACACTTTAAATGTTAACTTACGTAACGTCTCAACTTAAACTATTATATTCAGTTACTTGGTCAAAGTAAATAAGTTTGCTTTGTTGTATGTTAATTACAAAGCAAGAAGGCACAAACTTGAAACGTATAACTTATCTGTGACATTAACATATTCACAAGTTTTAGGGCAAAACGCTCGTGTCACGAAATTACTATTAAAACTTGAAGTTCCAATGCTAGCGACCATACTTGTGAGGTGTTATGGGATTATTAATTTAAACTCCATTTATATGAATATTTATTTATTTATTTATTTTATATAACATCCGATAGTACAAATAAACTTACAAAAGTTTTCCATGTACCGCCAATTCGTAACTTCGATCATGTTCAATCGGTTCGCGTTCCATCTACTTATTTAATGACGTACATACATGGTGCGACAAAACAGCAATATATATTGTTTATATTAATAGAATAGATGCAATTTATTAATATTATTAGTAAGCCGTCTAAGTGTTTATTTCCTGTGTGGTTGCCGTATAAGGAAGCTCAAGGTCGCTTAGTGAGCTATGGAGAGGGCTATGCTCGGGGTTTCTCTGCGTGATAAACTTAGAAATGAGGATATCCGCAGTAGAACCAGGGTAACCGATATAACCCAACGGATTAGTAAGCTGAAGTGGCAGTGGGTCGGCCATATAGCTCGAAGAACCGACAACCGATGGGTAAGAAAGGTTCTCGAGTGGCAGCCTCGTACCGGTAAGCGAAGTGTATGGCGACACCCCATTAGATGGAGTGACGACCTCGTAAGACATGCAGGAATTCGATGGATGCAGGTGGCTCAGGACCGTGCTTTGAGGCATTCCTTTAGGGAGGCCTATGTTCAGCAGTAGACTTATGGAAGGCTGTAATGATGATGATGATAATGATGATAGCTAAATAGATTTTCTACAATTGTTAACCTGTATAGAAACAAGTGAAATTTAAAAAAAATAATGTACCTAGTTTTTTATATTTTTTCATTGGAATCCCTACCGAAAAATTAGTTTGAAATATATACAAATAAATAAAATTGAAGTGCCTGTTTGTAATGTCAAAATAACAGCTTTTTACTAAATGCATAATATGAAGGTATACGGTACACAGTATACCAAAAAATTTTTTTTTTAAATTTTGTCTGTCCCCCCCGTCTCTCTGTCCCCGTCCGTCTTTTTGGTCCGGCTAATCTCCAAAACGGCTGGAACGATTTTTACGGGATTTATACTGGCAGATAGCTGATGTTATAAGGAGTAATTAAGGCTTTTAAAAAAAAATTAAAACCCATGAAATCCAATCGTAATAAATTCCACGCGGGCGAATTCTCGGTGAGCAGCTAGTCAATTAATAAGTTCGACCCAACAGACATACACGAAAGCGAGTTAATAAAAATAGGAATTATGTATTATGCCTCAATATATAATAATAAAATATCTGGTGGACTGTGTACTCGTTTATCTCTTTAATTCTATAAAAGATATAATATAAAATATCTTAAACCACAAAAAAAAATCAAAGTTAACATTTACGTTTGACTTAAAGTTGATTAAAGTTATTTAGATATTGTATTAGCGAATATAATTAAAGTCTATAGTGTTCGTTTTAGTTAAACCTTGAATCCCGGCTTCAGTGATACCGTTCATTGCCTAATTACCAAACTTGATGGTATTGAAAATTAAACTTATAAGAAAACGTCAAAGCCGATTTCAAATAATTCCAATACAAATTCATCGTTCATCATTCACATTTGGTGTTAATTAATAATATGACGTGTTTTACAACTTAACCACCTTCAAAATAAATCGAAAGAATAAAATAATTTAACATAATGAAGTCGGTGCTAAAAGACATATGGCCCAACTTACAATCATTGATTGTTACTTACTTAAATTAAGTATAAATTATCCCTATATCTGTTATTTACTATAGTCATCTTGTGAAAAGGGAGAGAGCAAGTTTAAGCGTTTCTTAAATTGACATCGACTTTTATGAGTAAGCCTTACAATATGTAGAAAACTTAGCTGCTTGTGTAGCTCTTTATAATAAAAAATACTCCTTTTTATTAAAATAATAAACTTATCTTTTTAACAGGAATGTTAGATATGATAAGGAAATGGAACGAGGATTAACCGCAGAACGCACAGTAAAGGGGGCTCTCCAGAAGTTCTTCTTCGGAAGTCAGAATGTATCAAAAAATGCACGTATGGCAATTCACAATGCTGTGTTATGCCCTACTTTAAAATTATATGCTAATGAAAGTTGGGCGTGGCAGAAGAAGCACGAGAGTAGGATAAATTCTGTAGAAATGCGGTAATTAATAGAAATAGCGTGATACGAAACAAGTGTGGTTTGCAATATGATGTAATGACCAAGACCACATTTCAGCCTTTAAAAGTCCATTGCTGAACATAGGCCTACCCCAAAATTGCCTTATAAGCGGGTTATGTCATAGTGGCCTCGCTTAACAGATGACTTGACTAATGATGAAACAGAAACAGAAACTTTTTATTCAATATAGATTATAAATAATACTTATTGAAAGTCACTCTTTTGTTTGATTACCACTGGTTCGGAAAAAAACCTCTGTCCTGGGAAGAACCAGCAAGAAACCCAGCGGGACTCTTTATTTAAATAACAGCTTACCATCATGATTTTACACAAACTAACAACACAACAAATTAGAAATAGCTTGGTAGCGATCACCTCACTTCCAGGGGTTATTATCATCCATAAATTCCTTAATATAATAATAACCCTTTTTATACAAACTTAGTTTAATAAAGTTTTTGAACTTTGAGCAGGTCAAATTTTGTATATTTTCTGGAATTTTGTTGTGAAAGCATATACATCGCCCCAAAAATTAATTACTGATTCGATGGAGTCGCGTAACTGGTAGGTCTAGCTTGTGGCTATTCCTAGTATTTACAGAATGAATATCACTTATTTTTGTTAAACTAATTTTATTTTTGTGTACGTACATTAAATTGTCATAAATGTATTGAGAGGTCAAAGTTAATATATTAATTTCCTTAAATTTTTGTCGCAGCGACTCTTTAGGCTTTAAATCATCAATTGCTCCTATGACCCTCTTCTATAAAACAAATATAATTTCAGTGTCAGCTGCGTGGCCCCATAGCAAAATACCATACGACATTATGCTATGGAAATAGCTAAAGTAAACTAGTCTAGCTGTTTCAACACTGGTAAGACTTCTAATCTTTTTTACAGCATATGCTGCAGAACTAAGTCTGCTTCCTAGTTTTGATATATGGGGGCTCCATTGAAGCTTCGCGTCTAGTGTGATTCCAAGAAAAATGGTGGTATCTACAAGACTCAGTTTCTCCCCATTTAAAATTACATTAGTATTTAATTGTTTGACATTTGGAGTTATGAATTTCATACATTTCGTTTTAGTGCCATTTAAATGCAAATTATTAACATTGGACCAATTTACTAATTTAGATCTAGCATTATTTACTTCGTCATATTTTAGTAATTGTCGACTTAATTTGAAAATTAAAGAAGTGTCATCTGCAAATAATACTATATCATGGTTATCCCCTACTATGTAAGGTAAGTCATTAATGTATACAAGAAACAGAAAGGGGCCGAGAATTGAGCCTTGAGGCACGCCCATTTTTACCATCGATCCGGAAGAGCTCATATTGTTAAGGACAACTTTTTGCGTTCTCTTACTTAAATATGAAATAATTAATTTAAAAGCATCACTTATTACACCGTAGTGTTGAAGTTTCCTGATTAATGTTTCATGGTGAACACAATCGAAGGCCTTGGATAGGTCACAAAATATACCCAAAGCATCCTGTGAATTCTCCCATGCATTAAAGATATATTTAATCAGCTCAACACCGGCATCAGTTGTCGAGCGACCCCTTGTGAAACTAAATTGATTTTTATGAAGTAAATTATTTATATTAAAAAAATGTAACATTTGATCAAGAACAATTTTTTCAAAAATCTTACTAAGTGATGGTAGTACAGAAATAGGTCTAAAATTGGCGGGGTCTAATGTACTACCAGATTTAAATAAAGTTATTACTTTACTATGCTTCATTAAATCAGGAAACACACCAGATTCGATACTAGTTTTAAAAATAATAGCTAAATGAGGCGCGATTGTATCTATTATAGACGCAATAATTTTAACGGAAATCCCCCACAGATCCGCAGTTTTCTTAACATCAATAGTTTTAAAATATTTTACAATATCTTTTGATGACACTTTATGAAATGTAAAATTCTTTGTACACGCATTTACATTTTGTTTAAGTAATGATTCGGCGACGACAGGAGAAGAATTCAGTGACTTAGTGGTCAAGATCGGAATATCAGTAAAATATTTCTTAAAAACCATTGCTACGTCCTGATCTGATACAATTAACATGTCATTTTAATTTTATTGGAAGCCGTCTTAATTTTGTTGCTCAAATGCAAATACTTGGCTATGGAGCACACTCTTTTAAATATTTTTGAATATTTTTTTACATATTTCCTAAATTCGACACTATGATTATATGACCTTTCATGGTAAAGATCATGATGAATAAAAAAAAAATCTAATTTTCTTACAAAGATGAAATTGATAAGAAGGCATGGATTACTTTAAAACGTATGCATAAATAATAGTAGGAGATATGTGCACGTCTGCTCTAGTCGAATTTCGGACCATTACTTACAATCCTGTGTCATAAATTCTGTCTCGAAGGGGACTCCTTAAACGAAAAAGTTTTTAATGCTGTCAAATTCACACAAAAGCCGAATAATGTAGGTAAAATTATTTCAAAAGCGAGTTTTCCCTATTTAATATTCTTTTACATTTATAAAAGGCATCCATATTCAACTGCGTGCCGGTCACCCCATCAACTCAAGATTTGAAAACTTTGACCTCCAAACAGAAGAACTTGTGTAAGCCTTGACAGCCACAGTTTTCTTTTTTCATTACTGTCTGTATTTTATGTTTTTTTTAAAATTATTATTGAAAGATTTATAACAACTGTAGCAGTTTTTACAAATAATTAGTAATTAAAATGTTAAGTAACGAAATCTGCAACTAAAAAACAAAAAAATATCAAGGAACTTAACTCTTGACCTAACCCAGCTCTGTTGGCTCTATTTACATAATATTATATTGAAAAGAGAGATTGAAAAATACCATTTTCTTCTTATTCTTAAATACATAAAATATTTTCATTCAATATTTCAATGCATTGCCATAGCCCGTATACTGACCTGAGAGATTGCAGTACAATCTCTAATATTTAATTCGGCTCCTAGTATATTGTATACACATAAATTAGTTTTATGACGTTTCACCACAATTCCTTAAAAGCTAATTCCTCCCGCTTAAACCGACATGTGTAACCTAACCGCCAGTTTAATTAAGGATGGATTTATAAAGATTACGAGGCAATAGTAACGTTTTTAATTGTAATTAAATTGAATACAAAGCTGCCATGGAAATGTTGAGAAAATCCGTCATGAGTTGCTTCGTTTAATACGGTTATTTATGAGACAAAACTACGATCATTTAATTTTTTTATAGAATATGGGCTACAAAGTCAACCTGATAGTAAGTGGATGTTGTGGCACGTAGAAATCAACATCTATGTATAGTATTATATCTTCAATTAAAAATCAAAATACAAGTGAGTTGTTACCCTTGAGGACTTAGATGGAATACTTCATTTTTAGTAGTAATAAGGGTCTCCGGTGCTGTCCACTAACCATACGAAACATAGCAGCATTAACCTTCAACCGGTGACGTACCGTCAATTTGACGTCGCAATGCAAAAACTATTGTATTTCTTAGAAATGACATTCCCTCCGCGATCGCGCCCCCTAGTAGCTGCCTCGTGTGTAGTTTGGCGTCGCCCACAGATCACAATTACTCTCGCGTCGGCCGATACATGGAACGGACGATGCACGCTACTCGGCGTCATTTTGAAGTTACATCACTTTTAGTGTTATGTTTTAGTTGTGAACCTCAGTCGTACAATTTCATTCAAAATGAATCCAAATGATCACGATTACAAGCGGCGAGTTACTGAAGCTTTGAATTAAACTGACAGTGATATCAGTGGCCAAGAGGATCACGAGTTGGATTAAAATCATGCCTTAGAATCCGACCATGACCCTTCAAGTGAGATTGCCGAGTCTAAGGGTGAAGAACGAGATCCAGAGATTGATAGCGTCTTCAACGATGAGCCTTTAATCAATATGGCGAGTAGCAGACCATTCTATTTAGGATCCTTAATCTCTATTTAGGATAAAGATCCTTACAGAACCAGTGATAGAACTCGCACATATGTGAATTTAAATAATTAATACCGTTCATACGATACCAGACATGTTAAAAATTCATCCATCAGTTACTGCCTATGAAAGTCCACTGATGTAAATAGGCTTCCCTTATAGAGTACCTCATAGAGGAAATTTTGCCATAGTTGCCACGCTTGGCAGGGGGATGGGCAAATGTAGTTTTATTGTGATTTTGACTTGTTATCATACGTTGCTGCTATCCATCTCCTCTTTCAGCTCCTCTCTGTCGCCTCTTACGACACTCACGGGCGATGTAGGGAAGTGGATATTCTTACACCGCCAATACATCTTTGATTATGGATACTGCAAACGGAAGGTAAGAAATTTAAAAAAGAAGTTAGAACTAAATACCATATAATCCCTGTGATTACTTTCATTTAATGATATTCCTCGGCGTGTAGTCACAGCGTAAGAGTATCCATTCTCACATATCATTCAGTAAGAGGCTACAGAGGAAAATGAAAGAAGATATGGGCAGCAGTATCTTGCTGATAACATCAAAGTAATAGAAGGCTATGGTTGATAACCCACCTGCCAAGCGTGACAACTCTGGCTAATATTCCCCATACGAGGTAATCTATGAGATAGCCTATGTTTAGCAGAGGGAATTTGATAGGCTTTAATTGTGTGGGTGACATATACTCGTCGAGCTTACAATGCTCTGCGCGTCCAGTATAATAACGCTTTCAGGGTGTTACATAGTTTTAAGTCAATATTGTTACTAACAACATTACTAACAATATATGGACCATGGTCTGAAATAAAATTATTATTATTGTTATTATTTTTTAAAGTATTATTAATAAAAATAACATTCTTTGGATTAATAAGCTCTATGCAAAATTTTTGTTTACTTTTGCGACTTGTAAACTAAAACGAAAAAAAAAACATTACGTTTTAACGGTGATTCCCCCTTCAGATATTACAGCTTTTAGTGAAATATATTGCCTAAGCCTTTTTAATATAAAAGGATACATAACGTACAATATTGGCAACAGTAAAAATGACGATACGATGCGTGCACCTCGCAAAATCAAATTTAAGTTGATTTTTTATTAAAGGTACGATGTTTGTCAAAATATTTTCTTGCAGTACAAAAATAGTTGCGATGGTTGTGAGTAATTAGTAGTTTTTAATTATTGTTATGACACATCTCACGTATACCTCAGAAACAAGATTATTCTACCAGTCCGTGTTACCAGAAATTACACATATGGTTCTTCACTGCTGGCCATATGAGGAAGCTCAAAGTCCATCAGAGAGCTATGAAGAGGGCTATGCTAGGAATTTCTCTGCTGAATGATAGACTTAGAAATGAGAATATTGGCACCAGAACCACAGTAACTGACATAGCCCAACGGATTAGTAAGCTGAAGTGGCAATGGGTCAGCCTTACAGCTCAAATAATGGATAGTCGATGGGGAAGAAAGGTTCTGGAGTGGCAGCCTCGTAGCGGTAAGCGAAGTTTAGGTAGGTTCCCCACTAGTTGGAGTGACGATCTGGTAATATATGCAGGAAGTCGGTGGATGCAGACTCAGTGCTGTAATCTGTGACATTCCTTGGAGGAGGCCTAGGTTCGACAGTGGACTTGTGCAAGGTTATAATGGTAATGTTAATGATACTTCGAGATATATTTAATTTTCTAACATACTAATCGTAATCGTACTCGAACCTACGCTTAGTCACTAATTTATAAACCGCTATAAACTCCAATTATTCCATACGATTTCTTTTAATCTTATAACTCCTCACAATAATTGGAAATCAAATTGCCGTTGGGGCAAATGCTGCTTCTGAACCAGCCCTAATTAATCTTAATTAATGGAAACATATAAAAGCTTTTAGAAAAATTTACTTCGCAAATATCCGCGTTATAAAATAAAATGATGTGTCTTAACTAGTATGAAGAACATCTCCCGCCCTCCCTCAATTGCGTGCACTATCCCCGTCACCACTAACCCAGCACCGCTACTACCAACACCACTGCACTAGGCAAGACACACCACTGACGACAATACGACACGTGTTTTGCTTCTACACGAGGCATCCTCAGGTGATATAGACTCTACCGCTATACAACCACCGCATCCTTGCAAGGACACGCGGTTATTTTGGCCCAGGACTTAATAAACCACTCATAGTTAAGGTTCGGAGGGAGTTTAAGGGCGTTGAATCAATACCAGCTTCGGTTTTAAGCAACTCCTTGTGAAACCACATTGATTTTCATGAAGCATAAAAATTTTATGCAACGTTAAAAATAAATATTATTGCATAAATTTACTAAGCGTTGGCAGTGCAAAAATAAACTTAAAAGTATCACTTTACTATGTTTTATTAACTCGAGTAACACTAGATCTGAGTAATACTAGTGTAAAATAATAGCTAGTTGAATTGCAATTCTACCTACCTATTAATATATCTATTAACATACCTTGTTTGCATACCTGTTGACGTTACTATTATAAACATTCTGCCCTTGAACTGAGAACTATACCATAAGGCCCTGCTTTTTATTATCTTTTTTCATTGAAAAACGTTACCCCCACACTATGTTTGTTTCCTGTATCGTAGAGACAGTTTACATACATAAGTTGCAATGACAAAATTCGCAATCCGGAACAATTACTTGAGGGCCGTAGTTGTTCATTGCAGGATTTGAACCTGCGGCTCTCAGCGCAATAAATCTTTACTAAACAACTGCACCACGGAGTTATCTAACCGGTGAACTAATGAAGCGACAGCAAGCCAAAGAATTAATCGTAGTAGACCATACAAAATAACATTAAAGTTGAATAAAATTCTTGGTATTAATTTTGCGCACTGGATTTCATATTTATAAAATATCATGTCATTATAACTCCTTTTAAGTTTTGTAGGACTACGAAATCACTACGTACTTTTAGAAAGGGTTTTATAATTCATTAAAAAAAAAAGACCTTCGTTAAGCAGTAGTAGCGTTTGTAAGGGAGTGGTAAGATTTTGTCTATGGTCATTGCTACGGCGTGCAGCTGCCTATCTAATGGTAGGATCCTCCTAGGCCCATAGTAAGAAGAACCTACAGGTAGATGCAGGTCGGGCCTTTAAGGCCAAAGTGGAAGTTCGCTAATTAAAATAAACAAAAGGGGAAAGATCGGTACGAGAAAGGCACTTACCTGCCTCAGGAGCGGAGACGGTTCACCAGGACCGGCCCGGCTGATGGAAGTGTCGTGAATGTATGTGTGCTTGTGTGAATGTGTGTGTACGTGGCCTGGTCTAGATGACACAATGCCGTCCTGGAGAAGGTATCCGCTGGTAGCCTCGGAACTATTCCCCTCTTGAGGCACTCTTTCTGTTTTGTCACGTAATGGTACAAAATCACTATAGGAGTTGCACAATTAATTTAACAGAAGTTAATAAGTCCTAAAGAACAATACGTGTTCTTGCAACGATTGACGCGGGTTGATACTTTCGTAACAAAATTAGGCGCGAAACTCAGACGTCAGTATAGATCGCAAAAAACTTTACAATGCCCGTCGAGAAATCTGGCCGATACCGCTGTGGAATGCGGCCGGGTGCGGGGCGGGTGACCTTGCTGTCGATGCTACGAACGCACGTTAAAGAATTACGTTTCACAGGTATAATATTTTTGCCTAAACAACCCCACGCCCCGGACATAAGGCATTATGTCCGCGAGTAGATTGGCAAACGGGATAAGGTCGCGACGGCACGTTGCAAGACCGAATCTCCGACCAAAACCTCGGCCACTCTAGGCACCCCATCCGCTCCATACGACAACTTAACAATGCGCCCACGGCGCCAATACAAAGGTAGAGCGTTGGGCTCTTTAACCAACACGAGGTCTCCCACCCGAGGAGGCCCCGTCTTGTCAGACCACTTAATGCGCTGCTGCAAAAGATGTAGGTACTCCAGAGACCATCGGTGCCAAAAGCTCTGAGTCATCTGTTGCAGCAGGGCAAACCTGCTAAGCCGCGAAGCGCTCGTTTTCCTGAAGGGGTACTCGGGCAGATCGTTAAGCGGCTGGCCAATCAGGAAGTGTCCCGGGGTTAGAACCTCCAAATCATTCGGGTCGGATGAGAGGGGACAGAGAGGCCGAGAGTTGAGTACAGCCTCAATTTTACAGAGTACAGTGGCGAGCTCCTCAAATGTCAATATAGTTTCACCAATAACGCGACGGAGATGCGTTTTTGCAACTTTAACCACCGCCCCATTGGGGACACGCCGGAGGGTCGAATTTCCACTGGATGCCCCTTTTTGACATAGCATTGCCTAAATAAGTCCGGTGGCTAGACAAAAACTCGACGACCTCCTTTAGATACCTATCCATGCCCTTATAATTAGTTCCGCAATCCGACCGGATCAAGTCCGTCAAACCGCGCCGCGATACGAAACGGCCAAGCGTGGCCAAGAAGGCTTCCGTGCTGAGGGCGCTTACAAATTCAAGTGAACGGCTTTAGTGGAGAGGCACACGAAGACGCAAAGATAGGCCTTATGAGAACGCGCGTTACGAAGGTTAGAGGACTTGACGAGGAAGGGGCCAGCAAAGTCGGTTCCGATTCCAGCGAATGGTTGGATGGCCCTGACGCGGTCGGGCGGCAAGTCACCCATGAGGGGCTGCGATATGGTGGCCTTCAGTTTATAACAGGATATGCACTTAATGATGACGCTCCGAATGGTACGTCGGCCAGCCAAAATCCAAAACTCCCGCTGCAAAATAGCCGAAAGAGCGTTGCACCTAGCGTGGGCATTCTTAACATGGTGGTGGGCTACCAGCAACCGGACCAGGGCGCCGTCCTTAGAGAGCAGCAACGGGTGTCGAGCCCCGTACGGCAGTTGAGAATTTTTCAAACGTCCGCCAACGCGCAGCATCCCCGCGTCATCCAGAAAGAGGTTCAGGCGGGCCAGGGCGCCCTTGATAACGGAGCCACGCTTCAACGCTCGCTCGCTCCACGGCAGCCTTTCGAGCATCGACCTGCTCGAGCCTCTTCCTCAGATTATAAACCCTATCCGGTCGGCCTATCCCAGCGCAGCTCAGTCCGCAAGCAACGAATTAGTAGCTTATGTGACGGCATCCCTACTAAATACAATAACAAAAATAACAAATACAGTTCCTATCAATCAAGTTAGATAGAAATTACACAGTTATTAATCGAGTTAGATAGAAATTACACAATTCTTAAATACAAGTTAATACGAAAAAACACAAATCAAATTAGCAAATAACAACCCTAGTACGATCAACAAATTATCCCATTACGTGACAGCCTTATCTACCTAATCAAAATACTTCGCCTCAACAAATTCTCGCTTGTTAACCTAAGGGCGTGGCGTTAGCAACTACCTACTAACTACAAAAAAAAAAGGCGAGCCACAATGCAACAAAGAAAGAATTATTATTTATATTAATTATTATTATATTAATTTTACGTATTACGGCCGGGCGTGATTGTAGACATAATCAACCACGCTTCGGCTACCAAATGTTACGGCGTGCAGGCCTATCTAATGGTAGGATCCTCCTAGGCCCATAGTAAGAAGAACCTACAGGCAGATGCAGGTCGGGCCTTTAAGGCCAAAGTGGAAGTTCGCTAATTAAAATAAACAAAGGGGGAAAGATCGGTACGAGAAAGGCATTTACCTGCCTCAGGAGCGGAGACGGTTCACCAGGACCGGCCCGGCTGATGGAAGTGTCGTGAATGTATGTGTGCTTGTATGAATGTGTGTGTACGTGGCCTGGTCTAGATGACACAATGCCGTCCTGGAGAAGGTATCCGCTGGTAGCCTCGGAACTATTCCCCTCTTGAGGCACTCTTTCTGTTTTGTCACGTAATGGTACAAAATCACTATAGGAGTTGCACAATTAATTTAACAGAAGTTAATAAGTCCTAAAGAACAATACGTGTTCTTGCAACGATTTACGCGGGTTGATACTTTCGTAACAAAATTAGGCGCGAAACTCAGACGTCAGTATAGATCGAAAAAAACTTTACAATGCCCGTCGAGAAATCTGGCCGATACCGCTGTGGAATGCGGCCGGGTGCGGGGCGGGTGACCTTGCTGTCGATGCTACGAACGCACGTTAAAGAATTACGTTTCACAGGTATAATATTTTTGCCTAAACAGTCATTATTACAGCTCTTCACAAGTCCACTGCTGTACGTAGGTCCCCCCAAGGAATGGCACAAAGCACGGTCCTGAGCCACCTGCATCCATCGAATTCCTGCATGTCTTACCAAGTCGTTATTCTATCTAGTGGTGGGTTGCGCAACACTTCGTCCGCCGGTACGAGGCCGGTATCGAGAACCTTTTTTCCCCATCGGTTGTCGGTTCTTCGAGCTATATGGCCGGCCCATTGCCATTTCCGCTTACCAATACGTTGGGCTATGTCACTCACTCTGTTTCTACTCTGGATATCGTCATTTCTAATTGTATCACGCAGAGACACTCCGAGCATAGCCCTCTTCATAGCTCGCTGAGCGACCTTGAGCTTCCTCATCCAGCATCTCAGCCAGCAGTGATTGGTTGCACAACACGCATTGGTTGCACTGTCTCGTTTTCAAGTTTTGAGGTACACCTGACGACAAGATGTGCCATAATTTCCTGAACGATGACGACAAACGACGGCTGCCCAGCCGAGTTCAATCCGTCGGTTGAGCTCTCGGTTGAAGTTGGACTATTTGTCCCAGGTAAACATACTCATCAACGACATCGAGCTTAGTGCTCCCAACAACTACCGGCATAGGTGCACATGGACGTTATACATGATCGTTGTTTTTTCCATGTTCATCTTAAGACTTCTTCCAGACTTCTGTAAAATTTCCCAAAGGGTATGTATGTGGTCTATGGTGCTAAAGCCTTTTCGGGGACCGGCTTGTTCGGGAGGCTGGAAGTCGTCGAGTCTGCTTGCGAGACGATTCGTAATGACTCTAGAAAATAACGCGTAGACGCGGCTCAGAAAGTAAATCGGTCTGTAATTCTTTAAGAGAGCGTTGTCACCTTTCTTGAAGAACTAGACCACCACACTTCTGCCCCACGCCTCCGGTGTAGTGCCACCATCGAGGACGAAATTAAAGGGCTTCTAACGGACTTCAAGTACCGGTTCTCCACCCGCTTTCAGAAACTCCGCTGTAATTCCATCATCGCCTAGGGTCTTGTCGTTTTAAAGGTGCTGGAGAGCCATTCTAATCTCGCTCAGAAAAACGGCCGGAATATCATCGGAATAGTGTTGGATAAGACTTGCTCGTAGATCGTTAATCACACTTCCGTGTGGCTCCAACGACGATGTGTACAGCTCATGCCCATAGAATCTCCCAATCTCACTCAAAATCTCGAAATAACGCTGCCATACTCGGTCTTTAGCTTCGACAGTTGACTCTTTCTGGCAGACAGATTTCTAGCAAAGACTTTTCTGCCCTGGTTCCGCTCGATCGCTTCTTCAATACGAAGAGTATTAAAGTTGTGTAAGTTCCGCCGCATGCATTTGGAGATCTGTCTGTTCAGTTGCCCGTTTGCTGTCGAATCTACTGAATACTACAGCTTCATTTTCCGTCTAACAGCCATGAGATTAAGAGTGTGATCGGAGAGTTTTTGTGTTCTTCTGCGGCGGGTCTTGGAAAACTTAGCTGCGACCGGTCGGACAGTTTCCACGAGCTCGTCATTCATATCGTCCACTGCATTGCAATCTTCTAGGCTCTGAAAATGGTTATGTAGCTCGAGCTGAAAGGTTTCCGGACTTTGGATTAGAGCACGAGGGGAACGGAGCGTTGATTTCATTAGACGTGAGGTTTACGTTTAGGTTCAGTGTGCCTCTTCTGGTCGTCATAATGAAGCCAGTCTCATTTTTTGTCGAACGGTCGGGGCTCGAACAGGTCCACTTCCTGTGGGGCCGCTTCTGGAAGATAGAGTTCATTATAAAGAAATGAAGTCGGCCAGCAGGCCTCTTGTGTTCCGTTGCCCTATTCCAAATTTCCCTTCAGCTCACCTCTCTCTTTTAGTGTTGTGTTCTTCTCTCCTTAACACCGTATAGTGGGTTTTGAAAGAATGCATGCCTCTAGATATATCCTCATATATTTGTTCTACCTTCTTATCGGGATGTGCCGAGGTTGGTGCTCAAACCTGTATGACCTTTAGCGAATATCGGTTGTTGATTCTGAAAACAAGGTATACAACCCTCGTTGACACACTCCCAATCTTTACAACGTTGTTAATGAGAGACTTGTGGACGATAAATCCGACACCTCCTATGGACAGATGTTCACCCTCCCGGTGATAGATCAAGTTGCCGGATTCGAGGATTACTATGTCCTCCCCTCTTTTCGGACCTCAGATAATCCTTTAATATTCCAGCGTAACTTGTTTATCTCTTCTTCCAGCTCCAGGATCTTCTCATCAGTTCTCAGGGTGCATACGTTATATGTTACTAGGTCGAGTCATCTTAGATGTCAACTGAACCTCTACCGAAGATTCTCAGCTCCCCTGCACTGCCGTTACCATGGTTACCACCGTAGCCTAGGAATAGCGGGGCCGCCGGGGACCAGGGGCCATTTCTTCGTAACTTTAATCATGGTGGGTATATGTGGTAATCAAACACAAAACAACTATGTGTAACATGACTTACAACGAACTATTTTTACTAACGGAACTTTAAAGATAGTCATTGACGATTGAAATTAGGTGAAAATTTTAAAAGAATAAAAGTGACAAACGAGCACGCAGTCCACCTGATTGTAAATGGATGCTGTGGCCCATAGACATATAAATCTATCCTTGATCAAAAGGCAAATGCTTTTTCACATCACTAAGATGAAATGCCTCGTTTCCAATAAAAAGGGTATCTGGTTCTCTTCAATCACCACAATCATCATAGCATTAATCAGTTATTTTATGATGGTATTCTGTAAGAGTGTGGTCAAAAATAAAAGAATTTGTAAAGATTTTAAATAAAACTTATGTCATAGTTAAATTTTAACATTCACAACAGACGCAAATAACACGCAATTGTATAAAGTTTGCCACAAACTCTAGTAATGCGAGTAACTCGAGTAATTATTCAAACAGTTTGCACATAAAGAATGTTTAATGTTTCAGTACGATTATAAATTCGTTTAGTGGCATGTTTCGGCACGACTGGGATTGTGTTTCTATGTATAATAATAATAACTTTTTATTTGTTTCTCTCGCAAATTTACAAGTAAATATAGCCTACAGCTTTAAATTGATATGCTATCGATTTTTGAGAAAATGGTGTCTAAACTATGATTCTTTTTAGACAGATCACCAGCTTCCACCTTCGGACCAATTTATAATCTAAGTAGTATAAGTTGTATAATGTGCAGTAAAAAAAGCCTACTCCTTTTTAAAAGACCGGCAACGAACCTGCAATTTCCTTGGTGTGGCAGTTGTTCATGGGCGACGGTATTCACTTATCGTTAAGTAAGCCGTCATGCTCGTTTGCCCCCTCTCCCATAAAAAAGAAGGAAAGAAGAATTAGAATGAGTGCTGCTCATTCTAATTCTATGCTAAAACCGTAACTATTTTTATATGTGATGGCGTTTACCGTGTAGTGACTGTGTAAGAATATCCACTTCTCCTTATTGTCGCGTGGGTATCGTAACAGGCGATAGAGGGAAACTGAAACAGATGATGGATGAAACTAAATAACTGCGGTTTCATTCACAATCACCTAGTGCCACAAACACGGTTAGAACAACAACGGATGAGACGCAGCGAGTCCATAGATGAGCGCGCCGCACACGCTTCCACATCGCGTACACGCCGCACACCCGCGTCCTTAGGTGGTTTTCACCGCCCCCGAACGACACGAGTTATCCGTCAGAGCCGGGGCCCGCCATGCTTATTCGGACGGCGGTTAGACAACTCAATTATGTCATATTATATGATCACGAAACTGAACATTATACTATCCACCCCAAGATTATCGATTTAAAATAAATAATGTTTCCCATTGTATAGCTCGCGGCCTTAAAGGCCGCGAACCTAGAGTCTAATGAAGCTGAAGCGCATAGTCTTACAGCATTAACATCACAGCAATTAGAAGAATAAAAAGACACACAGTTCCGCCTCTTAAAACGTAGTGATTAATGTTTATCGTGAAGTGGCAGTGCAAAAATACCCACTGCTCCATATCATCCGATGGGTGTCGTAAGAGGTGACAGAGGGAAACATATCAGGATATGGGCAGCAGCGCCTTTCTAATAAGAACTCAAAATAAAAAATTGCGGTTGCCAACTCGCTTTCTACGCGTGGAAACTATGGCAAAGATCCCCTCATAAGGCAATTTATAGAGGAGGTCCATGTTCAGCAGTGGAGTTTAATAAGCTGTAACGGAACGGTGAAGGAAGTTCGGCAATGAAGCATTTCATCTTAATCCTCAAGAGTGATTGGATCTGTATTTTGAACAAAATTGGTCCTTCGAGCCGGATCAATTTTGTTTACAAATGGACGTAACAAAATAAAATAAAATACGGTCGCTGGTAAAAATGATATAATGACTTGCTAATATCTGGTACAATGGTAAGACCTTTTAATAGAAGATTGCCGCTGGGCGCCCCCTGGCGCCTTGTTTTATACCGCTGATTATTAGTCGGTTTTGCCGCAACAATGGTTCATAATAACCCCTGGGAAAGAGGTGGTCGCTTCCAAGCTGTTTCTAAAATAAAGTTTGTAATCAATTATATTTTAAAATTTGTTTTAAAAAAAGTCCCGCTGGGTTTGTTGCGGGTTCTTCCCAGGACAGAGGTTCTTTCAATAAGAATTACTTGTAATCAATATTGAATAAAAAATATCCTATTTTATTCTGTCCATCGTTTCAAGCTAACTTGAGGTAGAAGCTGAAAAATATAGTTAAAAATAATATTAAGATAAAGATTATATTTGTGCTACAGTTATATTAATAAAAATAAAATTACTAATGACGAGTATATTACTGTGGCCCTGTAAAAATTTCCACTACACTATATCGTCCCGTGGGTGACGTAAGAGGGGACAAAGGGAAACTTGAATAGGAGATGGGTAGCAGCATAATCCTGATAACAACTCAAAATAATAAGAAATTGCGGTTGCCAACCCGTGCCAAAGTGGCAAATATAGCAAAACCTATGAAGAAATCTATGGGGGAGGCCTATGTAGAGTTTTATAGGCCGTAATTGTTGATAATTTTACTCTGCACTACCTTAAATAACCATATT
The DNA here is from genome assembly GCA_963668995.1 of Parnassius mnemosyne. Classification (NCBI taxonomy): domain Eukaryota; kingdom Metazoa; phylum Arthropoda; class Insecta; order Lepidoptera; family Papilionidae; genus Parnassius; species Parnassius mnemosyne. The sequence goes on from CAVLGL010000086.1 coordinate 28,013,244, forward strand.
TAAAAATAATATGAGAGAAAATTATGGAGAATATTTATAATTATCAAATTAAATACTCGCAACAAATCACAAACGCGGTTTATGTTATTTAAAGTAAATAGCTTAACTTGGGGCATTTTATAGTGCCGTGTAGTGGCGGTCAAGAATATCCACTACCCCATATCCTCCCGTGGGTGTCGTAAAAGGCGACAAAGGGAAACAGCCAGGAGATGGGCAGCAGCATCTTCCTGATAATAGCCAAATGACAATAAAAAAACTGCGGTTGCCAACCCGCTCGCCAAGCGTGGCAACTATGGCAAATACCCCCCAATGATGAGAGCAACAAAAAAACGGCCCCCAGTCCCCGGCGGCCCCGCTATTCCTGGCTACGGTGGCGACCATGGTAACGGCGGGGCAGGGGGTGCTAAGAATCTCCGGTGGAGGTTCGGTTGCCACCTTAGACGACTCGACCTGGCAACGTACAACGCACGCACCCTGAGGACTGACGAGAAGATCGTGGAGCTGGAAGAAGAGATAGACAAGTTGCGCTGGCATATTATAGGATTATCTGAAGTCCGAAAAGAGGGGGAGGACACGGTAATCCTCGAATCCGGCAACTTGCTCTATCACCGGGAGGGCGACCATCTGTCCCAAGGAGGTGTCGGATTTATCGTCCACAAGTCTCTCGTTAACAACGTTGTAAAAATCGGGAGTGTGTCGACGAGGGTTGCGTACCTTATACTCAGAATCACCAAACGGTATTCGCTGAAGGTCATACAGGTTTACGCACCAACCTCAGCACACCCCGATGAGGAGGTGGAGGAAATGTATGAGGATATCTCTAGAGCCATGCATTCCTCCAAAACCCAATATACGGTGTTAATGGGAGACTTCAATGCAAAACTAGGCACAAGAGAGAACGGTGAGCTGAAAGTAGGGAAATTTGGAATAGGGCAACGGAACCCAAGGGGCCAGCAGCTGGCCGACTTCATGGAGAAAGAGGGACTCTTTATGATGAACTCTTTCTTCCAGAAGCGGCCCCACAGGAAGTGGACCTGGTCGAGCCCCGACGGTTCCACAAAAAATGAGATTGACTTCATTATGACGACCAGACGACAACTGTTCAGTGATGTCTCCGTGATCGCGAGGGTGAAAACTGGTAGCGATCACCGAATGGTTAGAGGCACACTGAACCTAAACGTTAAGTTGAAGAGGTCTCGTCTAATGAAGTCAATGCTCCGTCCCCCTCGTGCTCTGTTTCAAAGTCCCGAAACCTTTCAGCTCGAGTTACAAAACCGTTTTCAGTGCCTAGAAGACTGCAATGAAGTGGACGATATGAATGACAAGCTCGTGGAAACTGTCCATGCGGTTGGAGCTAAGTTCTGCAAGACCCGCCGCAGAAGAACACAAAAACTCTCCGATCACACTCTTAATCTCATGGCTGTTAGACGGGAGATGAAGCTACATTCTTCAACAGACTTGACAGCATACAGGCATCTGAACAGACAGATCTCCAAATGCATGCGGCGGGACTTACGCAACTTCAATACAGCTCGTATTGAAGAAGCGATCGAGCGGAACCAAGGCTCCAAAGTCTTTGCCAGAGATCTGTCTGCCAGAAAGAGCCAACTGTCAAAGCTGAAGACAGAATGTGGCAGCATCGTTTCTGGGACACCTGAGATTTTGAGTGAGATTGAGAGGTTCTATGGGCAGCTGTACACATCATCGTTGGAGCCACACGCAAGTGTGAGTAACGATCCAAGAGCGAGTCTCATCCGACACTATTCCGAAGATATCCCGGATGTCAGTCTGAGCGAGATTAGGATGGCTCTCCAGCACCTTAAAAACGGTAAGGCCCCAGGCGAGGATGGAATTACAGCGGAGCTTCTGAAAGCGGGTGGAAGACCGGTACTTGAAGTCCTTCAGAAGCTCTTTAATTCCGTCCTCCATGGTGGCATTACACCGGAGGCGTGGAGCAGAAGTGCGGTGGTCTTGTTCTTCAAGAAAGGTGACAACGCTCTCTTGAAGAACTACAGACCGATTTCCCTTCTGAGCCGCGTCTACGTGCTGTTTTCGAGAGTCATTACGAATCGTCTCGCGCGCAGACTTGACGACTTCCAGCCTCCCGAACAAGCCGGTTTCCGAAAGGGCTTTAGCACCATAGACCACATACATACCCTTCGGCAAGTTGTACAGAAGTCCGAAGAGTACAATTTGCCACTATGTCTGGCGTATGTGGACTATGAGAAAGCCTTTGATTCCGTCGAAATTTGGGCGGTGCTGCAGTCCCTTCAGCGGTGCCAAGTTGACTGTCGGTATATCGAAGTGTTGAAGTGCTTGTACAGTAGGGCTACGATGGCTATCCGAGTACAGAACCAGAGTACGAAACCTATCCAATTGCAGAGAGGTGTAAGACAGGGTGACGTCATATCCCCGAAACTCTTCACCGCTGCATTGGAAGACGTTTTCAAGCTTCTGGACTGGAAAGGATACGGTATCAACATCAATGGCGAGTACATCACTCACCTTCGATTTGCCGACGATATAGTCCTTATGGCAGAATCGCTGGAGGACCTAAGCACTATGTTCAATGACCTCAATAGTGTTTCCCAACGGATAGGTCTTAAGATGAACATGGACAAAACTAAGATCATGTTTAATGTCCATGTCACACCTATGCCGATAGTTGTTGGGAACACTAAGCTCGAAGTGGTTGACGAGTATGTTTACCTGGGACAAACAGTCCGACTGGGTAAGTCCAACTTCGACCGAGAGGTCAATCGACGGATTCAACTCGGCTGGGCAGCGTTCGGGAAGCTACGACACATCTTCTCGTCAGACATACCTCAAAACCTTAAAACGAAATTGTACAACCAGTGCGTGTTGCCAGTGATGACTTACGGAACTGAGACGTGGTCCTTCACTGCTGTCCGTATGAGGAAGCTCAAGGTCGCTCAGCGAGCTATGGAGAGGGCTATGCTCGGAGTTTCTCTGCGTGATAAACTTAGGAATGAGGATATCCGCAGTAGAACCAGAGTGACCGACATAGCCCAACGGATTAGTAAGCTGAAGTGGCAGTGGGCCGGCCATATAGCTCGAAGAACCGACAACCGATGGGGAAGAAAGGTTCTCGAGTGGCAGCCTCGTACCGGTAGGCGAAGTGTAGGGCGTCCCCCCACGAGATGGAGTGACGACCTGGTAAGACATGCAGGAAGTCGATGGATGCAGGTGGCTCAGGACCGTGTTTTGTGGCATTCTTTGGGGGAGGCCTATGTTCAGCAGTGGACTTGTGAAGGGCTGTAATGAATGAATGATGGGGCATTTTAAGGGTAATTTATCCACTTTGAGGATAAATCGTTGGCCAATCTCTTTTGTCTCCGACTGCTTCCTCGAGCAAAGTTGTGGGATCTTTTGTGCTCGTTAATTGAATTTCTGCACCAGAGGTGCTCGTAAAATTAGGGACCTTATTACTCTCCAGTGATAAATAATTCTAATTAAATATTAATCACCTTATACATTATACGCCTATTCATGTCAATTGATGATATGTCCATGATTTTATAACGTTTGATTAAACTTTTTTTCCCGGCGTTTCGGTTGCATTACATGGGGTCTGAGGAGGCAAACCGCGGACGTGTCGCGGCGTTTATTCGTATAGTATCGTAGCATAGACCTCTGTGTACGTTCCAAGAAGCAAACTTGGTGTCGATAAGACAAACAAACATTTTTATTTTTGTTTCGCTAATGGCACATCAATTTCAGTGGCTATGGAATGGAAAAAGGCAACAAACCTTGTGAAAGGAAAAAAAATCTTCTTCCCCTCACGAGGTTTGTTGCATTTACAGCTATCTTATTTTGTACCAGATAAGATGTCAATTGCGTTCAACCATAAGAGTTATGTTCTTATTTTCGGATTGCCTCTATGCTTTTTCTTACTCTGAGAATTATTAGGCATAACTATTGCACCATTTATTTGCAAATATTTACTTAATTGTTCCCATTCTATGGTAAGGTTCTTATAGAAGAATTTATATGAATGCGAATGTGTAAACAGGCACTTAGCGAAAACAGGTGTAACAGTTTTTATCGCTTTTAATTTGCGGTAACGTTCCTAAGCAAGAACGTTGTTTAATTATGTAATCACTTACTTCAGTGATTTAGTAGAATACCAGAATAAAGAAAATTAGAAATAAAGACGATACTTGGATAAAACAGATAAAATGAATTTGGGCAAATTGCTATTGGGTAGGGATCCAATTGGTTTCTATTCAATTAAGTTAAGAAGAAAATACCAATCGATTGATAATAATAAAAAAAGCTTTCAAATCAAGACACAAATTTTAACACGCAATTGAGAAGTTCTCACTATGGAGTTTTAGTTGTGATTTATTAATATGACAGGAAATTACCCCTTTCTTTCTTTCTTTCTTTAGCTTGAACTCTACTAAATCGAACAGCCTTGAGAATTTCAAAGTTGCGTCTTACGCCGCAGATTCCGCCAGGCTTACCCACAATGGCCTTATGTTAATGTTGTATACGAATGTAAAACTGCGTAGATAAATATGATTTGTATTTTTATTGTTATCATTACTGTTAATTATGTTGGGACTATAATTTTTTCTCATATTTTTCGTTCATAATATGCAGAGGAACCAGTAAGCTATTTAAAAAATTATCGTAACTGTGAAAGTTTACTGACATCGTCATGTCTTTCTCTTTAGATTTTTGCTTTCTCCTTTTATGTCTGCGAAGGGTCATTGTCTAGCCTTTAACGAGTTGTACTATCTTACAAACAACCATTATTACTTACTTCGCTAGGTCTGTCTTCTCGTCGAGTTATATTTTACATATAGTTTCTATGACGTTAGTGCTTTAAAGCGGTTATCTTTTACAGATTTATATATATTGTAATTTAAAGGGGGGTGAATTATGATGACTAATGATGGTGGTAATGAATCCATTTGTGGCTAAACAGTATGGTGTTCCTTCACGCGAATGAGTGCACAGATGAGCTATCTAACTGCCGTCCGAAAAGTGGTGTGCAGATCCCGGTTTTGCCGACTTATTTTTTGTCGGTCAATGTCTTATTTTTTTATAGGATAGATTGACAAATGAGCACACAGCCCATCTGATGGTAAGTGTTGTGACCCATAGATACCCACATCTTTCCATAATAAAGAATCAAAATGCACATGCGTCGTCACCCCTGAGGACTAAGATGGAATGCTTCTTTTCCAGTAAAACGGGTCTCCGGTAAATTATCTTCTTCATCTTATCATCTATCTCTCTAAATATTATCCAATAAAATTGTAACAAGCACAATAGCGTTTAAATTTTACAAATATTATAGCTATCTCTAACTAGAATTATCTGCAGATTATTCTGCAGAACGTAACCCAACATTACGCGCTTCACGAAGACGTGTGCACGTACAACGTATATACTAGATATTTAGACATTTTTTTTTGAAAATACGTGATTATAGTTTCACGAAATAAACTACTGACGTGGTGGAGCCTCGCTGCGGCTACTTACGGTTGCAGCACGAATGGGTAGACTTGACTAGAGAAGTACAACGCACTTACAGAATACCAGCGTTAAAAAGCAGCTGAACCCTTTCGCTGTCCTCTGCACTACATATACATAGATCATTGCTACCGTCCTACTATTGTGTCTGAAAACTGGACAATGAAAGTGTTAATGTTACGAACTAGTAATGGAGCATTCCATTTTAATCCTCAAAAGCGACTATACATGAGCAGTTTGCTTTTTAATCGAGGATAAAGTAAATGTAGTATTCATTTGCCACGGCATTCGCTTTCCATTAGGTGGACTGTGTGATTTTTTGTCACCCTTCATCATCATCATCATTACAGCCTTTCACAAGTCCATTGCTGAACATAGGCCTCTCCCAAGGAATGCCACAAAGCCCGGTCCTGAGCTACCTGCATCCATCGATTGCCTGCCTGTCTTACCAGGTTGTTACTCCATCTAGTGGGTGGTCACCCTACACTTCACCTATTGGTACGAGGCTGCCACTCGAGAACCTTTTTCCTCATCGGTGGTCGGTTTTTCGAGCCATATGCCCGGCCCATTGCCACTTCAGCCTACTAATCCGTTGGGCTATGTCGGTCACTCTGGTTCTACTGCGGATATCATTCTTGATTTGTTCACGCAAAGACACCCCAAGCTTAGCCCTCTCTATGGCTCGCTGAGTGACCTTGAGCGTCCTTATACGGCCATCTGTGAAGGATCACATCTCAGATCCATAAGTCATCACTGGCAACACGCACTGGTTGTACAATTTCGTTTTCAGGTTTTGAGGTATACCTGACTAGAAAATGTATCGTAATTTCCCGAACGCTACCCAGGCGAGTTGAATCCGTCAATTGACTTCTAAGTCGAAGTTGAATCTACCTAGTCGGATTATTTGTCCTAGGTAAACATACTCATCAACAATTTCGAGCTTAGTGTTCCCAACAACTACCGGCAAAGTGTGACATGGACATTACACATGATCTTTGTTTTGTCCATATTCATCTTTAGACCTGTCCGTTGAGAGACACTATTAGGGTCATTGAGCATAGTGCTTAGGTCCTCCAGCGATTCTGCCATAAGGAATATATCGTCGGAAAATCGATGGTGAGTAATGTACTCGCTGTTCATGTTAATACCGTATCCTTTCCAGTCCAGAAGCTTAAGAACGTCTTCCAATGCAGCGATGAAGAGTTTCGAGGATATAACGTCACCCTGTCTTACTCCTCTCTGCAGTTGGATAGGTTTCGTACTCTGGATCTGTACTCGGATAGTCATCGGAACCCTACTGTACGAAAACTTTTCTTTTTTTGCTGTGGCAACCCTGGTTATAAGTTGTAAAAGTAATTGGTCCCGATAAATTTTAATAATTTAAATATTGTAAATTCACCATATCCACCTCAAATTTATGTTATAGCTAATAATTACTGCCGCTTTGTATTTAATGTTTAAGAAAGTTGGTACATAAATATTATAACAACAATTTGGTGTTGGAACAAAAAGTGACAGGTAACGAACATTGTTTTAAAAATTATTGTAATCCTTATTTCATATCATTCCTTTTATAAATTAAAGATTTATTCTATTACTCGGGTTATTACATTCTTTGCGGGTTTCTTTTCGAATTGTATTAACGATAATTTGATTTGAGACTTGTAAATAAAAAAAAACAATAACTTTACATTAGGTTACTCTGCTCCTTCTGTTTTCGATCTTTGTTTTCTTTTATTATTTATAATAAATAGTAAAATGAATACTCGCAACGCCAAGACGCGCCAGATGGAGAACCAACTCCAGCTTGCGCTCCAAGAACTTAAGGCGTCCAGGGAGCAGTGTGAACTGTTGCTTAAGGAAAGGGATGATAATGAAAGGGAAATAGTTAGCATAATTGCCAAAAATACACAATTGAAATGTGATATGGTTAAGCTACATACAGAATACACAAGTGTTATAAAAGAAAGAGATCAGCTACAGGGAACGGTTAATGAGTTTGATCAATGCAGCAAGGAATATGAGGAAGCTCTCAGGTTAATTGCTGCATTGAAGTTACAGTTGAATAAGGCTAATGAGTAAATAACACAATTTAAAACATATATAGATAACCTTAAAGCCTCCCAGACTCAAAGCCTGTTCTCTGAGCTTGTGCAATGTGATACTTCAAGAATTTTACAGCAATCTGCAACAATAGACTTGACTGGTGACGACTCTTCCACTTCAGGAAATACAGTAAGGATTAATTGCAGTAAAACCAAATTGAAGAAGTATATAAAAGTTAATAAATACATAAGGAAAGTACAAAAATTAATAAGAAATAAGATTAATACCAAAAATTATGTTAATGTATGTAAAGAAAAGCAAGCATTGTTATATGAACTTAAGTTGTATTCAATTGAGGTGGATAACATAAAAAAATGTTATGAGACTGAAATAGAGTGCCTTAAATCAGAAATATTGTCACTTATGAACTCCCTTCAAACTGTGTCCAATAAATATAAATCAGCCCAAAATGAAATAAAAGAACACATATTGGCTATGGATAATCTGGTAAAGACTTGTAAATATAATGAGGAGCGGTTTGACTCCTTAGTTAAATATCAATGTGAGTGTCAGCACTCAATGCCAGATTCTTCAAAGTCAGTGTGTGCTGATAATATTATACCACCACAAAAACTCTATGACAGTGCCATAGCAGAGGATATTAAAATAATAAATAACTCAAATATTACTAAAAATAATATAATTGTTTATAGCGATGACATGGGAAAAAATCTAGGCATAACTTTAAATAACTCTTTAAAGGGACAAAAAGTTACAAATTGCTGCATGCCTGGAGCATCTTTTAGTGACATCCTAAATAAAATTATTGTTACTAAATTTTGCCCAAATAGTACAATAATAATTTTTGTTGGTAGAAGAGGCAGTGTCAACAACAAACAGTTATTAAGATATATTGAACAACTTAATAATTTAAATGTACACAAAATTGTCTTATTCACACTGCCTTATATACAGGGATTGCCACAAGAAAATAATTTAAGACATAATTTAAATATACAAATGCATAATTTAATATGTAATAATAATTTAAATTTGACATATAATTCCAATGATAATAATCATAAATTTCATGTAATTGACATAAATAATTTAATAAAAAAGTTTTGGACAAAAGATAGGTATTACCTATCCAAATATAATTTAAGACTGATAGCAAATGTGCTATCTTATTATTTACTTTTTAACTCAGCCAAGTTTTTGGCTACCAAGACTGCTTTTATTGAGCATAATCATTTGACATTTAATTTGAAATCAGTTCCAACTAATTTAAATTAGTGAATGTGACAATAGAGGCAATCTCTAGCAATAATAAGAGTTTAATTAATTTTGAATACAGCCCACAAATAAGTAATAAAAATTGTTTACACCTGGTGCATCAAAATATACAAGGCATGTTGGGCAAAGAATTGGAAGTTGAATTGTTTTTAAATAGTAACAATATACACATCCTTTGTATTACTGAACATTGGCTAAAAGATTATAATTTCATGTTTAATTTCAGAAATCACCAGGTGGTCAGTTCCTTCAATAGAGAAAAAAGTTTACGTGGTGGCTCCTTAATATTAGCAGATAAATCATTATTATATAAAGAACGTAAGGATATTGTGAGCCTCTCTGTTGAACGAACTGTAGAAATGGCTTGTGTCGAGCTCGAGCACCTCATTGTTGTAAGTGTTTACAGACCCCCATGTGCTACTTATGACCATTTTGAAAGGATTGTGGAAGAAGTTTTACTCAAACTTAGTAAACAGAACAAGTCTGTTGTAATGTGTGGAGACTTTAATATCAATCTCCTTGAAACTTCTTCCATTAGTATTAAGTTTAGCTCATTGTTTAAATCGTATAATCTTGTAAATTTATTCTTAGAACCAACACGTATTGCTGGGCCTAGTGCGACCTGTATAGATAACATTTTTACAGATGTTATGCCCTTGCATAAATCAATTATTCAAAATTTAAGTTCAGATCACTGTGGACAGTTAGTATCACTACCTTACATACACAAAAAACAGAAAAATAAGAAAGTTGTGTTTGTTCCAAAAAATGAACATCGCTTGGAGAGGTTTAGAAGTAATATAATAAAAAGACTTCCATCACTTTCGTTTAAAAATAGTGCTAATTATTTGTATGCTACATTATTTGAAATTATACGTTGTGAATTTAGTAGAATATTTACTTCTAAAACTTTGTCTTTTAACAGTCGCAAATCATTTAATGAATGGGCGACAGTAGGAATTTATAAAAGTAGGCGAAGGTTATACGAGCTTTATGATGAAAGATCATATAATAGTAGTGTTATATTTAGAGATTATGTAAAAACATATTCTAAAATATTTAAAAAAGTGTGCTCCACTGCTAAGGCTTTACATTTAAGCAACAAAATTAAAACTGCATCCGACAAAATTAAAATGACCTGGAGAATAATAAATAGTGAAACGGGCAAGGTCAAACCGCGCAACTCGGATTTTCAATTGAGTATTAACAATAATTTAACGCGATCTGATCAAGAAGTTGCTATGGCTTTTGAGAAACATTTTACTGATGTTCCTTTTTTGACAACAAAATCATTAAATTCTTCTCCTACTGTCGCCGAATCATTGCTCAAACAAAATGTAAAGGCTTGTTCAAATACTTTTAAATTCCATAGGGTACTGCCAAAAGATATCGTTAAATATTTTAAAACTATTGATGTTAAGAAAACGGCAGACTTATGGGGGATTTCCGTTAAAGTTATTTTATCTATAATAGATACATTAGCACCTTATCTAGCCACTATATTTAATATAAGCGTCGAATCTGGTGTGTTTCCTGATTTAATGAAACATAGTAAAGTCATACCTATATTTAAATCTGGTAGTACATTAGACCCCGCCAATTTTAGACCAATTTCTGTACTACCAACATTAAGTAAAATTTTTGAAAAAATTATTTTAGATCAGATGTTAAGTTTCTTTAATATTAATAAATTGCTACATAATAATCAATTCGGTTTTACAAGGTGTCGCTCGACAACTGACGCTGGAGTTGAGCTTATTAAACATATTTTTTGTGCATGGGAGAATTCAGAGGATGCTTTGGGTATATTTTGTGACCTTTCCAAGGCCTTCGACTGTGTTCACCATGAGACATTAATCAGGAAGCTACAGTACTATGGTGTCAAGAACACAGCGCTTAAACTTATTATTTCATATTTAAGTAATAGAAAACAGAAGGTTATTATTAATGGTAAAAGTTCTTCCGGGTCACCTGTACTAATGGGTGTACCTCAGGGCTCGATTCTCAGCCCATTCCTGTTTCTGGTGTATATTAATGACTTACCTCACCTTGTAGGGGATAGTCATGATATAGTATTATTTGCTGATGATACTTCCTTGATTTTTAAACTTAAACGTCAATCATTTAAATGTGACGAAGTGAATAATGCTATATCAAAATTAGTGCATTGGTTTAACGTTAATAATCTGCATTTGAACGGAAATAAAACTAATTGTGTTAAATTTACAACAACGAATGTTCAAAATCTGAATACCAATGTGTTTTTAAATGGGGAGGAATTGAGCCCTGTTGTATCCACTGTTTTTCTTGGCATCACTCTTGACGCAAAGCTCCAGTGGGGCCTCCATATATCCAAATTAGCAAGCAGACTAAGTTCTGCAGCCTATGCTGTAAAAAAGATTAGAGGTCTCACTAGTGTCGAGACAGCTAGATTAGTTTATTTTAGTTATTTTCATAGCATAATGTCTTATGGGATTTTGCTATGGGGAAATGCGGCTGATTCAGAAACTAATTTTTGTTTTACAGAAGAGGGCCATTAGAGCTATTTACAATCTAAAACCGAGAGAGTCTCTTAGAGATAAATTTAAAGAAATTAATATATTAACTTTGGCCTCTCAGTATATTTACGAAAATTTAATGTATGTTCACAAAAACAAAGATAGTTTTAGTAAAAGAAGTGATATACATTCTGTAAACACTAGGAACAAACACAAGCTAGTGATACCAGTTTCTCGACTCCACAGAGTCAGTAATTCATTCTTGGGGCAATGTATACGCTATTACAACAAGGTCCTGGAAAGTGTACAGGTTCTCTCTATTACCAAGTTTAAATGTTTTATTAAGCTGAAACTGTATAAAAAGGGTTATTATAGTATAAATGAATACATGGTTGATAATAACCCCTGGGAATGAGGTGATCGCTTCCAAGCAGTTTCTAAAATAAATTTTGTAAATAGTTCGTAATCATTTATATTGTAAAATTTATTTTAAAAAAAAAGTCCCGCTGGGTTTCTTGCTGGTTCTTCCCAGGACAGAGGGTTTTTTCGAACCAGTGGTAAAGTAAAAAATGACTTTCAATAAGAATTACACATGTAATGTATATTGAATAAAAAAATATTCTATTCTATTCTTCAGCACTTCGATATCCCGACAGTCAACTTGGCACCGCTGAAGGAACTGTAGCACCACCCAAATTTCGACGGAATCAAAAGCTTTCTCATAGTCCACATACGCCAGACATGGCAAATTGTACTCCTTGGAGTTGTACTGTACAATTTTCTGAAGGGTATGTATGTGGTATATGGTAATTAAAGCCTTTTCGGAAACCGGTTTGTTACCCTTACTCAATATTAAATAAACTCTTAGTAAAATTGTATATACAGATAGCTCGGTTACGCAGTGCCTAAGCATTGGTATTTTCATATTGGTATTGTAGGGAGACTAGATCGCGGGTTTGAATCCCGCACGAAACAAGTGTTTTATGTTCTACAAATAATTGTTCTGTATGTAAAATGCTTTCAAGATACAGTATGAAATAATGGTGTGGTGTTAAAGTTAAAAAAATGATGTGTTTTTGTGACGTAAAAAATGAAACTTTTAATATTTTGGAAATTAAAATACAGTTTTGATATATCTCCACAACTTTATTTGTACAATTAATAGAAGTGAAAGTACACAAAATATCCACAATCTTAAATTACCACCAATGTGAAAATTTATCATCTATCACATATCTTAATTTTATAAATAATAAATATTTTAGTGATCCTATGTTTTATTTTCTATTGAAAATTCACAAAATGTCGTATATACAAAACAGTATAATAAAACTCTACATATTAAAATTTTATATAAATTAGAAAATATATCAATAGATCTTCTTTAGAGTTACAGTTAATTTTACTCAAATATATTACAAGGGAATGGAAAAGAAAGATTCTCGAGTGGCAGCCTTCTACCGGTAACCGAAGTAGGGCAGCCTCTCCCCTCCTAGAGTGAGGTGGTGCATGCAGGTGACTCAGGATCGTGTTTTGTGGCTACCGTAGCTTATGTTTAACAAAGGACTTGTGAAGGGCTGTTTCTTTGATAATGATGATGGTTTATAGTACATATAATCATTTAATAACTAAAAACAAAATACAATATTTTGATCACTTCTAGTATCAAGCAATATCTATTTATTATTTTAAATTGTGAACTTCTGCGGAACTCAATATTTTATTTAAGATTTAAAAAAAATATATTGAAATGTATATTGTAGCTTTTGAACCAAATAGAGTAGTTAGTACTCAGTCCAAAAAAGGAATGAAATTGTATGGAAAAAAGAAGTCAGGGTGATTATGCCCGGCATCTATTTATATGCTACCATCTACTAGATGTCGGGCATAAGCAGATGCCCAGTATTTACGGGCCTGCAGACGGCCCAAATTTTATATTAGTTGAGAAGAAAAAGGTCTTTTGAAAAAGGCTCACAGGCGTCACAAGCTCGAATAAGTAAGTCACAAGTTCAATTTTGCGTATATAGAACTTATTACAATTTAAGCATGTTTTATATATTGATTTTATTTCCTCATACCGCATAAACTCTTATTAATAATAAGGAACAGCTATAATCTTTTCTACAAGTTTCTAAATTCACAATAATTTATGTATTTAAATGAATGATCTTAAGATCCTTCTCCATTTATAAATTATGTATCTAATTAATGATATAAATGATATATAATTGGCTAAAAAATATTTTCTAATATAATTTCGGTTTCACAAAAGTTGCGTAATTTAATGTTAAATTTTATCTTTTAAAATTAAAATTTTAACATTCCGTTCGCTTTTAAAAATTCCCCTGGCAACGTCTCACAATAGTTTCTTAAACCAAAATAACACCAATCAAAGATCGCAATCCTGCAACATTATGGTAACCTAAAAATAAAATGGAAACCGCCGTTATTAGTAGCTAACGAACGAATGCCGTATAAACGTAAACAAGTTACTTCCTGCTCATTTCAACGTGCGACGTTTACCAACATCATAGCATTAATGAGCTGGCTCTAGTTTCAAAGCATTGCATTACCTCAATTAAAATTAACTAAGTCGTATGATAGTGATGGTAGTCCTGAGATCGATAAATGTACATGTAGTTTAATCATGAGTAAAACCTATTATATAGATTATGTAGCTTTTAACAACTTTTTTTTTTATTTTATCTATTTCATGTTCCATCGCTTCAAACTTAGTATGTTGTAGCATTGCAAGGTTTCAAGGAACAATTTAAATCTGTACAATTATTTTTAATATTGGGAATATTCGTGTAGATAAAAAATAATTATTCTATTATTAAGAAAATATTTTAGTACTTAAATATAAAGTACTTATTCTATTCACTTTTCCATAAATGTTACAGAATGTAGAATATAAAAATATATTATTTGTAAAAGTAATTAGCGATTGGTGTAATTAGAGATAACCATGTTTATATTTTCTTAATGTTGCCTAAAAAGTAGAACCGACGGCACAAACTTAAAAAAAAAAACACAAAATAGCATCTGAAGTCAATTCTGAGATAGTCAAGTAAGTTTATTTTTTAAGTTCGAATTAAATAAATTTTTAAAATTTTAAGTTTTTGTCATTAAAGTCCATTCCAGGTCCATTTAAGTCTTCATTCTCTATTTTTTTTTCACCTTGGGGACATATTTTTTCTTCAATTTTATATGGAACCATCCCTGAGACATAATAATGTATTTATTAAAAATAATAATTTAAATCGGTTGAGCCGTTTCATACATGTAAAACATACGATGGCTATAATATATTCGAAAATATCATAGCTCCTTTGTAATTGAACTCGGTAAAAAATTACAAAGTAGGTACATGATATAGAAAAAATTATATCAATTCAAGAAAATACGATTAAATTAGTTAGCGTGTCGTACAGTGGCGGTATAAGAGAATCAACTACCTGATATCATCTTGTGGGTGTCGCTAGAAATGACAGAGAGAAATGAAATAGAAATATTAAGTGTGATTGCCAACACACCTGCCCGGCGTGGCAATCTATGTATATGCTGAACATAGCCTATGGAGGAAGCTATGTTTAGCCATGAACATTTGATAGCATGTTGAATAAATTAATACAGAATGAAAATACGAGCCGCTTAATGTCTAAATAATTATTTAGTGATGTTACGTTTCATAATGTAACAACGACGTGATGATATTTGCGCGAGTGATGATATTTAAAATTTTTTTTAAAGTTATATTTTGGTGACATATAAAACTTAATATATTTTTGTGACATTTAAAACTTACATTTTAGTGACATTTAAAATGTACTTAAATGATTTAAATACATTATTACCAACAGACGTCTAACGACTGTTTATTACACTACAAGCTCCAATTCAATACGCATAATTTTTTTAAACTGATTTTTTATTCGCTACTAACATACATTATGTTAATATTTACATTTATTTATTATAATATTTTAGTACATCATATTACATTTTCTTTTATTCTTAATTTGAGAACTGTTTAAGCTACGATTAAATTTAAACTTAAACCCGTTTTTAGTTTCGTCACTGACTCTGAAAAGTTCACGCCATTCATTGTCGCACTCTCGATAGTCTGCATGCGTATCACTGTGAGTTTCATCAGTCACCGTCTTGTCAGGAAATGCTTTGACCTCACATCTACTAGGGCCAGCACCCTTAAAACAATCGTAATAAGGCTTACAGTCGATGCTGTTCGTACTCCTCGCAATGTAGCTTTCAATTCCGTCACGGTTCCTTAAATCATTATTGTAGCAGACTAGAAAATTGTTTTTACCCAAATGTCAATCTTTGCCAACATCAGTTGCTAAAGTGAACCGTGCTGAAGCCGATTCACTTATGGAGTCGTCCCTAATTTTAGGCCGCCTATTACCGTTCATGTTGTTTTCGATAAACGATGTATTAGTGTTTCTTCCACAATCTCGGTGTATGCTGTGGTGATTGGAAGGTGACAGATGTGTCAATCTATAACTGGCGCATGAGTCGTTTCGTCTTACGATGGTTCGAGTAGTACCAGTCCTTGAACTGCCAATGGCAGCGAAAGAGGTTCCATTTTGATCAGGAGTCGGACTGAAGCAGCAACAGAAACACTTAAAGTAGGACCTGTGAAATTCTCGACGGAATTTTCCTGTAACAATAATAATTACTATGATACGACTTTTATGAACAAATTCTCAACATAAAGATATAAAGAAAGCCTATAAGTGTACGTGGTGTAGATCGAATATAAAATAATATAACATTTATATAAAATATAATATATGACATATAGTTACGATAAAAAAATCAAAATAGTGCTAATTTCATTGGGGCCGCACCTCACCGCAATGTCATGGCGAATTCACCGGCAACAAGACGTAGAAAAGAGAAAAATGTAGAAGAGATTGCACACCTTATTTACTTCAGATATCACAAACGATAGAAAAAAAATTAAACAATAAGTACATAATCCTTTTAAATTCTATCGAAGCTAAAATGGTCTTTTCTAAACCAAAAATATTATGTGGCCGACTAGGTCAAACGACATACTGGGTAAAACGGCTGCCTTCAAGCGCAATCGTGAAGCCGAATATTGGGCTAAAAGGTGCGCCTTAGGAGATTTCAATGTCCAGCATTGGACTGCCGCAAGATGTTGATGACGATGACCCTTAGCATCATTTGACAAATTATTAAAAAAAATAAAAATATATATTGTCCACTGAAAAAAATATAACTAACATGTTATTATTAATAAAATATTAATTATTTTAAAATAATGTATACAACAAACACATTAATAATAATAATTTAATGAATGTTTAGTGGGCAACCTTGGTGGCAACTAGCGTTTGAGTTATAGAAGTGCAGCTTGCACACGTACTATTTATACTAATAGCAACGCCAACGACTTGATATAGTGGCTACGTTATCAAAATGGGCGACGACGCCTAATCGTCACCATTTGAGTTAGATGCCATAAAATTGAATACGAAATGTTGGACGATAATGCCAGCAATGTCGCTTTGGCGCCCTTGTGAGGTACGGCCCTAATAATAGGTGCTTGATATAAATTAACGTAGATCTAAAGAAGCAGTATGTACTCCAAGACGTAAACGAACGTGATGTATAAATTAGTACGCATCATTGCAGATAGGTAACTGTTTCTCAAATAACCTTTGTATTTGTAATGAAAGGGATTCAACATGTGAACTTTGTACATAGATTTTGTGATTTTTGTGACTGCATACATAAAAATCATCAAATATTTCTTGAGAAGTATTTCAGTCGCAGTCACCTTTTACTACGCTTTGTGGTTTTTTTTAGATTTTACTTTTTGTACATAAGTATATAGAAATAATTGACATATAACCTTTTTTAATATTCCAATTATTATTAATGTCAATATCACATTTTTAGGATTTTTATTTATATAGTATTGATATTATTATAATCTATTCCCATCTCAGTCGCTATCTATGAATCCCAGGACTTAAATATAGCTAAGATTACGCAAAAAATATTTATTTTATAAAGTTGCTTTAACTATTTTAACCCTTCAAGGCTTTTGTTTAACCTTATATCATTTTAAGTAGCGTAAACATCAAACACATGCGACACAAAATAAACGGGCATAGGTCAGTCATTCTTTGCGTGATATTTAAATTTGGTCAGGGCCAGTGATGACTTACTAACCTGAAAACCCAGGAAATCCTGCAAGCAAAATACTTATGTGACGCATTTTTAAATATAATAAACATGAGCCTTAGAAACGTAACGTATAATTTAATTAATCTGTTTAGTTACAAGAAATAATAGAGCATATAAAAGCGAAAATAAAAAAATGTATCACCTATAGTACATCATTGTGTGTTATATACACGATTGAAAAATTATATAATACGTGTCCTAATCATAAAATATGAGAAAAGCTTCAAAGTGTAAAAAATAAGTTTTATTTTGTAATATATAAGACATTTCAGCCGTATTTACAAAACTTTTAGCTAAATACATATCTGAAACCTTTGCTGATTTATTTTAATCCTTTTTTTTAGGTTTATAAACGTGCAGAGATTTGAGAATTATTAGATAATTGAGAATTATTTTCCACCTAATATTTTTATGAATATTATTGTTATTGTAAATATAGCGTAACAACTTATTTATGAATAAAATGTATAATGAAATTTCTGTCGTAATTGACGAGGAAAAAAACAATTGGCCTACACTGGCGCCAGACACGCGAGCAAAGTTTGGATACTGGTACACATTTTCAAAATATATAATACTTTGGCCACGTTCACATTTGAATAAATTTTGTATACGCAAATATTCGTAGGAACGCAAAATTACTTATTAAACTTGTTTTCAATTATTGTACTCACATTTGTAAGACGACTGACAGAATGGACGATGATTATGTGAACGCCGTATCTCTGGTTTGTTTGGGCGGCTTTAATTATGTATTTTATTTGAAAAGAAAAATTCAAAATCTCGAAAGACCAAGACGTTGAAGAGGGTCGGCTTGTGTTGAATCTTTGTTTTTTTTTTTATTACATATGACTATACTGTGTAAGTAGACTATTTCTTTTCTTTTTTTGTTCTTCCACAGTAAAAGTGTAAAAGAAATATTTTTACTCTAAGCCATGTAGCGTAGCATAGTTTTATTTTATATAATGCCAGTTTTCCGTAATCTATATTCACGGCTTTGCTTGAAAAAGCCCGAAATATTCGATAGGTATTAGTAACTCTAGTTCATTGTTGATACACAACTGCTCCGACCAGCGGCGTATGCATTACTAATTACTAAGCTTTGCGAATTTTGTAACCAGTGTGGCAGGTCGCCAAAACTTTGAACTTTGTTTACTAAGAGTTGCCCATCTGGGTATGTATCAACTTATTTGGTGCTGTTTTCCGCTAAAAGTTAAATAGATAGACAGAATTATTAAAGGTTGTGAGGCATTCCATGTTAGTTCTTAGATTTGGCAACAGATCTGTAGCCCTCTTTGTTTGAAGTTGTCAACAGTAGCCACTTACCATCAGATCGACTGTAAGATACTGGATGACACAAATCAGGTATAAGTATACCACTACGCTATTTTGTAGACATACTGTACGTATTAGAAACTACGACTAGGACCGTATTAGGCCGTACCAGGCCGTACGTAAGTCGTAACTATAATGTTCGTTATGATCATTAACAGAGCTAATGACTGTTCTTCACGATTCATTAATTATTATTTTATCAAGACATATTTTATTAATTTAATAATCATATTATTTACGACAAAACAACAAGTTAACGTCAATCAAAACAAAAGCGAAAAGCTATTCCGTTGTAAATTTATTTTGTGATTCATTAATAATGATGAAAAATGATATTCTGAGCCAAATTATATTAAAACATTGACGTGATTCTCAGTCTTTGGTTTCGTTCGTTAAATATCATCAATTATTGGAATTAAATGTTGATTAACAGTTTGAAAGTTATTAAATGATTAATGGAGGTCGATTATATTAGAGAAAATATTTAAAAAAAATCCATGAAATACTAAAAACATTATCTCTAATTGTAGTTGTTCTTAGAACGATTAAAATAATAACATATTTCACTTACATAATAGTTTTTTTTTTTAATTAAAAATAAAATTCTATTATAAAAAAACTTACCGCTCATGAAGTTATATATAAGTGGATTGACGGCAGAATTCGCGTAGCACATAACGTGCGAGATCAGGGCTATGCATGTCATCACGTCGCTTTGTTGTACGTCGTAAGCCACCCTAATAAATTGTTCATTTGTTTATTATTACACTTTATTAAAACAGATGAAAAGATAGAGAATGCTCTTAAATTAATGAATCGACTTTATGGAATTCTCTTTTTATCAGCATGTAAAGGTGTTCTTAGTTATGAATAGTCTATAGGTCTATAGAGGCTTTCCTTTATTCATCATTCCCTATAAGTACACTACTGGAAATGAGTCCCTTCCAATGCAAAGAGGATTTTCCCAAAGGTCACGCTGTGGAGGCGAATTGACGGTTACAGTATCGAACGTTTCGGACCTTTGACGTTGTTCTGAGATTTTACGCCTGGCGTAAACGAGATAGATAATAGATATAGCGCTATCTGTCGGAAACTGACTGTTGCATGTTGTGTGACCGGAACATCTCAGACTGTTAAAACATAAATTATTTATAACACGATAACCTTATTTATTATCTTATGATACCTTGTGATTTCATCACACACAATCAGAAAAAAGGTTCTCGAGTGAAAAAAGGTTCTCGAGTGGCGGCCTCGTACCGGCGAACGAAGTGTATGGCGTCCCCCCACTAGATGGAGTGACGACCTGGTAAGATATGCAGGAAGTCGATAGATGCAGGTGGCTCAGGACCGTGCTTTGTGGCATTCTTTGGGGGAGGCCTATGTTCAGCAGTGGACTTGTGAAGGGCTGTAATGATGATGATGATACCTTGTGATTATATCAATTTTATTTGCCATTGTCTTTAGCCTGGTGTTGGTACTGGATATATTATCACCAGAGTTCTCAAAAGGTTGTATGGGGTACTGTTTAAATATTAAGAAATTACTTTAGTTAACTATTTTTTTATTAGTTAATTAGTTACGTAAAACAGTAACTAATACTGAATAGTACTGTGGACGTTAGCATACAGTTTATTGGCAGCCTTAGGCCACTCCCATTTTAGTGAAAATTTCCGATAACCACTATGCTTGCCAGGTAATTTACCAATCGTTGTCTCGCACTTGACGCTGTCCATTGTTGTCAACATTTACGTCTGATCTGTATGTAATGGTTATATCATACCTAAATATTTACTTAGAGTGTGTTATGTACATATGTGCATATGTGCATATTATAGGATTGCATATTATAGAATTATCCAAAGTCCGAAGAGAGGGGGAGGACACGGTAATCCTCGAATCCGGCAACTTGCTCTGTCACCGGGAGGGCGATCATCTGTCCCAAGGAGGTGTCGGATTTATCGTCCACAAGTCTCTCGTTAACAACGTTGTAAAGATCGGGAGTGTGTCGACGAGGGTTGCGTACCTTATACTCAGAATCACCAAACGGTATTCGCTGAAGGTCATACAGGTTTACGCACCAACCTCGGCACACCCCGATGGGGAGGTGGAGGAAATGTATGAGGATATCTCTAGAGCCATGCATTCCTCCAAAACCCAATATACGGTGTTAATGGGAGACTTCAATGCAAAACTAGGCACAAGAGAGAACGGTGAGCTGAAAGTAGGGAAATTTGGAATAGGGCAACGGAACCCAAGGGGCCAGCAGCTGGCCGACTTCATGGAGAAAGAGGGACTCTTTATGATGAACTCTTTCTTCCAGAAGCGGCCCCACAGGAAGTGGACCTGGTCGAGCCCCGACGGTTCCACAAAAAATGAGATTGACTTCATTATGACGACCAGACGACAACTGTTCAGTGATGTCTCCGTGATCGCGAGGGTGAAAACTGGTAGCGATCACCGAATGGTTAGAGGCACACTGAACCTAAACGTTAAGTTGGAGAGGTTTCGTCTAATGAAGTCAACGCTCCGTCCCCCTCGTGCTCTGTTCCAAAGTCCCGAAACCTTTACAAAACCGTTTTCAGTGCCTAGAAGACTGCAATGAAGTGGACGATATGAATGACAAGCTCGTGGAAACTGTCCATGCGGTCGGAGATAAGTTCTGCAAGACCCGCCGCAGAAGAACACAAAAACTCTCCGATCACACTCTTAATCTCATGGCTGTTAGACGGGAGATGAAGCTACATTCTTCAACAGACTTGACAGCATACAGGCATCTGAACAGACAGATTTCCAAATGCATGCGGCGGGACTTACGCAACTTCAATACAGCTCGTATTGAAGAAGCGATCGAGCGGAACCAAAGCTCCAAAGTCTTTGCCAGAGATCTGTCTGCCAGAAAGAGCCACCTGTCAAAGCTGAAGACAGAATGTGGCAGCATCGTTTCCGGGACACCTGGGATTTTGAGTGAGATTGAGAGGTTCTATGGGTAGCTGTACACGTCATCGTTGGATCCACACGCAAGTGTGAGTAACGATCCAAGAGCGAGTCTCATCCGACACTATTCCGAAAATATCCCGGACGTCAGTCTGAGCGAGATTAGAATGGCTCTCCAGCACCTTAAAAACGGTAAGGCCCCAGGCGAGGATGGAATTACAGCGGAGCTTCTGAAAGCGGGTGGAAGACCGGTACTTGAAGTACTTCAGAAGCTCTTTAATTCCGTCCTCTATGGTGGCATTACACCGGAGGCGTGGAGCAGAAGTGCGGTGGTCTTGTTCTTCAAGAAAGGTGACAACGGTTCCTTGAAGAACTACAGACCGATTTCCCTTCTGAGCCGCGTCTACTTGCTGTTTTCGAGAGTCATTACGAATCGTCTCGCGCGCAGACTTGAAGACTTCCAGCCTCCCGAACAAGCCGGTTTCCGAAAGGGCTTTAGCACCATAGACCACATACATACCCTTCGGCAAATTGTACAGAAGTCCGAAGAGTACAATTTGCCACTATGTCTGGCGTATGTGGACTATGAGAAAGCCTTTGATTCCGTCGAAATTTGGGCGGTGCTGCAGTCCCTTCAGCGGTGTCAAGTTGACTGTCGGTATATCGAAGTGTTGAAGTGCTTGTACAGTAGGGCTACGATGGCTATCCGAATACAGAACCAGAGTACGAAACCTATCCAATTGCAGAGAGGTGTAAGACAGGGTGACGTCATATCCCCGAAACTCTTCACCGCTGCATTGGAAGACGTTTTCAAGCTTCTGGACTGGAAAGGATACGGTATCAACATCAATGGCGAGTACATCACTCACCTTCGATTTGCCGACGATATAGTCCTTATGGCAGAATCGCTGGAGGGCCTAAGCACTATGCTCAATGACCTCAATAGTGTTTCCCAACGGATAGGTCTTAAGATGAACATGGACAAAACAAAGATTATGTTTAATGTCCATGTCACACCTATGCCGGTAGTTGTTGGGAGCACTAAGCTCGAAGTTGTTGACGAGTATGTTTACCTGGGACAAATAGTCCGACTAGGTAAGTCCAACTTCGACCGAGAGGTCAATCGACGGATTCAACTCGGCTGGGCAGCGTTCGGGAAGCTACGACACATCTTCTCGTCAGACATACCTCAAAACCTTAAAACGAAATTGTACAACCATTGCGTGTTGCCAGTGATGACTTACGGAACTGAGACGTGGTCCTTCACTGCTGGCCGTATGAGGAAGCTCAAGGTCGCTCAGCGAGCTATGGAGAGGGCTATGCTCGGAGTTTCTCTGCGTGATAAACTTAGGAATGAGGATATCCGCAGTAGAACCAGAGTAACCGACATAGCCCAACGGGTTAGTAAGCTGAAGTGGCAGTGGGCCGGCCATATAGCTCGAAGAACCGACAACCGATGGGGAAGAAAGGTTCTCGAGTGGCAGCCTCGTACCGGTAGGCGAAGTGTAGGGCGTCCCCCCACGAGATGGAGTGACGACCTGGTAAGACATGCAGGAAGTCGATGGATGCAGGTGGCTCAGGACCGTGCTTTGTGGCATTCTTTGGGGGAGGCCTATGTTCAGCAGTGGACTTGTGAAGGGCTGTAATGATGAATGATGATGATGATGTGTTATGTACATAATATGCTAAATTAAACTTAATTATTTAGCATCAAGTCAAACCTACGTGGTTTTATCTGTATTTTTTTGATCTGATAAATAAATTAAAAAAAAACTAGGAAACAAAATATCACGATGGTCGTCTGTCAACATACACGAATTCTGGAGTAATCAGAACAAAAGGAAACGCAACAAGCGACTAGAAATTGACTTGAATATATTTCAATGATACTAATGAACTGTTATTTGATACTATCAACCTCATTTTCTAGTTGGTGGTGCAAAATTTCTGTCTAGAATTTATTTAGGTGGGTTAACCTCTAATCTGTTTCTATTCATGATAGCCCCATAGCAAAGAAACTTACTTTTTTGTTGTGTCGATGAAGACCACGGGTTAAATTCCCGCAATGAACAAGTATTTGTATGACCTACAAATAATTGTTCCGGGTCACAATCATTCAGTTTTTTTTTTGTGTAATTTATGTATATATATTTCAAACGTGGTAGAGCCAAGGTGAAGCTATATTTATAATATAGTTGTAGCACGAATGGGTCGGCTCAACCGCTCTCACAATACCAGCGTAAAATAGCAGCTTAATGCTGCTGTGTTTCGTATGGCGAGTGTAGAGAACCGGAGACCTTTTTTACTGGAAAAGACACAAGGCTGACAACGCATCTGCATTTTGATTCGCAAACGAGAATAGATTTAGATGTCTATGGGCGACAGCAGCCACTTACCATCAGGTGGACTGCGTGCTCGTTTGTCACTCTATTTCTATAAAAAAAATATAAATTGCCTCCACGATATAGGAACAGATCTTAGAGTGGAAGTAAAGTATTATCTTAAAACGAAAAATATCAATATATTACAATCCGAAGAGAATTGAGATTTTTACAAGCTGTGAGGTATTTTTAGTGTATAGAGAAATATAACGCATCTATATCCGTCTCTTTTGATATTTATGTTCACTGGCTAGACACCACCAGCTATACCTCGTTGATCTAGCGGTTTGTAAGCGCGACGGCTGATCGTAAGGTCCCGAAGGTTCAAATCCCTTTTTTTTTGTTAAGGAATTCTCAGTAGTAGCCGGGGGTCAGGCAATTGGCGGTGTCACTTCTGTGCCGCAGAAAGCACCTAAAGCATTTGGTTCTGCACCTGATCTCTCCCCGGTCATGTCGGGTTGACGTCGCTTCGGACTATGGGAGTGAGGGAACAGAGAGTGTATCTGTGCTAGCGCCCCTACTCGTGCACTATCGTCCTGTTTTGCACAAATGCCTAGTTTCCGTTGAGGCTGGCCATTTACGAATTCGGTCTGGAGAATATTATAAAAAGTTTTACGGTCTCTCACCTCAGGACTGACAACAGATGAACGGGGAAGTAGCAAACTGCGAACATGACAACCACTGCTACCAGCATCTTTGCTGCTTTCCGACGAGATCTTAGCTGTCCTTCTGTTGATGCGTTAGCGTGGATCGAAGGTGTGGTCCGTCGGCTTGCTGCCAACCCTTTTAAAACCATAAAATTTGTTAGTCCTCAATGAGGTTTCTATTTATTTTATTTTTTCATAAGCTAAATAGAGGTACATAATATGTCTAGGAATATAAAACAGTCATTTAAATTGTTTTATGCTCGTATAAATATAACCTACAACAGATAATATGCTGCAATTATAATAATACAAAAATTAAAAAGGAAAATTAATTGGCTAAATTGACGAAAAATATTCTTATATTTACGCGAACACTACAAATAAAATGAAACTACGGATTCTATTTTTTTTATAGGTTAAGGGAGACAAACGAACACACAGTCCACCTGATGATAAGTGGTTACCCGTGAAGACTAAGCTGCTATTTTTCGCTGGTATTCTGTGAGAGCGTGGTACTTCCCAGGTCGAGCTGATCCATTCATGCTACAACTATACCAGTAATGAAGCTATAGCTACAACTATACCTGTAATGTTACATGCTGCAGCTATATAGCTATATAGCTGCAGCATGGCTCTACTACGTACAATATAATAATAAATATTAAATATTAATTTATTAATCTGTAAAATTAGTTTAATTCAAAGAAAACTTACCTAAATCTAATAACAAAATAATGCAATAGTGCAATAAAAAATTTTTAATTCCTAATTAATTATTAATGATTAATTTTACGTGGTAGAGCCATGCTACAGCTATATTAGTAGTATAGTTGTAGCACGAATGGGTCGGCTCAACCGGGGAAGGACCACACCCTCACAGAATACCAGCGTCAAATAGCAGTCTTAATACTGCTGTGTTTCGTATGGTGAGTGTAGAGAACCGGAGACCCTTTTTACTGGAAAAGAGGCATTCCATCCTAGTCCTCACGGGTGACAACGCATCTGCCCTTTGATTCGCAAACGAGGATAAATGTAGATGTCTGTGGGCCACAGCAACCACTTACCATCAGGTGGACTGTGTGCTCGTTTGTCACTCGATCATATAAAAAAAAATATGATATGATATATAACATCTTATATAATCTAATACTTGTGATACATTGTAATTATACCAAAATTTTCTTTAACTTGGTGGTAGTATTGGAGAATACTGGATGGACGTATTTCGCATTAAAGCAAGATTGGTTTAAAAATATCCTTTCCAATTATCTATCGTGTGGACATGATTAAACTTTTGTAACAGACCAAGATAAGTCAATGTTGGTCAGGTTGGTCTAGCAACCAAAATTTATATGTTGTAGAGCCACGCGCTACATCTATAAAAATAGCAATGTAGAGAACCTGATACCTCCTTAATAAAGATTATATGGCATTCGATGTCAGACTTCAAAGGGTCTTACGCTCTACTTATACTCCTTGTTCACCCTTATATTTATAAAAAAAATCCTTGATTGAAAAGTACCCAATGAAAAAGAAAGCATTTTAATAGGGTACTTTAACACAAAACACGAAAATACTCTGACTTTTAAACTACTTTTAGCCAATAGAATATTAATGTCCCGACTAATGGCACTTTTGAATAGTGGTGTCATGCAAACAGTTAATTTATAATCTTTTTATATTATCCAATTAAATATTTCAAATTCATGAGATATATTATTAAAAAAAATATAATAATTTCGGTTTATAATTGACGAATTATCGCATCGCATACATACAAAAAAGAACATACAGTGGAATTAAGAACCTAAAACCTAAAAATGAGCTCCGGTTCCGCATACCTCTGTATTTTAAGACACGTGAAATTTGCCGGGCTAATTCAAACAACGCCTCTCTGTTCATTAGCAAATTTTTGCAAATTTTCGCAATTTTTCGAATGAATTTAATTTTTATGCGGCGGCAGTGTTTTTGTAGTTGTCATACAAGTTATTTGAAAAAGACAACTCGTTAATTGATTTCCACGTAAACAAATGTACCGTGCCAAATTATTGCACAATGAGTCACTCTTTATTCACCCGTGTCAAAATCTGATGGATTCCAGGGTGCGCGAAATTGGTTTTGATTAATTGATTTTCATTACCAATCTTTTAGAAAATGAACGGAAGCAATTAATTACTCACTTTAAAAGAACAGTTCGCAAAGCACTTCTCTCCCTGGACATCCAGAAGTCGAGTGGGCCTGACGGAATCCCCCCAATTGTGCTGAGGACGTGTGCTCCGGAGTTGGCACCGGTCCTAACGCGTCTTTTCCGGTACTCCTACTCCCAAGGCGTAGTCCCGAATTCATGGAAGACAGCTTTTGTCCACCCGATCCCTAAAAAAGGCGACCGCTCAGACCCGTCCAACTATAGGCCTATCGCGATCACCTCCTTGTTCTCCAAAATAATGGAATCCATTATTAACTGCCAGCTCATCCGGTACCTTGAGGATCACCAGCTGATTAGTGACCGCCAATACGGTTTTCGTCGGGGTCGATCAGCTGGTGATCTTCTGGTCTACCTGACCCATAGATGGGCGAAGGCAGTAGAGTCCAAGGGGGAGGCGTTGGCCGTTAGTCTGGACATTGCGAAGGCCTTTGATCGGGTTTGGCACAAAGCGCTTCTTTCGAAGCTGCCTTCCTATGGGCTTCCCGAGAAATTGTGCAATTGGATCACCAGCTTTCTTGCAGATCGGAGCATCAAGGTCGTTGTAGACGGTGCATGTTCTGACTACAAGCCTATTAACGCTGGTGTTCCACAAGGCTGTGTGCTATCACCAACGCTGTTTCTTCTGCATATCAATGATATGTTGCTAACTGGTAACATTCATTGCTATGCGGATGACAGCACTGGTGATGCTCTATACACCGGCCGGGCCAATATTTCTCGGGAAAACGTCGCCGAGTACCGGAACAAACTTGTGTCAGAAGTCGAGTCTTTGCTGGACAAAGTCTCGGATTGGGGGCGACTAAATCTAGTCCAGTTTAATCCTCAGAAGACACAAGTTTGCGCGTTTACCGCTAAAAAGAACCCCTTTGTCGTATCTCCTCAGTTTCAAGGCACTCCCCTTCTTGCCTCAGCCAGTATCGGTATCCTCGGAGTAGACATATCGAGTGACGTGCAGTTTCGTGGTCACTTGGAAGAGAAGGCCAAATTGGCCTCTAAAAAGCTTGGCGTGCTCAGCAGAGCGGGACAGTATTTCATGCCGGCACACCGCCTGCAACTTTACAAGGCGCAGGTTCGGCCTCACATGGAATACTGTTCCCATCTCTGGGCAGGGGCTCCCCAGTGCCAGCTCCTTCCACTTGACCGCATCCAGCGCAGAGCGGCTCGAATCGTCGACGACCGAGCCCTTTCCGATCGGCTCGATTCATTGGCACTGCGAAGAGATGTTGCATCTCTTTGCATTTTCTTTCGCATCTACCATGGGGAGTGCTCTGAGGAATTGTTCGGATTAATCCCAGCCGCCAAATTTCACGAACGCACATCGCGGCAGAACTCCCGATACCATCCACACCATCTGGATGATTGGCGGTCCACCACTGTGCGATTTAGAAGATGTTTTCTTCCTCGCACAATTTCCTTGTGGAATAGTTTACCACCAGGGATTTTTCCGGACCGATACGACTTAGGGACCTTCAAGAAAAGAGCCTACTCCTTTTTAAAAGGCCGGCAACGCATCTGCAATTCCTCTGGTGTTGCGGTTGTTCATGGGCGGCGGTAGTCACTTACCATCAGGTGAGCCGCATGCTCGTTTGCCCCCTCTCCTATAAAAAAAAAAAAAAAAAAAAAAAAAAACACTCTAAATCAGAAGATCCGAAATTAATTATCAAACTCGATTGATTTTGCAAAAGCGAAGTTCGTTTCTTTATAAATAATGACTATTGAAAAGGAAGTACTACTTAGTGTAATATAAAGCACAGGTTTCGCTTATTATATAATATTGACCCTTCATTTTGTCTTAATCATTAGTATAATATAGTCTGTATAACTCCAACACCATTGCCTTTGCAATCATTATCACTACAGCTCTTCAAAATTCTACTGCTGAACATAGGTCTGCCCCAAGG
Organism: Parnassius mnemosyne; assembly: GCA_963668995.1. Taxonomy (NCBI): domain Eukaryota; kingdom Metazoa; phylum Arthropoda; class Insecta; order Lepidoptera; family Papilionidae; genus Parnassius; species Parnassius mnemosyne. The sequence goes on from CAVLGL010000086.1 coordinate 28,042,233, forward strand.
AATGCCAGAAAATAAGATCCTGAGCTACCAGCATACATCGACTTCTTGTATCTCTTACCAGCTTGCGTGGTAGTAGCACGAATGGGTCGGCTCGATTGAGACCGGGTAGTAACACGTTATCACAGTGTACCGACGTAATATAGAAGTTTTATGCTGCTGTGGTATGGTAATTGTAGAGAATCGGAGATACTTTTTACTGGAAATGAGATTACCATCAGGTGGACTATGTGCTGGTTTTTTATCCTTATTCTATAACAAAAATTCGCCACTCCGTCTAATAAAGTCCTCTTACACTTCGTTTATCAGCTTAGCACTCATCAACTCAACTGTCGAAGGGCCACGTAGTCACAGAACGCCAGCGTAAAGTAACAGAATAACAAAGTTGTGGACCATAATATAGTGAGTGTAGTAACCGAAGACTCCATCATTACATTTTAGTTATTCGGGATGAACATCTATCTGCATTTTGAAAAATAGTAGGTGAAACATATAGGTGTCTATTAACCACAGCATCCACTAACCATTAGATGGACTGTATGGTTGTTTATCACTAGTACTTCTATAAAAAAAAAAACAATTTAGATACTTACAATTGTTTGGACCGCTTGGTGTTGAGCAAAGTTTGTGAGATTCTGTGTGGCCGGGTATATTGTCCGATCTCCATAAGACCCTCACGATTTGACAGTACGCAATCATCATTAAAAGTAACGGGAACCTGACAAAAATTAACATGAGTAAAATTTATTGTATGCAGACTTTAGCGTTGAAACTACAAACTTTCTTCATTAGCAAAATTAAGGTGGAGCTACGAGTTTGAAACTAAGAATGAAACTGACGGAATGTTAAGAGAACCTAAAATAAATAATAATAATAAAATATTTATTTACATAAAACGTGGTATATTTTTAGGTCTTATAACATAGTGTGAACATGCATGTTTTACCAATTTATCGGTATGCAAATATTACGTCGACATGCAATTGAATAATTAGAATCAGAAATTTAGAAAATTACAATAACATTTTATATCAGAATTTAATAAATAATATACAGGCACGGTCATGTCATAAACAGTTTTGCTATATTTACGTTAGTTAAAGTAGGCTACTGTTAGTCATCTAATTAAAATAACAGCCTATATATTCATCCCACCGTGTAGTGGTACTGTAAAGATATCCACTACCCCACACCACCCCGTGGGTGTTGAAAGAGGCGACAGAGAAAAACAAGCCAGGAGATAGGCGGCAGCGTCATACTAATAACATCTAATATTAAAAATACAGAAATTGTCAACCCACTTCCCAACCATGGCAACTATGACAAATATCTGGCTGGCTGTTATAAATGCATACATACATATAATCACGCCTCTTTCCCGTAGGGGTAGGCAGAGACCACTTTTTTCCACTTGCTATGATCCTTACATACTTGTTTCGCTTCGTCCACTTTCATTATTCTCTTCATACATGCTCTACGGTTTAGAGTGCTCTTGACCTGGCTTTTTTCAAGACGTCCCTGATTTGGTCTTGAAATGGCGTCCCATTAGTAAGCTCAGGATGTGTCCCGTGCTTACCAATCTCTTTCCAAAATAAGAGGACTCTCATTTTGGAGAGAGATTGAGTGTAAAGACGAGGCCGTTACACTGTCCTAATGCGTGTTGGTGGTATCCACATATTTTGTTTGTTTTTCATTTCTCAGAGACGTTAAATTAGCACTTCTGTAATTAACAACTTCAGTTATGCCGTCGGGGATATAAAACGCATTAGAACAGTAGAGTGGACTCAATCTTTTTGTACGCAACAGAAGGACAAACAATGCTTTAAAGTAAGTGTATAATATACTTTATCATACTGGCTCTTATATTCATTTGTGTAAAATGTTGTGACAACATTTGCATGTTAGCCTTTCAATCATTAATCTATAACTAAATATATGTAATCAACAGCGAAAGGAGTTTAGAAAAAAATCGCACAATTAGAATAACTTATCTTTTTTTTTTTTTAGAAAAACGTTACCTCCACACTAGGATTTTCTCCTGTGTCGTGGAGACAGTTTACAAACATAAATTTCACAAGGACAAACATCCAAACCCGGAACAATTATTTGTAGGCCATACAAATACTTGTTCCGTGCGGGATTCGAACCCGCGGCCCCCAGCGCAACAACTTATTGCTAAGCCACTGCGCCACGGAGCCGTCTTGGATTAACGACGTAGTTCAATTTCACAACATAAAAGTAAATGCTGCTCTGGTGAAATTAATTATTATTATTTCTATTAATATTAAACCCTATAAAAAGTCCACTGCTGAATATAGACATCTTCTATAGATTGCCTCATTGCCACACCATATTTGCCATAATTGTAACTGTAGTTTTTTATGTTTAGTTGATATTATAAAAATGCTGCTGCCCTTGCTCCTGGTTTGTTTCCCTCTGTCACCTTTTACGACACCCACGGAACTATATGTTGTAGTGGATATTCTTACACCGCTAGTACATAGTACAAATGAATATGAAGACATTATCTATTCACTCCGGCAAGAGTTAGTGGTATATATAAGAACTTATAGAAATTCATATTAGATGCCTTAACACTAATAATATTGAAGTTTTGAAAGTATATTTTCTAACCTATTTTATAATTACAAAGAAAGAAACATTTACTGAGCACATATACATACTAGCCGTAATATTGTGTGATGTAAAAAAATTAAAAAAAATATGTCGAGTAATTCCGAAACACTATCGCGATAGCGGAATATCTAATAAGGCCATAAATTACAAAAACGGAAAACATTTTTACTGCGTTACTTACGTGTAAAGGAAAAGAGCCTTTATGATATGCCACTTGAGATCACTGTCGTCTGACCAGGTTGATGTGCACTGCATAAAGTATTGCACATTAAATCGTAACTGCATTTTCCTTTGCACCTGTAGTACTACAAACTCCGGTACATCTGATGAAAAAAAAGCCTTTGAACTCATGCAGGTTTTAGGTCAAGTACATACTTATATTTTAAAGTATTCTTATTAATGAAACGTGGTAGCTTAGGGGATTAGTAACTTGCCTTAATATAAATGTAGTTAACATATTTCATAGTTTGCAAACATTAGTTATACATTGTAGAGCCACGCTACAGCTTTATTATGGTTGTAGATTAAATGAATCAGCTAGCTCTGGGAAGTATCACGCTCTTATAGAATAGCAGCCTTAAATAGCAGCTTAAAGTTTTGTATGGTGAGTGTAGAGAACTGGAGACCCTTTTTACTGGGAACGAGGCATCCCATCTCAGGGCTGGCAATGAATTTGCATTTTGATTCTCAATCTAGAATAGATGTAGGTGTCCATGTGCCACAGCATCCACTTACCATTAGGGGTGGTGTCATGTGCTTATTTATCACCTTCACAAATTCCTGTAATTCTTACAAAATTTACATGTACTAAAAAATATTTTCTTACTGAATAGCAGTGACAGAAGCCATATAATGAGTATAGCCGTCTTGGCACGTCCTGTAGTTGACTTAAACTTGAGCGGAAAGCAGATGGCATACCAACGATCCACGGAGATGAAAGTTAGTGTGAGCACCGATACCGTCACTGAGACTGACTGAAATTGAAACATTACTGTTAGTTTCCGTTTGTTGTTTTAAACTAAATCCTGCAAGAATGGAGTCTAGCTGTCTGATTCGTTTATATTAGCTAGTTACAATTTAAATCAAAAACACTTATAACATTCATAAAGACATCCATCGACACACTATATGTATGTCTTTCATAAAATTGTCGCTCCACCTAGTGGAGTGAGGTCCAACACTGCGTTTGTTGTTCTTAAACTGTCACTCGAAAACCTTTCTTCTCATCGCTTGTCAGTTCTTCGAGCTATATGGCCGTCGCGTAATCAATTTAATCCTATGATGCATTGGCCTAGGTCAAATCATAACAATCACTTGTTCCGCCTCTCATTTAGGACTGGAATAGTGCCAAAATCCTGGAAGCATGCCAACGTACAGCATGTTCCAAAAAGAGGCAGTCGTGCCGACCCTACCAATTATCGGCCAATCTCAATTACCTCCATACTCTGCAAGATTATGGAGCGTATACTGAACACCCGCTTCATGGCATATCTAGAACAAAATGACCTACACAGTAACCAACAGTACGGGTTTCGCCCAAATCGGTCAGCTGAGGACATTCTAGTTTATGATACGCAAGAGGCACACGAGAACAGTGGGAAAGCACTTGCTTTCCCTTGATGTCTCAAAGACCTTTAAAAGAGTTTGGCACGCTAGCCTTTTAAGTAAGCTTCCAGCTTACGGCTTGTCCCCTGGCCTAATAGACTGCGTAAAAGTCTCTGAGTAAACGGTCTCTCCGAGTCGTCGTCGATGGCTGCTCATGCGATCCCATTTTGACTAACGCCAGTGTTCCTCAGGGGCCCGTTCTCTCCGTAACTCTCTGCCTGCTTCATATTTTTGATCTCCTTATGCCCGGTACCATGAGTATGCAGACGACAACACAGTTGTGAAAAGATACCAACCAAGTCCTCGGGCCAGTCGGGATCAAATTCAATCCGAAACAGAAGCTATAGTTGAGCGTGTGATTCTCACACTACAATTCTCACACTACTCTCAATGGCACGATGCCAATCTTGTGAAATTCAACGCCTCCAAAACAAGACTGTGTCCCTTCACTGCAAAAAGGAGCAATATCACATTGGCTCTTTCTTTCTAAAATGCATCATTGGAATACACCGACCGCTTTCAGTTGTTGAGGGTTGAGATATCCTTACACCTGAACTTCGGGTGGTTCATTGAGCTCAAGCATAAAGCCGTTGCAAGGAAGCTAGGAGTCCTTGCAAAGGTGCAGCGGTATTTCACGCCGGGACAGCTGCTTACACTACATAAAGTGCAAGTCTGATCGTGCATGGACTGTTACCATATAAGAGCTGATGTTGCAAAATGCCACCTAGCAGTTTTGGACTCAATGAAAAGGTGAGCTTATTGGTGACCCAAATGTGGTTAACACCAATCTTACCAGCCTTGAACATAAGCGCAAAGTAGCCAGCCTTTCGGCTTTCTACAGGATGCTTTTCAGAGAGTATGCGCAGCAAATAAAGTCTTCAAGGCAAGAGTGAATAGGCTTTTGTCAGGTCGGTGCGTTTCATTATAATACATCACCACTTATCATCAGGTGGGATTATAATTAGGCACTGGGTTAAAATAGTGGAAAAAAACATTTGTTCTACTGTGGGCATCCTTATTACAGATTCATGGATTTTATCATGCCGAGAAACTCCAAGTTTCTGCATAGCTAACTATGACTATGAGCATTTTAATACGACCAGAAGTAACTACGTATTATGTTCAGTAAGCCGTTATAAAAAGCACGGATTTTTATTGGTAGAGTTTTGAGATTCAGAGATATACCGGGTGAGAATAGTTTTTGTAAAATCCAGATTACAGCCCAGCAGGTGTCGTTTATGATTAACATTGTAGAACTTTTATTGAGCCCACAAAATTAAACTAATAAATATTAATTTACATAATTAAATCTCCGTTACGATCAACTGAAAGATATACTAATAATTATATACTGACCTGAAAATATAAAACAATCCGACACATAGCAGTGCCGAAAAACCAAGTCTCGGTTACGTCCCACAATACCGTCGGCGGTAAGCATATAAGAATAACCATAAAATCGGCGACCGCCAAATTTACAATAAAATAATTAGTAACTGTCCTCATAGAGTGATTTCGGTAAACAGCTATGCACACTAACGCGTTTCCTATCAAACCAATAACAAATACAATGGCATGGGTCGCTATAAGTACCCATTCGTATGGCTGCGGGTAGATATAATCATTTAACATCTCCAGATATTCTTCTTTGGTCATATTGCAAAATTCAGGATCGCCAACACAAGGCTCGTCGGTGAAATTATACTGATCATATTCAGTTGTAAACTCTACTTCTGATGAAATTGCAAGATCTTTTGTATCATTACTTATCGTCTTATTTTTATCCAAGAGTTCATTTGCATTTGCTTTTACATGATCGGTATTAAAATATTCTAAATCTTTATAATCTTCATTACCGGTCTTTCTTGCTTCTTCTGATATATTCAGTAGAGATCTTTTATTAAATCTGATATTATAATTTAACATTTTTGATAACCTTGGGTTGTCAAATTTATTTTCTAAATTATTAAAATTTATTGAAAAGCTATCTATTGGATCTATCAGCATATGTTCATTCAAATATCGCCTATCTATGCCTTCATTGGCAGTGATACATAAATTGCATACTAAGATGGCAGTTATTATTCCTAACTGTATGTGACGTCCCATTTTGTCTGTTTATGCGATTATTCCTTTTTTTAAGTTATAACAAATGTTAATTCTCGAAGAGTGATAATGGCCATTGTTCGTTAATAAGTCGGTATAAAGTCACGTTCACGTTGAGAGCAGCATCTGTGGAAGAAAAAAATACGTAGAATTTATTAATAAGACACATGAAGATAATAATCATATAAAGTAAAAAAAATTATACGATTATTATCCGGTATTAGGAAGAAGGCTATGAATCTAATTATTTCTATTGGATAGAAAGCCTAAAGAATTAAAAAGAACGTTACATACGTTTGTATATACTGTAAAAAAAATAATTGTGAAATATATTTTAACGGCAAGGACGATTTATAATATGTTTTCTTTTTATGGCACTGCTTTCTGCATTAATTATAAGGCACTTATGTAATTTTTTTAAGCTTTTCTTTCTTGTTTGTGTACTGATTGTTCGTTATTCCAAATCCATTTCATTTATCCATCCATTACAGCCTATGAACATAGGCTTTCCCAATAGAGTTCCTCGAAGTTTAGGTTAGGTTAGGCTAGGTATTTTAATAGTAAAGAAAAAGGTGGAACACCATGTGATTTTAGTCGGTGCGTGTCCGACATAACCCGTGCTTGCCCCGCGAGTCGTGTATGCTTAGGCATTTCCGTATGTAAAATAAAAGGTTTTCTACAGGATGGCACACATAATAGGCGGGTTGGCTACTGCAGTTTTTTATAATTTTAAGTTGTTATCAGGATGATGCTGCTGCCCATCTCCTATTTCAGTTTCTCACAGTCGCCTGATTTAAAGTGGATGCAACCAGACCAGACCTGAATGTGAGTGGATGCAATAGCCTAAATTATACATCAATATATACTCTCGGTGCAGTATCAAAATGTATCACCCCTGTGGACTAAGATGGAATTCCTCGTTTGCATAGAAACACAAGCAGGACAAACACAGAAACAGACAAACATTTTTATAGGATAAAGGTGACAAGCGAACAAACAGTACACCTGATGTGATGGTAAGTGGTTGCTGTGACCCATAGACATCTACATATATCCTCGTTTGCGAATAAAATGCAAACGCGTTGTCAGCCGTGAGAACTAAGATTTAATGCCTCTTTTGCAGTAAAAAGGGTCTCCGGTTCTCTACACTCACCAAACGAAACACAGCAGCATTAAGCTGTTATTTTACACTGGTACTATGTGAGAGCGTGGTCCTTCTCCGGTCGAGCAGACCCATTCGTGCTACAACTATACTATTAATATAGCTGTAGCATGGCTCTACCTCGTAAAGAAAAACATTCATACATGCATACATATATAAACATGAAATCATCACCTTTCTTGCCTAAAATTTCTATGTCATAACATAATCGTAACGTCACTATATTTTATGAAGTTGTTCATAGAACTAGCACAAAATATATTCTTTGCAATTTTCAAAAAACTCCTTACTTGATGTACATTCAAGCACACACTGCGTCTCAATTTTCTTCGAGTAATTGAGGCCGAAACAACTTGTCGTAACCGCAAAATAGTGAGACTGAAATAACTTAAATAAGCGTTTTCCTTTAGCGTTAACTTTTCTTCAATTGGATTTGTTGTTTAGTTATCAGAAACGGTAAAAAAGTGAACTATACTTTCGAGCATCTGATGAGGGTGAAGTTTATTTGGTTTTTTTTTTGAAGTAATTTTATCTGCAAACTTATTTTCACATTATTATATAGATTTTTTTTCATATATATAATATTTTATGTATTTCAATTTTTCATAACAAACATCTAAATTAAAATGTTTCAATGAAACTACACTTTACGGATTATATAGCGTATATTAACTTATTTGATGTTCTCGACATTTCTTAGACGTAATTAACATATATTCAGAATATATTTTTAATTTCTCATACATTTTTACATTTTTCACATGATGTTTTTCGTCCTCACCGAGGACATGGTAAAATTGTAACTAACAAATTCATTAGTGCCGGCGGGAATCGAATCCAAGTTGCTCGCGCACTATGATATTTACGGCGAGCGCTTAGCCCCTCAGCTACCTTAGCTAATATATAGACGTATAAAAATAATTAAAATGATAAAAAAAATAATTTCTCAAGAGGTGACATATGAGAATTTGCGAGACACATCGTGTAGGGCGGCGTATAGAAAATTCACTATCCCATATCATTCCTTATTAATATAAAAAAACTGCAGTTACCATCACTCGTACCAGATACGGTAACTTTGATTATATAGATGATAATAATACATAGATATATTAATAGATGAAGAGATAGATGTGATGCAAATACTCCCTGCCCCTTACGAGTGAATCTATGGAAAAGGCCTATGTTCAGTCATTGATTTCATTAATTAACAGTAAAGGAGTATTAATTAATTAATATATTATGGTTGTAGCATGCCCGACCAGGGAAGGATTCTCACTGAATACCAGCGTAAAATAGCAGCTCAATGCTGCCGTATTTCGTATGGTGACTATAGAGAACCGGAGACCCATTTTACTGGATACGAGGCACTTTCTGTTTAGTATATAATTACATACATACATAAACACTCACGCTTGTCTCCCAGAGGGGTAGGCAAAGACTACGGACTTCCATTTGGCGCGATCCTGACACACCTCTCTCGCTTCCTTTACATCCATATACCTACGCACTCATGCTCGTCGGTTAAGGGTTCTCTTAATCTGGCTCATCTTCAATATATCGCCAATTTGGTCGATAAAATTTCATCTAAGGCGCCGCTTCCCGACTCTGCCGTTTACTTCTGCAACGTTTGCTTTGTCACTCTTTCCTCGTTCATTCTTTCTTAGTGACCAAACCACCGAAACATTCCTTTCTTAATCCCGGTCAAAACATCATCTTTCAAACCACACTTTTATTTTACCACACAATTTCTCACCCTGTCATTCAAATTGAGCCCTTACATACTCCTTAATAACCGTACTTCTACAGCATTTATTATACTCTCGTGCTTCTTCTGCCACACCCAACTTTCACTACCATACATTAAAGTAGGGATTAATACATCATTGTGAATTGCCATACCTTCCTTTTTTGAAACATTCTGACTTCCCACAATGGTATATAATATTAGTATGAAAAATATTAGATATTTTGTTCTTGACGGCATCAATGAAAACAAATTATTAATTAGTTTTATTAAGTTTATCCTTTCGAGTCAGAGAATTGAAATGAAATTCTGAGTTCTTCCTTTTATAGAATTAAAAAACTTCCTTTAGTAGTGTTCACCGTACGCAGTTCAATTTCAATGCCTTTTCCGCGAACGATTGACAACTACGCAAAGAAATTCCATTCTTGTGTTGCCGTCACCGATGTTAGCCATTACTCGATTATTTATTATATTTCAGTGTTACCTCAATTATTAAAATGTTTATATTTAAAATATTAGATGGGTCCTTTTTATAGGAGTAAAGTTGACAAAAGAGCACACAGTCCAACTTATGGTAAGTGTGCTGTAACCCTTATATACTTAACATCTATCGACGATTAAGAGTCGAAATACAAATTGGCATCCCTAAATGCTAACACAGGTCCGTCCCAGATCGTCGCGTTTCTTTTGGTTTTCCTCTTTCGTTTATATCGTTTATACATCTATCTGTTAGAACGGAAATAACATAATTAAAAAATAACAACAGTAAAGCTGATATAACTGTTATGTTAAATGCTTTAAAATGTTGAATAGCCGTGTAGTGATTGTGTACGGGAATCCATCGCTTTATTTTGTCCTGTGGGTATCGTAAGCCGTGACTTTACGGAAATGACATAAATATTTTATGGACTTCCGATAAATGGCGAATAATCGTGCCAAACGCAAAATATTCACACTGGAGCGGAGACGAGAAGTAGCGTTTAAAATCCATTTATTTCGAATTACTAGGATCTACATTACGTACATATACGCCTACATCTATCCTCGTTTTCGAATCAAAATGCAGATGCGTTGTCAGCCTTGAGGACTAAGATGGAATACCTCTTTTCTAGTAAAAAGGGTCTCCGGTTCTCTACACTCACCATACGAAAGACAGCAGCACTAAGCTGTTATTTTACGCTGGTATTCTGTGAGAGCTTGATCCTTCCCCGGTCGAGCCGACCCATTCATACTACAACTATACTATAAATATAGCTGCAGCTTGGCTCTACCACGTAAAAGTACTATGTATGACTATGGCTATAACTTTCTTAACTTAACAAAATCTTGCTTGAAGACACACATGTAATCGGACGTAAAGTCAGATGCTGAAATTATTCCTCTCGTTTGTTTTTTTTTATTCTAAAGTTCTGCAGACATTACAGCGATATTGTTATTACTTGTTAACGATTTTGAACGTCACTAAATTAACTAAAATGTTATTATTTCGCAAAAACAAAATAATTTCATAAAAATTAGGTTGTTTACAGACAGAAAGATAAAAAAAAATCGTAAAGGTGACATTTAATTTAATCTTAATTAATTGTAGAGTTCACAAAATAAAACTAAGAAAAACTTGTACAAAATGAAAAGGCTTATTATTTTTTAGATCGTGCTAAGATCATATTTTAGAAGTTGTTTTTATTTTAATCTTATGAAAAAATAAACAAATTAGGCAATGGCCGCCGGCGAGATAACTTCGAGGTTGTTTGTTCTATAATTTTCCCCACTTTAGTGCTTTTTGTTCGAAAATTGTGGGGAAGGAGTTAATGTTTTCATCATTTTATATGAATATATTATAGCAAACGAAACAACAGGTGTGAAAATTAAGCTAGATTGTTTTTGATTTAACAACAGATTGTGATATCCAAAAAGAGTCCTTATTAAATAAAAAAGACCTCTTTACAGGTTTACAATTTTTATATTATTTTTGTTACAACCATTCTTATATTAATACAAGTCTATTGCTGAACATAGGCTTTCCCCAAGATACGCTCCTGGGGCAATTGCATCCATCGACTTCCTTCATCACTTACCAGGACGTCATTCCATGTAATGGGGTGCCGCCTTCCACTTCGCTAACCTGTAAGAATCTTTCTTCCCTATCGGTTGTCGGTTCTTCTAGCTATATGGCTGACCTATTGCCACTTCAGCTTACTGATCCGTTGGGCTTGGGTTTACATTTAAAAGTATATAAATGACAAAGTATATGTATATACATCGTATAAATATAAATTTATATGGTGTATATATTCTTAAATAGCATACCGCAAAGTATATAACGCGTCCTAAATTATAAGCAAGGTGTGAACATAAATATTCATGACGTACAAGTGTAGACATCTCTTTATTTACCTCTTTCTAATTTTATCGGTTCAAATAATAAATAAATAGTAAATAAGAAAATATTTATTTGCATAAAACATTTTTAGGTCTTATAACATAGTATGAACATGCATGTTTTACTTTTTTGTTCATTGTTTATTACGTTGATATGCAATTAAATAATTAAAATTAGATAATTAAAGAATTACAATAACATTTCATGTCAAAATTAAATAAAACAATATAATTTCAATAAATTTAAGATGTAAATAAGAGAAAAAAATATACAGGCATGGATATGTCATAATGTATAATGTCAAACTAGTATAATGTCAACCTTACAAATTCTAATTCATTTGTCAATTTAAAATTTCAATTTGATTTCGAAAATGATTTTACTTTATTACCCAGATATATCATGGCGACGAGATTTGTTTGTGAGTTTATTAATGTTTTATTTTGTAAAAAAAAACAAAGCGCATTTATAATGAGTTCGAGAGACGATTGATTCAATTTGTACTCTAATACATCTGGGGCCGATTTTTATTGGTCTCGTACAACAGAGACGCAACGCCCGCTTAATCGAGGTACTAGTAATAGTAGGTAGTTTATAGGAATCAATATCGGGTCGGACGGATGCCTTGATTTATTGACATTATTCAACTGAACTTGTTAAGACTTTGCCGCGTGGTAGCGTCGAAAAAATTGATCACGCTATTTCGTCCCGTGACTATCTTTAGAGGCAACTATGGGAAAGAAGAAGAAAAGAAGCCAGAAAAATCTTATGGTTTGCGATAGACGGCGTTGTTTAAGTAAGATAAAAATAAACCACACCGGCAATATGCAGCACCGTCAAAGATAGTGGCGAAGCCCATCTCCAGATGTAAACTTGTACAGAATGACGAAGTAGTAGGAAAGTAAGAGAATCATAAAAGCTAGCCGCTTTATTTTCATCTTTATAAATATAAAAAATATATAATAGCCAAAAATAGAAATTAAATACCGTATCTAGTTGAGGCAAAAGTTATGTGTGCACATGGAATAGGAATCGCCTTGACCGGAGAAGGCCCAAGTTACAAATACAAATATATACGTAAAATTGAGAGCCGTGGTAGTTCAGATGGTTAGCGCTCGCCGACATCAATGAAATTGTTAGTTGCAATTTTAAGTGCTGATTTACCACGTGCTCAGTGGTGAAGGAAAACACCATGAGGAAACCTGCATATCTCAAAATATAAGAAAAAAAAATATATCGAAGACATGTGAAGTTCGTCAACACACATTGGGGCAGCGCGGCGGATATTTCCTTGCCCTATAACGAAATGAGAGGAGGCCTGTGCCAGCAGTGGGACGTATTTAGGCTGTAACTTTAACTTTTTAACTTTTATACGTAAAATTGTCGTTTACAGTTGTTTTTTATAATATGGTGAGTGTACAGAACCAGAGACATTTTTGTACTGGAAATTAGGAATTACATTTATACGTGTAGTGGCAGTGTAAGAATATCCACTACTCCATATCATCTCGTGCGTGGCATAAGAGGTGACGGAGGGAAACCAATCAGGAAATGGGCAGCAGCGATTTCTAATAACGCTTGTAAATAAAAAATTGTGATTGCTAAAGATTGAAGAAATCTATGCGGGAGACCCATGTTCAGCAGTGGATTTTAATAGGCTGTAACGGAAGAATTGACGGCTTCGTGGTGCAGTGGCTTAGCAATGAGTTGTACGCTGAGGGCTGAGGGTTCGAATCCCGGTCTGGATGCTTCTCTGTGTGAAATTTATGTATGTAAACTACTTCCACAATACACACAAAAAACCTAGTGTTGGTTTTTCAATTAAAAAAAATCTACGCTATTCCTCAGGGGTGACATAGCAATTGCATTTTGATTCTTAATCGAAAGCAGATGTAGATGTCTGAGACCCACCACCCATTTACCATTGGGTGGACCGTGTGCTCGTTTGCACCCATCGTCATAGTTTATTAAAAAAAAGTTATTAACCAACTGTTTAACAGGTGACCTTTTGTTAAACGTGTGTAATTTACTAACTATTATTATTTTTAACTTATAATTATTAATTCTCGTAATTAAGAAAATGCTGTATTCATATTTTTCTTCAGAACACCAATTATTTTCTCCGTTCACAAAACGAGCAGAAAATTACCAGACGGCCTTTTAATATTACATAATGTACTGGCCTATCAGCAATATTTCAAAATAACAATAGAAAATTAAAATAAATTCGTGAAATTTTCTTTGTCGTTATATTTTTGTGAAAAGCAGTAGTCAAGCGAAAACAGTGCTGCCCCTAATACCGTACCTTGAGCACCAGACTAGCAAGCAGCAGCGTTAAGCTGCTGTTTTGCGCTGGCATTCTGTGAGAGTGTGTAATTAAATAATTAATTTAACTTAAAAGAGAAAGCGCAACAAACTTTGGGACTCTAAAATTAGCCAATTCAAATAAGGTCATGTAGAAGTTTGTTACAACTATCCAATTCACCTTCGCAGAAACACTCGATCTAGACACACGACAGTAGGACACACTAAAAGGCTAATAAAAACCGCGTAAAAGAACACATAGCTGATGTGAAGAATCGACGCTCCGGGAAGTCTGTAGTCTATGAACACGTACAGGCTCATCCCATCACTACATCAGATTTCCAATAATGATTCGGGAGGCTATTTAAATCAAAAAACATCATAATTTCAATACAGGAGATAGCTCGGTGCTAGCATCTGCTTGTGGTCCTGTAAATAAAATTAAATCCCATTCCAAGCATACCACTACAAGACTTTAACACACTATATTTGTTTATACTGCGTAGATCAGACCAAAATTTTATAACTTTATCTGAAGGTAGTCTTGGTTAACTATGACATTGGGACGTCAAACACCTCAGTCCCGCCCGTGACTATGGGTGCTGTAAAGTGGTCGAAACGTCGGGAATATAAAATAAGTTAATATATACGATAAAATCCGTAAAAGCTAGTTTTATTTAAATGTGGAATGTTCGCGTAAACACAAGAAATCATTACACAGCAGTGTGTCAACCAAGATAGGAAAAAATGACGACACACAGCAGTATGTATTACATGAATAATTTACATTACTGAAATATTTTACTCAAAACTTTTACACCTACATACTTGTAATTTTGAATACCTAATAAATATCCCTTACATTCCTAGAGGCTTAAAGAAATGAATTAATCTTTTGAAAAATTTGAGTTATCAAAGTCTAAAAAGTACCATTTTTATTAGTCACCGACTTGTTAATCAAAGAACTAAGCCTCTTTTAGGTTACTTAGAAGTTTGAAATGAGCATAAAGGTAGATCATTAGGCGGATACAAAAGAAAATTATGAAAAATAGTAATTAAGGCATTAAGTCCGTTTGTAACCGTTATGGTTAGAACAATAAAGTTTTTAAATAAATAATTTACCTATATTCGGTGTCGATAAAGTATCCATAAAGTTATTGTTGCGGTTAGAGCCAAGTACTCTACTGTACTAGTAACTAACCGCACCAAAAACGTAGGCAAAATTTGTATATTTATGTATAAGTTATGTGAGAAACAATAAATATTATTATTATTATTTAATTCTAATACTTATCTGAAATTAAGAAATATAAGCAGTGAAGCTTATATGCAAGAAAAATTGTTGCAGGTCATGTATTTTTTTAGATTATATTCCAACAAGAACATAAATGTAAAGAGCAGGGCAAGTTCCATACAAACGACTTACAGGGTTGTCAACTTCGCCGATAAAAGTGTTTACATCTGAACATTCGCCTAGCTCCACAGCAGTTCTAAGAACGTTGTTAATTCCTAAAGATCCTTTTATTTAAGTAACTGCTCTGCAGAGACTTAAAGTAGAGATAATATACCTTTCACTTTCATTTTATAGTGTTATTAACGTTAACAAAAACTAGTTAACACCCAGATGTATATTTCAGCTTCAATGACAAATGTTTGTGTCCTACTCGTATATTATAACAAGATGAGTTAGGGCTGTGCCCAACAATTGGGGCCAACATTTGTGGCCTGTATACTTCTTTTCTTTTATTTCGTTGTATTAAGTTTTCTTTATTCATTTTACCGCAACCACAAGGCAAAGCCTCATTTCAAAACGCATTAATTAAACGAGCACGCAAGTTGTCAGTGTCGAAGAATTTTTATATTTTAACCGCAGTTATTACTTACTCCCCTAGTAGTTTGCGAGCGCTTACAGTGTAGGTCAAAAGGTCAAACATATAAAGCATTTATATTTCCCACTTTTTACTTATAAATTGTTAAAATGAATAGAAAAAGGAAACCCGTTAACTGAAGTTTGTTTGAAAGGTTTTTTATTTTATGATTCTCGTGAGAATTATCGTTTGTGACTTTTGTTTTGTATTTTGCTATTCATTACAAACGCAGAATCCATACCATTCTTTTATAGAACAAGGGTGACAAACGAGTTTACAGTCCACTTGATAGTAGGTGGGTACTTTGGCTCATAGTCATCTACATTCATCCTCGATTAAGAATCAATATGCAGATGCGTTGTCTCACCTGAGGACTAAGTTGGAATGTCTCATATCCAGTAAAAAGGGTGTCCGGTTCTCTACACAGCAGCATTAAGCTGCTATTTTACGTTGGTATTTTGTGAGAGTATGGTCCTACCCCGGTCGAGCAGACCCATTCGCGTTACAATTATAAACATAGCCACGCTGCGGCTCTACCACGTATAAACGTACATATTCGGCGTCCTTTAACCTGGAATCCTTCCCAACGATATCCTTAATTTTACTATTAAGCCTGTCCCGTCTAATACTCCATTACTGTTTGATTTTGAGATGTGATGTCTATTTTAAGATTTAGTGACTTTCATTTACCGAGATTGAAACATATCGCTACAATGGAACCGGAGTTATTCAAATATTTTAGGAAGGATTCTGATTTGAAGATTTATATATTATAGAATAACTCCAAAAGGTCTGTCTTTGGCTGTGAAATACGTGTCAAGATTTAGTGACTAGTTAAAAGAAAAGTTACTAATAGTGCTATGCAAATAGAGTTTTGGTGATGTTCAGTTTTAACATTAAACTATTTAGGAAAAATTTATACAACACAAAAGAAAATAATCACGTAGCATTTATTTCCTTCTATAAGTTATGTACCAAATATATCTATTACAATATAGCATGGGGTTTATAAAATGATCATTGTATTAGTGCAAATTAGCAGGTTATTGATCTCAGTTTGCTTACTAAAATAACTTACATTTTCGTAATAATAAAAACTTTCACACGATTGAAATAATAAAATATATTTTAGTAATATGTATATATGATGAGACATTATAAATAATATGACGGCTTGGTTTAGCATGCCGTGTCATGTAGGTGTGGCGTGTAAAGGCGTACGATAATCTATGACCCTAATTCGTACCATAGAAGTAGTATGAAGCAACAATGGGAAATGCCTTAAAGACCTCAAATAGATAATACCACCATCTATCCGAAGCCATCCGATCTTTTTAGTTTATCCCATAGGCACCTTTTACGCCACCCACGGGAGGATATAATACTATCATATTGGGTATAATAACTTCTTATTAATCGTAAATCGCAAACACATAAAATCGTCATAAATGAAGATTTATGTATAACAAAAATAAATTTTATTTTAGACCAAGAGTGACGAGTATAGTCTAGTTAATGGTAAGTGGATGCTCATACATATCTACATCTATACTCGCTTATGTTGTCACCCTTGGGAATTAAGATAAGTAGACCAGTAAAAAGAACCGGTTTTCTACACTCACCATACGAAACACAGTAGCATTAAGCTACTATTTTACGCTGATTTTCTATTAAGGCTGATAAACACAGTGTGTAACACGAGTGAAAATCTCTTTTGAACGGTAATTAGTGAGTTAAGTAAGAAAATTAACAATTAGGTTGAACGGGATAGCCAGCCGGCCTATTTTTCGACGAGTTAATTTTTTGCCTCCCGCTCGTCTCCCGCCACCCGCAACTAAACTCGCCGCCCGTGTGAACGAACGAGTTTAGTTCAGTGCACAAGATGACAGGGCGCGAAAATCCAAAAGTGCACGGATAATGAGAGCATTCATTTAGTTTTGATGAAAAAAACAAATAATTACCAAAATAAATCCATTACACAAAGAAAGAAATCGATTTAGGCTGAATTATACATTTGTACTTTGTTTATCAAGGCCTAAAGAAAAAAATGAAAGCGCCTAAAAATTTTTAATAGCAGTAAAACTTATTAAACTTGTAAATCATTTTATTAATAAACGATGCGTACTAGGATATTGATGTGAAATAAGGAACCAGTTGATGTAATTCTGAAGCTAATAAAAAAAATTCCCGGTCTCGATACGTCAATTTTTGCGGGAGTTACTGTGACTATATACAAAATCAAAATCCGGACGTCCATGTAATTTTAAAAATAAATTTTGTCAAACCGTTTTGTATCAATGTAGTAATATAAAATGATTATTTAGAAAATATAAGATGGATTTGAGTGTTTTCTTGATATTATATGGCCATGTATAAATGCAATATGGTGACGATAGAGGTATTTTAAGTACAGGTATTTTAAGTAAAAGGTATAATAATAATCTATAAACATTTTGTTTCTAATTACGAAAAAGAAATTTAGTATAGTAGGTATATAATGTTTAAAAATGAAATCATCATCACGGTTCATTACAAGTTCCCTGCAGAACATAGGCCTCCTCCAAGGAATGCCACAAAGCACGGTCCCGAGCCACCTGCACCCATGACTTTTTGCATGTCTTACCAGGTCGTCACCCCCTCTAGTAGGGGGATGCCCTACAATTCGCCTGTCGGTACGAGGCTGCCACTCGAAAACTTTTCTTACCCATCGGTTGTCGGTTATTCTAGCCATATGAGCGGCCCATTGCCACTTCAGCTTACTACTCCGTTGGGCTATGTCAGTTACTCTGGTTCTACTGTGGATATCCTCGTTTTTAAATCTGTCACGCAGGGAAATCCCGAGCATAGCCGTCTCCATAGCTCGATGAACGAACTTGAGCTTCCTCATGCGGCAGTAAAGGACCATGTCTCAAATTCACATATGAAGATGTATCGTAATCTCACGAACGCTGCCCAGCCGAGTTGAATCCATCGATTGACCTCTCGGTCAAAGCTGGACTTACCTAGTCGAACTATTTGTACCAGGTAAACGTATTCGTTCATAACTTCAAGCATGGTGCTCTCAACAACTACCAGCATAGGTGTGAAATGAGGATTACACATGCCTTTTGTTTGTCCGTGTTCATCTTAAGACTTATCCTCTGGGAGACACTATTGAGGTCATTGAGCATAGGGCTTAGGTGTTCCAGCGATTCTGCCATAAGGACTATATCGTCAGCAAATAAAAGGTGAGTGATGTACTCGCCATTGACCTCAATATCGTATCTTTTTCAGTTCAGTAGCTTGAAAATATCTTCCTATGTAGCGGTGAAGAGTTTCAGGGATATAACATCACCTTGTCTTATACCTCTCTGCAGTTGGATAGGTGTCGAACTCCGATTGTGCCAACAGCCATTGTAGTCCTACTGTATAAACACTCCAGCACTTCGATATACTGACAGTCAACTTGACACCATTGAAGGGACTGCAGCACCGCCCAAATTTCTACGGATTCAAAGGCTTTCTCATAGCCCACATACGCAACGCAAAGTGGCAGAATATACTCCTCTGTCTTCTGTGCAATCTGCCGCAGAGTATGTATGTGGTCTATGGTACTAAAGCCTTTTCGGAAACCAGCTTGTTCGGGAGGCTGGAAGTCGTCAAATCTGCGTGCGAGACGATTCGTAATGACTCTCGAAAACAGCACGTAGACGCAGCTCAGAAGGAAAATCGGTCTGTAGTTCTTCAAGAGAGCGTTGTCGCGTTTCTTGAAGAACAAGACCACCGCAATTTTGCTCCTGTGTCTCTGTACAATTTTCCGAAGGGTATGTATATTATGGTCTATGGTGCTAAAGCCTTTTCGGAAACTGGCTTTTTCGGAAGGCTGGAAGTCGTCGAGTCTGCATGTGAGACGATTCGTAATGACTCTCGAAAACAGCACGTAGACGCGGCTCAGAAGGAAAAGCAGTCTGTAGTTCTTCAAGAGAGCGTTGTTGTCTTTCTTGAAGAACAAGATCACCAAACTTCTGATACATGCCTCCAGAGTGCCACCATGGAGGGCGGAATTAAAAAGCTTCTGAAGAACTTTAAGTACCGGTTTTCCACCCGCTTTCAAAAGCTCCGCTGTAATTCCATCCTCACCCGGGGACTTGCCGTTTTTTAAGTGCTGGAGAGCCATTCTACTCTCGCTCATTCGGGATATCATCGGAATAGCGTCGGATAAGACTTGCTCTTGGATCGTTGCTCACACTTACGTGTGGCTCCAATGTTGACATTTACAGCTGCCCATAGAACTTATTAATCTCACCCAAAATCTCACATATTCCGGAAAGAATGCTGCTACATACGGTCTTCATCTTCGACAGTTGCCTCTTTCTAGCATACAGAACTCTGGCAAAGACTTTGGAGCTCTGCTCAATCGCTTCTTCAACACAAGCAGTTTTAAAAGTTACGTAAGTCCCGACGCATGCATTTGGAGATATGTCTGTATGCTGTCAAATCTGCTGAACACTTCAGCTTCATTTCCCGTCTGTCAGCCATGAGATTTATAGTGTGATCGGAGAGTATTTATATTCTTCTGCGGTGGGTCTAGCAGAAATTAGCTCTGACCACATGGACAGTTTCCAATAGCTTGTTATTCACATCTTCCACTGCATTGCAATATTCTAGGCAATGAAAACGGTTTTGTAACTCGAGCTGAAAGGTTTCGGGACTCTGGATTAGAGCACGAGGGAGACGGAGCGTGACTTCATTAGACGTGACTGCTCCAACTTAACATATAGGTTCAGTGTCCCTCTCACCATCGTTGATCGCTGCCGGTTTTCACCCTCGCGATCACTGAGACATCACTGAATAGTTGTCGTATGGTAGTCATAATGAATTCAATCTCATTTTTGTCGAACCATCGGGGGACGACCAGGTCCTCTTCCTGTGGGACCGCTTCTGGCAAAAAGAGTTCATCATAAAGAATCCCTTTTTTCTATATAGTCAGCCAGCTGCTGGCCTCTTAGATTCCGTGCCCTATTCCAAATTTCCCTACCTTCGGCTCATCGTTCTCTCTTGTGCCTAGTTTTGCGTTGAAGTATCTCATTAACATCGAATTGTGGGTTTTGGAGGATTGCATGGCTTTACAGATATCCTCATATATTTCTACCACCTCCCTGTGTCGAGGTTGGTGCGTAACCTGTATGACCTTCAACGAATACGGTTTGGTGATTCTGAATATCAGATATGCAACCCACGTCGACATACTCACAATCTTTACAACGTTGTTAACGAGAGTCTGGTGGACGATAAATCCGACACATCCTAGAGTCAGATGGTTGCCCTCCTGGTTATAGAACTAGTTGCCGGATTCGAGGATTCCCGTGTCCTCCCCCTTTCTTCGGGCCTCAGATAATCGTATAATATCCCAATGCAGCTTATCCATCTCTTTTTCCAGCTCCAGAATCTTGTCGTCATTCCTCAGGGTGCGTGCGTTGTATGTTGCCAAGTCGAGTCGTCTTAGGTGGCAACCGAACCGCCACGGTAGAATCTTGAGTATCCCCTTGCTGGTAGCCAGGAATAGTGTGGTCTTCGGGGGATTGAGGACCACCCTTTTGTAACTCGCGTCATGGGGGGTATATTGCCATGGTTGACAAGCGTGGCGAGCGTGTTGGCAACCGCAGTTTTTTCATTGTATATTGCTGATATCAGAAAGATGCTGCTGCCCTTCTTAAAACTCAGTTTCCCTATGACGCCTCTTACGACACCCACGGGAAGATATGGGGTAGTGGATATTCTTACCCGCCACTACACGGGAACAATGGAATAAGAACAGTAATATGAACCTAAGATATTTTATTCATCCCAATTAGTAACACATTTAATTGTATCCCTAGTGTTATATTCAATGGTGTCTCTATTCCTTCTTAGAGCCTTTTCAACTCCTTAAATTAAAGCAGTGAGTCATAAAATGTGTACATAATATGCTTCACTCCGGAGACTAGATATTTTTTACACATTTCCACTAAAATTACGCTTGATCTTACTTCTACTTTTATTTAATTATATTTTGGGTTGGCTGTAAGAAATTGTTAGGACTGCCCTTTGCTTTCCTTTCATATTTGTAAATGAATTATACCATGATCATCATTAATGTTATGCTGCAGCTATATTATGATTGCGGCACAATTGGGTTGGCTCGACTGGGGAAGAACTACGCTTTTACAGAATACCAGCGTAAAATAGCAGCTCAATCCTGCTGTGTTTCGTATGGTTAATGTAGAGATCCAGATATCCCTTTTTACTTGAAACGAGTAATTCCTCTTAGTTCTCAGGGGCGACAACGCATCTATATTTTTATTCTTAATCGAGGATAGTCTGTCAACCTTATTCTATAAAAAAATCATACGTACGCACATTAATTTTCTTCTGTGTAACAAGACGTTATATAACTTGACCCAACTATAAACACGGTAACGTGAGTCCTACCTGCCTACAGCACTACAGTACACTATCGTTCAATGCATTATCTAATTAGCAAGAATGAAGTTTTTATGGAATTAACCGATTATATATTTAATCGATTAAGTATGTTAATTTGAGGCTAAGGTAGTGGAACTGGTTTATAATTTACTTGCAAAATTCAACCCACAGTTCTCAACAGGTAGGCCTGTATGAAATCTCCTTTGACAGGCGGACTTTGAATTTCTTATGACTTAAAATCAGGATTCATGTCACCTAGGGATCGCATTAGAAAGGACGTGGGTACGCTAGCATGAATCCCTATTCGATCCCTTAATGACGGACAGTTTATTAAATTTAATTTTAATATCTTTTATACAAGGTTATTTGTAAAATATAAAAGAGCTCTTAGACCGTCATTCTTATCTTTAAAACCAACAACTTTTTATACTCAGACTTAATTTAAGCTTAATACTTTTTGAAATCATCATCTTTATCGTTATCGTCAACATTACAGCACTTCACGATTTTAAAATTGAATATAGGCCTCTCCAAGGAATGCTACAAAACTTTATGAAATAATTAATGTTAATTACTTTTTGGAAATACCATATTTTTGCTACTCTACACCTTGATCGCACTCGCACCGCGTTGTGCTATTTCACTAACAAATAAATAATATATTACTTAAATATATCTTTATACATAAATAATTCTTCAGTCCATGTGTATGTGACTCGTGTGTTTGTGACTGAACTCCTCCTAAACGGCTAGACCGATTTTGATAAAATTTTGTACGTGTGGTTTTGATGTTGATTCTAAAATAGTATAGAATCACTATCTGACCCGGGTGGGTGGTATTTTTGTTGCGATCCAGAAACCACCCGTGCGAGGCTGAAGCGGATCGCTAGTCTGTATATAAAAATTAACATCGGGCACTAATATTGTTTCATTATATTTTAAATCGAACAAAAAGTAAATTACACATATTGAAGGACGATAAATATTGAAAGTAAGGGATCCAATGATCTATCAAACTGGCAATACCAATATTTTCTAATTCATTATAGTTGTCCATTACTGATCTTACGGCTCGCTCATAGGCGTAATCGAAAATGTTGATGATTGGCACATAGGGCGTGTGTGTTGCATATTTGCCATAGTTATCAAGCTTAGAAGGTGGGTGTTTCAATTATTTTAAGTGCTTATCAGGAAGATGCTGCTGCCCGTCTTCTGTTCCACTATCCTTAATCGCCTCTACGGGATATGAGGTAGTTTATTTTCTTATGGCGCCGCTACCACCTTTCACAATTCTCCTTCTATACCCATATTTTGTAAACGTCGCCCGAGTATTGCGCTGCTGTCATCTCATAAATTCTCGTGAATTGGTTTACTTATCCCCACTTATTCATTTCGTTGCATTTCTAATCCAACAAAATGAATAAATGGTAATAAATAACTATTTACTACCACCATACACAGTCTGAGACGTGGTAACTTAGGGGTTAAGTGCTCGCTGTAAATTTCAAATTACACGACAACCCGGGTTCGATACCGTCGTCACCAATAACATTGTTAATTGCAACTTTAAGTTTCGATTTACCACATGCTCGGCGGTGAAGGAAAACGTCGTAAGGAAACCTGCACGACTGATAAATAAGAAAAAAATATTTCGAAGACATGTGAAGTTCGCCAGTTGGGAAGGCGCGGCGGACTTTTCTTTGCCCTAAAACCCTTTCAAAAATAATAGGAGGTCTGTGCTCAACGGTGGGACGTATATACGCTCTAACTTTAATAAACAATCACATATATTTATCGCATTATATAAGCTTGATGTCATAATCGTAAAGAAAGAGATTACAATGAGAATTTTAGATGCCAGTGACGCGAAACACGTGCGTGACGTAGATTCAGTTACATACTAGAAACATTATTAAAAAATTTCTTGTCAATATTTGATACTATCACCATTATATCCCATCAAAAATCCACTGCTGAACATATAGGCCTCGGCCATAGCAAGCGGTGGCTACCCGCAGTTTTTTTTATTCAGCTGTTATCAGAAAGATGATGCTGTCGATCTTCTGTTTCAGCTTCCTTCTGTCGCTTCATACATCACCCATGGGAGAATAGGGAGTAGTGGATATACTTACATCGCCTCTATACGGTCTGTGCATTTAATATAAATTGCTTTTTGTCACTCTTCATTTAGCACGTAAAACACTGCTGATTATTCTACTTACTTATCCCCCTCATTTATTTCTTCCGTTTTTGCGAGGAGCTGCTTTTTATAGAGGAGAAGTTAAATGAGCATGCGATTTTTTTTTACTTATTATAAGCCAGTGCTTGACTGCAATTGCATCAGTTGGTAAGTGGTAATGAATTATTCTAAAATTAATAATCCAAAAAAAATATTCTACTCCTTTGTTGTACGCATTATGAAATACTAAGCAAAATGTTTGGTTTAATATCGACCACAATGGGGGTCGCCAACCGCCTGGTTGTGGTATGGTGGAAATGGGACTAAGTAATTAAGGCATGTCATTCCCTCGTACTTCAGAATTTCATCCTATAGAATACCGACTAGCTGGCTACTCTGCGCCTGTACTCAAGGCTGACAAGATTAGTTGCAACCGAATCATGGTTATTGGTAACCTCTTAACACGTATCTATT
This sequence comes from Parnassius mnemosyne, assembly GCA_963668995.1. NCBI lineage: Eukaryota > Metazoa > Arthropoda > Insecta > Lepidoptera > Papilionidae > Parnassius > Parnassius mnemosyne. The sequence goes on from CAVLGL010000086.1 coordinate 28,067,136, forward strand.
ACATATTATATGTTATATATTTTATGTTATATATAAGCCTCTCAGCATGTATCTCTGAGACCAACGCTACTAGGTGGCATTGGCTTGGCTTATGATTAGATCACCGGAAATTGTCATGTTAAATAAATTATATTAAGCACGTACAAACAATAAGCAAACCTCCTTATATTATAACGTTTACTAAACTTCGATATGGATTTTGTGGCACAAAACATTATGTTATTCGGTAGATAAGATTATTTTAATCAATCATGACCCATATAAAGGATAACGCGCTTAATAATATACCTATGTAGTAGTGTTACTCTACTTATTTATTTTTTATAAGACTTACTAGCTGGTACCCGGCGCGTTCTCACCACAGTAGAAATAATTGTGAAAACATCGTTTTAAATTTGGACGGGTTATATTGTTTAATTAGGAATGATAATACATTAATTGAAACAATGATATGTAACTTTAAAATAAATTTGTAAAAACGAAACGTGCAGCACGTGGCGTAAGTTAATCGCACTATGCCTATAATCTTCGCGTAAGTGCAAGCAATAAGTTGACAAAGATTTAGCGCTATCTGATGAACGGTATGGCAGCGCATAAAATACAAACAAACAAACATACATTTTCATGTATTAGAAAGATATATACTTATATCTGGTAGAGCTACGCTGCAGCTATGTTATGGCTGTAACACGAATGGGTTGGATTGACCTGGGAAGGACCAGGTCGATCCAACAGGTTAATGCAGCTGTGTTTCGTATAGTGAGCGTAGAGAATCGGAGACCCTTTTCACTGGAAACGCGACATTCCATCTGAGTTTTCGGAGTTGATAACACATCTCAATTTTGATTCTTAATTGAGGGTAGATTTTGATTTCTATGACCCTCAGTACTCTTTTATCATCAGGTAGACTGTGCTTGTTTCTTGTTATATTAAAATAAAATCAGAATTTTCCTTACAACAACACGAAATAATAAAAATCTGTGGTTGCAAGTCTACCTATCATGCTTAGGAAATCGTGGCGAAGGACAGATTCTAATTTAGACGGCTTCGTGGCACAGTGCCTTACTCACGGAAAAAATAATTGTATAGCCTACATTGTTCCGGACCTAGATGTTTAAAATTATTATAAAGTCCTACTCCCCGCGGTATAGTGCCACCTCTGGCTGTTTTATTTATTTATTCTTTATTGCACCAAATATAAATATATCTACAAAAGGCGAGCTTAATGCTATATGGCATTCTCTACCAGCTAACCTTAGGTAGAACTTGTTTTACCTGGCTGAATGGCTGTACTTAGCCTTAGAGTTAGAAAGAACACTCATTTTATCACCAGCAGCGATGACAAGTTAATAAGTCGCGGATACAGTTACTTTAGGAAGTTAGAACTCCACGGACTGCTAGTGTTAACAGCAAATGGCACAAATATGTAATTTTAAATCTTTCACGCTACGGCTACACTACCTTACCATCTACTGCCTGATCACCGAAATAATTATGGCATTGAATTACTGCGTAATTTATGAACTAATATCGCGTAAATTAATGTGGTTACACTAGAGTTTACCTAGATATTTATACGCGGCAGCCATATTATGGTTGTAGCACGAATGGGTCGGCTCGACCGGGGAAGGACCACGCTCTCACGGAATACCAGCGTAAAATGGCAGCTTAACACTGTTGTGTTTCGTATGGTGAGTGTACACGCCCCTAGCTGCCCCAACAAAGGTCGACCATGCAGGGGCCCATACAGCTGTAGACTCGACGGACAACTAAGGGTGGGGCTCAAAATGCCTATACTGGTACCTGGTTCCGAAGCTAAGACCGCCCCAAGGCTCGGTCAGGGCGTAGGTAGGTGTAGGTGCATGTAAGTGGTGTTTAGTGGTATGTAAAATGTGAAGCCTGACTTAACCAGCTCTCAGGCAGCAGCTCTGACTCCGGCACCGCCACACGGTGTGATATCCTCCAGCGGCTTCACCTCGATGTCACTTCACTATTTCAGTTTATCAACTTTATTGTACATTTAATTAACTTCAAACTCAACTAAATCCCCATTAATCGTAATCAAAAACGTAACACACGGCACGACTAATAAACGGTGGATCAAAGTTCACTTCCGTTTCACGTAGCAACAAGATTATAACCACGAACAAGAAAGCGATCTCTTCTCGAGTCACAAAGTTCAGCGTTACAACGACAAAATAAATTCCTTCCTACGATATTAACTACTACGCCGCAATAAGAATTCAAAATCAGCCTAGCTGACACGTAAATCAATTCAATAGTAAATTAAACGCGCACAAAGACTCAAATTCTAGACCACAAAACCCAAAAAACTGGTCGCGCTAAATCGATGCAGCGGTCACCAAAAATTCGTTAATCGACCGCCGCTGCTGTCAAGCTACTGTGGTAGCCCGCCGGCCGGAATCACGCCCCCCCCTCCCCCCCGGCGGCGATTGGTTGCCGTTTCAAATAACCATGTTTGGGCCTAAACAGTGAATGTAGAGAACCGGAGACTCATTTCACTGGAAACGAGGCATTCCATCTTAGTCCTCACGGGTGACAACGCATCTGCATTTTTATTCGTAATCGAAGATAGATGTAGATGTCTATGGGACACAGCAACCACTGGACTATGTGCTCGTTTTCCACCCTTATCCTATAAAAAAAATATGAAAATGAACTAGACGGGAAAAAAATATTTTTCAAAATAGAGGTTGAATCTGTGTTATTGTACTTTATGAGTTTCTGTTCCTGTTATATAATGTTTTTACATTTTAACAAAGTTAAACCAAGACTTATAAGAATATGGTGGATGATAAAAATGCACAGAAAGCGTAGTAGGTTTTCCATAGAGCTCATGTCGCACACAGAGTAGTGTGGCCACTTGACGATAATCGTCTGTGATATGCGAAAAAGACCATCACGGAAGCTATTGCCTACCGTGCCATATTGATTGACATTGTAAAGTTATGGCCATAAATATCGGCTACACTTAGGTGTTGTTTCGATTACGGCCATAATTACTGACATATCATGTTAGTGTGGCCGTAGCATCAGAGACTCATACTTGGGTCACTCTGTTCAGATGTCCCGGCTCTGAACGGGCTAAAAATTTTCTTTTAACAAAATATTCTTCTCAAAACAACTTAATCTATCTAATATCATCTAATTCGCCGTAACAACCGCATTTCGCTGGCAGATTGGCAATTATAACGCCTCGAATTTTAAACGCTGCCCTCGTTTTAGATATTCGCTGGGCTTGGTTTTATAAGTAAATTTAAGAAAATGAATATTTTAAAATTGTACTGTAATTTTATTTGTTAATGGGTACGAATTTATAAAAACTTTTATCATTTATTATCTTTAAAAAAAATAACATTGCTCCCACACTAAGATTTTCTCCTATATCGTAGAGACAGTTTACAAACATAAATTGCACAAGGACATACATCCAAATCCGGAACAACTACTTTTAGATCATACAAATACTTGTTCCGTGCGGGATTCAAATCCGCGGCCCTCAGCGCTGCAACTCATTGCTAAGCCACTGCGCCATTGAGCTGTCGTTAGATGAGAAAAATTAAAAAATATTTTTAAAATTCTATGTCTATAATTAGGATGTATAAGTAACGTAATAAGTACTTTAGATATAATGCATAAAAATTATTAAAATAACAGTCGCAACAAACAGCAATTCAATTACTATTGCGTTGATTTATTTGCTTGTTGTACGAGTATGTCATTGTACATAACGTATAATTGTTACATGACCTTAAACCACCTCAAAAGGTTGAATATCATTATTGTATAAGTTGCCCTTTCGTCATACAAGGTTGTTATTTTTTTGCTTTTTATGTGGCCATATTAATGAATGATTAACTGATTTATTCAATTACACATTGGGTTTAAATTAAAAAAAATAACAATAGTTATTAAAAATAACACATACAAGTTGTAGCTAAGGAGGTAAGTACTCGCTACGAAGTTCAGAGTACGCTAGCAACCCGGGTTGTCGTCGGCACCAATGAAATTGTTAAATTGTGTTTTATGTGCTGATTTACCACCTGCTCGGCGGTGAAGAGAAACATTGTGAGAAAACCTGCATGACTGTGAAATAAATATCAAAAAAATATTATATACCGAAGTATTTAGAAGGTTGTCAGTAATCATTGGGGCAGTGTGGCAGGCAGTTTTTTGCCCTAAAACCTTCTCAGAAATTAAAAGAGGCCTGTGTCCAGCAGTGGGACGTATGTAGGCTTTACTTTTTTCTTTAAGCGTCACATCAGGCACAGGTAAGTAAGTGAGCACGTGTGTCATTGTGTGTACAATTATAACGCCAGCTGTCTGGTGTCATAAGATTCTCATGCATTTCTTATAATTAGATATTTTTTTATAGAATATGGGTGACAAACGAGCACACAGTCCACCTGGTGGTAAGTGGTTGCTGTGGCCCATATACATCTATATATATATCTTTGTATTGCGAATCAAAATGCTGATGCGTTGTCAGCCGTGAGGACTAAGTTGGAATGCCTCTTTTCCAGTAAAAAGGGTCTCCGGTTCTCTACACTCACCATACGAAACACAGCAGTATTAAGCTGCTATTTTACGCTGGTATTCTGTCAGAGCGTGGTCCTTCCCCGGTCGAGCCGACCCATTCGTGCTACAACTATACTACTAATATAGCTGTAGCATGGTTCTACCACGTATACCTTCAAGAAAAGAGCCTACTCCTTTTTAAAAGGCAGGCAACACATCGGCAATTCCCCTGGTGTTGCAGTTTTTCATGGGCGGCGGTAGTCACTTACCACGCATGCTCATTTGCCACCTCTCCTATAAAAATATTAATAATTTAAGTCCCTGAAATTTCCCCGTAACAGAAGTAAGTACGCAAAACGGCGGAATTTAAGAATATGTTAAATTAAAAAAAAACTTATTTTTGCAAAAACTTATGAAATTGTTAGATTGTAACGTGCGACATAAAACGTCAAAAAAATCATCGTGTACGGTGTCACCTAAAATGTAAAATATAGCTCTATCTTATATTATGCTAACTAGGTGGTTGGACCCCGCTTCTACCTAAGTGTGTACTACCCACTTGCCCATTTCTCCCGCCAAATAGCAGTGATTTTTTATACATTGAAAAAACATTAACATTAGGATAATCTTCTGTATTGTGGATGTAGTTTACTTACTTAAATACATTTCACAAAAACTAGCAACTAGACCCCAAAAATTATTTCTAGGCCATAGAAATACTTGCCCCGTGCGGAATTTTAAGCGTCAGTAGCCTAATGGCAGGGTGCGGACCGCGAACTCGAAAGGTCATGGGTTCTAATCCGCCATTCGTCTACTGTCGTCAACCACTTCTAACACAAGCATTAGCTTACCAGAAGTGGTTAAAGGGAATATTAGTAATGTTTAAAAAAAGGAATTACTAGTATTTTTTTTTTAAATTCAAACCCGCGGCCCGCTCATTTACAAACTCATTGAACCCATTATACCACAGACTGAAGGTCTGTGGTCTGAGGAGTTTCGAGAGCTAGTATAAATATAAGCTGTAAGACAGTCCAAGGGTTCAGTAGCTCACTTACCATCAGGTGGAATGCTGTAAGTCCGTATTTCACTTAAAAAAAAAACAATAGTTCACTACAGACGTTATAATTTATTTGTTTTTGACAAGCATAATAACCCAACAAAAATTAAATTTCTATATTACGTGGGGAGGATAAAAAATTCGCAGAATGAAAGAGAAAGGGGATAAAATTAAACATGAAATTATTTTTCCTTTCTCTCTTATAATTAATAAGTGTATTAGGGTTAATGGAGAAAATATTCTCCATTAACCCTAATACACTTCACAGAACGTTCATATAACTCGTATAAGGTTTACGGCAGCAGTTAAATGCTGAATTCAAAACTACAAACATCATGATTCCCGTATCTATGCTATTAGGCCTCTATCGCCTCAACTTAACACTATTACTATGTGCTCATGGCTACTTCTATTAAATAAGGGACCCTTACAATTTCATTACAATAATATATCTTAACGTATCACGTAATTAAAACTTAGAGAGTTTTTGACAAAATTACTAAACATTAAAAAGTATATTTTGATTCTTCATCATCATCATCATTACAGCCCTTCACAAGTCCACTGCTGAACATACAATCTGGGCGTCTTCAAGGCAAGAGTGAATAGGCTTTTATTACGATAAGATAAGAGTAATTTACCATCTAAGGCTGCATCACCACTTACCACCAGGTGGGATTGTGGTCAAACAGTGCTTATAATAAGTTAAAAAAACATAGGCCTTCCCCAAGGAATGCCACAAAGCACGGTCCTGTGCCACCAGCATCCATCGACTTTTACCAGGTCGTCACTCCATTTAGTAGGGGGACTCTCTACACTTCTTAATTTGATTGATTTGATTCTTAATAGAGGATAAATTTAGATATCTAAGTATGGGCCGCACCATTCACTTACCATCAGGTGGACTGTGTGCTTGTTTGTCACTCTTTGTCTTATTTTTTTATTTATTTATTTTTATGAAATAAAATACTAGTAATGCTATTAAACTTTACGAATATTCCCTTTAATCACTTCTGGTAAGCTTAAAATGCTTGTGTTAGAAGTGGTTGACGACAGTAGTCGCATGGCGGATTCGAACCCAAGACCTGTCGAGTTCACGGCTTGCGTTCTTTTTTTATAGGATAGGGTAACAAACGAGTACACAGTCCACCTAATGGTAAGTGGTTACTGTGACCCATAGACATCTACATCTATCCTCAATAAAGACTCAAGATGTAGATGCGTTGTCACCCGTGAGGACTAAGATGGAATGCCTCTATGCCAGTAAAAAGGGTCTCCGGTTCTCTACACTCACCATACGAAACACAGCAGCGTTAAGCTGCTATTTTACGCTAGTTTTTTGTGAGAGTGTGTTCCTTTCCCGGTCGAGCCGACCAATTCGTGCTACAACTATACTACTAATACAGCTGCAGCATGGCTCTACCACGTAAAAAATTCCTGCCATTAGGCTACTGACGCTTCTATATAAAAAAAGACGATACTCCCAGGACAAAATGAGATCATGGATTTTCTTATGCCGCCACTACATGCCAGATATATATATATATATATCTGAACTCCTACTAAACGGCTGGACCGTTTTTCATAAATTTTTGTGTGTTTGATAGGATCCCTATCCTTAATTTAAACCATAGATTCACAATTGAACCCGGTAAGTGGCACTGTTATCGAGATCCAAAAATCAATTGTACGAAGCCCTGTCTGATCGCTAGTCTGATATACGAACAAAAAATAAGTCACGTACTAATGCGTCATTTGTTAATTACGTAATAAACGCATTTATTCAGCAATGTGCTGAAGTATACTACTATACGAAGTTGTAATCACAAAACAGTCACGTATCGTGCCACGTATTAGAAATCGAAATACAAACGTATAACGCTATTTTAGTGTTAAAACGTTTCTTTGTGTTATTTTAATCGCAATTGCGTTTCACGCAAGGAGTTGAAATTTATAATTTACAACATGACGTAAACTTGTTTACGAATATTACATGGAAACATGCTTATTAATGTAAGTTTACAATAATTAGACGAGACCCGTCTTAAAATTATTAAGTATGTTTTACCTAGTTTGAAAATTACTAGTTATTTTTCAACTTGAACTCAGGTAATTAAATGTACCATCTTTAACATCATATTAGATTTCCACAAAGTAACTAACAATGTAATATCAAAAGTCTACCACTGAAGACAGGCCTCCCCGGAGGGCATACTTGGCATAGTTGTCACGCTTAGCAAGTACGTTTATCAACCGCAGTTTTCTATTTTTCTAGCTACTTCAAAAAGGAGACGGTACTCAATTCGACTGTATGTTTTTTATGTGTGTTACCTCATAACTTTGTTCTATTTGAACCGATTTCGATAATTATTTTTTGTTTGTAAGCTGGTGCTTCTCATGTGATCCTATATAAATATAATCAAGGTCTGACAAATTGTTTTTGAGTTATTCTTAATAATTTATATTGATGTCGGTTGCACAACATTTTTAATTATTATTCAGCTGTTATCAGGGAGATGCTGCTAACCATCTCCTGGTTGTTTCCCCTCTGTCGCCTCATATAGGCATCCATAGGGTGATATGGGGTAGTGGGTAGTTATACAACCTAATACATATTTTCGAGTCTTTGTTAAAATATCTATACTAGTACTATAAAAACTATGAAATGTATGGTTGTTTGTATGTTATATGGAAAACCAGATTCAAATATTATTTTATAATACAAGACTAACAATTTTTAAACTAAGAAAACTAACAATTTTTGGCCAATGTTTTGCGAAAATACTACACTATGATTTACTCCATAATACGTACCTTCCACAGAATCATCAATATCTTCCACAAAACTAATAATATCTTGATCAATTAACACTTTAGTAGCGCATCGCTTTGCCATTTTGTTTGTTGTGATCACTTGTACCTCCATGGTCGGAACAAGATAGAGCAATTACTAAAACACGCAGTTATCCCACCTGGTGCATAATATATGTCGTGGCTTACAAAATCACTAGTATTGGTTTGGCACGATAAAGGCAGGCCTATGGCCTGTGTTTTGCCTCACTTAGATCACTTTTTCCATATTTGGCACTTGTACCACTATAGTTCCCAACCCGTCAAATATACTCGTTTTTACCCAATTTAAAAAAGGAGGAAGTTCCCAATTCGACAGCATGTTTTTTTGTACGTTTCATCCTGTAATTTTGATGATTCTCCTTTTTGTAACACACAGACATATATATATACGTTCACAATTCAGGGGTGATCTTATATACATTTGGAGTATGAATTCCACCCCCAAGATTAGCTAAACTGGGGATTAAAATTTTGATGGTACTATCTGGACGACCGTTTGAATTCTGCTTTTACTTTTCGTTAACATTTATATTATTAACTAGCTGTGCCCCACGGTTTCACCTGCGTCATCACGTGTCCGAGGTGCGCGACATGACCTAGTTTAAATATTTTATAACGGCTAGGGTTTAAGCGACGTTCGAGCGCCCAGCCAAGTATTGAATTATTTTAATTTTACATTATCTCTTAAACTATGCGTACAAATAACATAGTATAAAGAACAAAGTTTATCTTCATAAAATTGTCTTGATGATGAAGTAACTTTCGTTCGTAAGGATAAATAGGCCATGCCTAATAATAACGCTCATAAATCACTTTTAAATTTTCAATATTTTTTGTCACAAAATACCAAATTATGGCTTATGTATAAGAAATAGACATATGGTATCGCGGACTTTTTTTTAGACGGAGTAAAGGTCTATATTTTTCTACAACATTGTATTTACGTATCCCTAACGATAACACCAGCGTACGCGGATAAATCATTTCGGGAGTGCTTTTTCTTCTGACTTGCTTAACAAATATCCATATTTAAGGCTAGTTGAGTAATATAGCTTAATGCTAGATAGCCTATACTATTCCACATTAATCTGGTGGTTCCAGACATGACTGGTAGTTCCAGAGATTAGCGCGTTTAAACAAACAAAAAAACAAAAAAAACTCTTCCGCTTTATTATATTAGTATAGATAGAATCAGGAGTTACTTTGCGCAAATCCATTATATTAATTTAGTTTAATTAGATTTCGTGATGAGTCAGTACATAGGTGGAAATTTCTTATACTCGTATATATAACAGTGGTAGAGCCAGGCGGCAGCTTTTGCTGTCGCACGGATGGGCCGGCTCGAACCGGGGTGGTACCACGACCTCGCAGAATACCAGCGTGAAGTAGAGGTTTACCTCTGCGTTTCGCTTGGTGAGTGCAGGTGGCCGGAGGCCCTTTTTACTGGAAATGAGGCATTCCATCCTAGTCCTCACGGGTGACAACGCATCTACATTTTGATTCGCAAACGAGGATAAATGTAGATGTCTATGGGCCACAGCAACCACTTACCATCTGGTGGACTGTGTGCTCCCTATTCTATAAAAAAAAATGTAAAGGTTATTGCATTAGTCAACTGTCATCGGCTAATTAATGTCTACATTTACTATTCGCTTCCAGAGTGAAACTTGGCTTACGGTAATCGTTAATTTTAAATTACGTTAATCTCAAATTAATAAATATAAATGTTAAGTTTGTATAAAATTACCTCGCTTACATCCGCTCGATAAAATAAAATGATGTGTCTTACCTAGTTTGAAGAGCACCTCCCGCCCTCCCTCAATAGCGTGCACTATCCCCGTCACCATTAATCTCAGCACCACTACGCCCAACACGTCGAATAAATAAGAGCAAAGAGTTCCACAACCATATATCTTTAACCGAAAATGATTTATTGAAAAGGAGGATGAATGTGCCGATGAAGAATATTTATTATGTTTACTAATTGAATCAAACGTTACTTTGCGGAAATCCATTATATTAAAGATATTAAAAATTAATTGCCTAAGATCAACGTAATAGTATTTTAATATTTCTTTTAATAAGCAGGTCTTAGCTATTTTTTAATATCTATATTTTTAAACCCACAGCTAGACACACAACATTTTGAATGCACTAATTAAGATGCATTTTCGAAGGAGATGTTGATATTCACCTCACTGGGCAGCTAAAACCGAGCCTGAAAATCAACAAATTGTATCCGCAACTTTTGACTTCGGCTAGGGATTTAAAGTTTCAAACTTTGAGAGAAGCTAGGTACACCTGTCTTGCTAACCTACTACAGGGTAAATAGATGCTATTTGCTCTATAAACACGGAAACTTTGGTCCAAACTTTCTCTTACTTAATTACCGTTACCGTTACAGTCTATTAAAGTCCACTGTGTAATTTGTTTCCCTTAGCCGCCTTTTCTGATACCCATGGGATGATATGGGGTAGTAGATATTCATACACCGCCACTACTCAGTCACTATTTAATTATTAGTTCAAATAACAGCCATTTGAACTCATCAACTCATTTCTTCCCGTGAATTTCGTAGGAAATGACCATGGAAAATGGACGAAAGAATTCGTGGCTTCTGGTAGAAGGCGGTTATTATTTGTTTATTTTATTTATTTATTTTATTCTCTATTGAATCGAATTAGCATATAAGAGGCAAGCTTAATACTGTATGACATTCTCTTCCAGGTAACCTTATGTAGAACAGAGAGTGAGTTATGGCCATTTAGTTTGTCATGATCAATTTAAATTGTTGCAACACATTCATTAAATCTGGTATTACTATCTTGTTTACTCTGACTAAGCTCCCTCTATATTACTATACTCTATGCCAAAACCGGCTTCCGGCTCCGAATGCCGAATACAGCTTTCAGACGTGGCGATTCATACAAATTCTTATTATAACGTTAAATCTCTTGACAATTACTGACAAATGCGTTTTAATTTAAATACAGAATATCAGCATAAAACTGCAATTTATAGCTGCTGTGTTTCTTATGGTGAGTTAGAAATATGGAGACGCTTTTACTGAAAACAAGCCATTCCAGCTTAGTCTTAAGCGATGCCAACGCATCTGAATTTTAACTTTTAAACAAGATTAGATGAAGATGTAGAAGATGACTACTTTATAAGGGGTAACCTCAAAAAAACCTTTTAGAAATGTATTCATGTATGTATCTTTGTCTATTTCTTTAGCACGCTCTGTAGCCTAAACGATATTATAGATTGTTATATATGTATAAGGTGTCATTATATTCATTTTAGCTGTGGATTGGACGTAGGTTGTTAAAAAATTACGCAATTTTCAGGTATCAGGTTATAATTTTTTTACGTAATTTTTACGTAATTTTTTACGTAATTATTTCGTCACGAATAAATGATTTTAATCAGTATACATTATTGCTATTTTATTTATATTTTATCCTTACTCTCTCGTTTACCTCCAGTATCCACCTCTAATTACGCCACTGGTGGAAGTCATTACAACTTGCAGGTTGTAAACACTATAAAATTAAAATTTTGTGGTGTTACACAAATGGGATATAATGAGAAATGAGTATGGAAGTGGAAGACTGAAGTGGCGCAGCCATCCCTATTGATTGAAATGTTGCATGGAAATTGGTTGTCATATGGTATGAACATGGGATGCTGAAGATTGAGGAATACGTTAGAATAGTTAAATGATTAATGGATTGAGTGAACGGTGGTATGGTTGAAAGGGGCTGCTCAACACGATTAGATTACTGAGATAAAAAAAATCTTTATTATCAAAAAAAGAGAGATGGCTAGTAACTATGTATGAGAGAACACATGTTCCACAATGTTTTACGTAATTTTTTATGTAATTTATTACGTAATTTTTTTACGTAATTTTTATTTTCGTAATCCGGTCTTCTTAATGATAATTACTAGAGATGTTAAAAATTAAATAGCTTAAGTTACGCGCTATAAAATGCTTATTAATTTTTAACATCTTTAATATTATTGATTGCCGCATATTCTATTAATTGTGTTTAGTAACTCTTTTGACCGGTGACTTGTTAATACGAATAAGTACGATGGTACAATTGAGTAATTTTAGATCACAATCTTATTTACGTACCTATCAGCACACGCAAAACCTTCACCGGTTCTAACGGAATAAAAAAATATTCGTTTTCTAAGCGAATTTTGCGCCAGCAATTCCCGCGATATACGAACAAAGCAAAAATGCTGATCCGATATCAAAATTTCCTTTTTGCTCGCGCTTCAAAGTTTTGTTTTGCTAGAGTCAGCCTATAAAAAAACTAATGTAACAAAAGATTTTTTCTATACGCGTGTTATCGAAGCTGAGGTATGATAATAAATATATTCTTAAATTTTCACCTCTATTTTTTTTATTTTATTGAATAAGGTACACAAAAAGACAGTAGTTATATACAATTCTAAAATAAAAAGTATAATGGTGTTGATCTAAAGTATAATCCATAAAACTATACACAGCATAATATAACTGCAGTAGAATAAATGAAATAAACAAGTTAAAGAAACACATGAACTATCAAGAGAAACATGTAAATTTCTTTTACATCTAACAAGGCTACTATCAAATACATCTAGATATACGTTAGTACGCTTAATCTCATCGTGATCACGGCACTATTTTGACAACAGGGTTGAATAATTTAAAATTTTGTACAACCGTCTTCAATATAAGTTATTAAGAATAACTCAAAAACTATTAGTCAGACCTTGACTAAATTTATATGCGACTACATGGGAAGTACCAGTTTTCAAATAAAAAAAGAATCATCGAAATCGGTTCACCCAGAAAAAAGTTATGCGTTAACACACATAAAAAAATACAGTCGAATTGAATATACCTTCTCCTTTTTGAAGTCGGTAAAAAAGGAAGTGTTATTCCTGTGTACGTCTATCCTAAAAATTCTTTGAACACGTTGTCGTAAACCGGAAATGAGGTTAATTTATTATCTAACTGCATTGCCAGTTATCTGCCTTCAGTCACCAGTTATAATATTTCCCTTGAAGGCTGTAGAATACCGTGTTTTATTAGAAGTAAATAGCACCTTAAACTTCATACCAGAGCACATGAGTGCAAGCGCACTCATTTACTTTGGTATGAAGTTTATACTTTATAAGTGGTAGAGCCACGCTGCAGCTATATTAGTAGTATAGTTGTAGCACAACTGGGTCGGCTCTACCAGGGAAGGACCACGCTCTCACAGAATACCAGCGTCAAATAGCAGTTTAACATTGCCGTGTTTCGTATGGTGAGTGTAGAGAACCGGAGACCCTTTTTACTGGAAAAGAGGCATTCCATCTTCGTACTCACGGGTGACAACGCATTTGCGTTTTGATTCGCAAACGAGGATAAATGTATAATGGAGGATAATGGTTGCTGTGGCCAATAGACATATATGTCTATGGGCCACAGCAACCACTTACCACCAGGTGGACTATGTGCTCGTTTGTCACTCGATACTATTAAAAAAAATAAAGGTTATAGAGAGCCAGCATAGTTACAGGCTGTGAGATATTCCATCATAGTCCTCACAGGTGACAAGGCATCAGTAGCCTACTTTCTTTTAAGTTGGATACAAGTGTTCATGGACTGTAGTAGCCACTTACCATCTGGTGGACTGTGAGTTCGTTTGTCGCTACAGTTTTATAAAAATAAGACCATTATTTTACCATTTTTTAATCTAATTATACAATAACTAGCTGTTCCCCGCGACTTCACCCGCTTGTAATTTAGGGTTTTAATTTTTTTGCGAGGAACCCTAAATATTTTTCTAAAATAAAAGTAGTCTAAGTTACTCCTTATGACATCAGCTATCTGTCAGTGAAAGTTCCGTCAAAATCGGTCAGCAATTTCGGAGATTAGCCGGAGCAAACACACAGACAGACAGACAAAAATTTTAAAAGTATTAGCACGCATAGTCACAAAAACAATAGACGACTCCGTGGCGCAGTAGCTTAGCAATCAGTTGTTGCGCTGGGGGCGGCGGGTTCGAATCCCGCACGGAACAAGTATTTGTATGGCCTACAAATAATTGTTCCGGGTCTGGATGTTTGTCTTTGTGCAATTTATGTTTGTAAACTGCCTCCACGACACAGGAGAAAATCCTAGTGTGAGGGTAAGGTTATTTTAAAGAAAAAAAATTGGAAGGAGGGGGTGGCAAGTGGAAGTATGGGAGAAAAAAGTGAATATAGGTATGAATAAATGAATGAATATACGGCTCCGGGGCGCAGTGGCTTAGCAATCATTTGCAGCGCTGGGGCCCGCGGGTTCGAATCACATTCGGAACAAATATTTGTATGGCCTACAAATAATTGCTCCGGGTCTGGATGTTTGTGCTTGCAATTTATGTTTGTAAACGTTGCTTTTTTCAAAAAAGAAAAGAAGTGTACTTTATTGTACATCAATAAACAAGATAAAAATACACACAAAGCTACATTTGGCAGCCTTTTAGCTTCGAAACGATCTCTACCAGGAACTACATTTAGGATTTAATGACATGTTAGTACATTTACACATCTAATACTACACACACACACACACACACACACACACACACAGTGTGTGTGCGCGCGCGCGCCCCTGTGTGTGTGTGTGTGTGTGTGTGTGTGTGTGTGTGTGTGTGTGTAGGTGTGTGTGTATGGTATTAGTATACATACGTACATACGTTGTGTATATAGACCTATGTATGTATGTATATCTAATTAATAAATACATACCTACATAATATAATCAAATACATTTATAATAAATTCAAATACAATAACGTGATTGAGTAAACAATAAGTGAATTAAAAGTCATAACGCGAGCAAAACTACAAACAGAAAGATAAAAGATTAGAAGGCTATTAAGTGCGCTTTGAAAAATTTAAAAACTTGTTTTTAAAACTTTTGTTTTTAAATTTTTAGAGAAATTGCGCATGATTTATATATGAGGCACTCCAAAAAAAGGGTTATTATAATATTAAAGAATTTATGGATGATAATAACCCCTGGAAATGAGGTGATCGCTACCAAGCTATTTCGAATTTGTTGTTTTGTTTATTTGTGTAACATACATGATTGTAAGCTGTTATTTTTTTTAAAAAAGTCCCGCTGGGTTTCTTGCTGGTTCTTCCCAGGACGGAGGTTTTTTTTTCGAACCAGTGGTAATTAAACAAAAGAGTGACTTTCAATAAGTATTATTTATTATCTATGTTGAATAAAAAAGTTTCTGTTTCTGTTTCTAAACCCATACAGTTTCTATACAATAGAATGATTTAGAATATAAGGAAGTATTATGAGACGGAATTCAAAAAATAAAACGTAGCTTTGAAAAGACAGCTCTTAAATCAAAACACGAATATGTCCGTAGTAAGTCCTCAGGGAACCGTATACGGGAATGCTTGCTCCAGTTGAATATTCTATGAGAATAATACTCGTATACCTAATTCAAACAGTATTGTTTATGCAACGCAGTTACGAGAAGGGAGCCTGTTCCTTTAATTTAAAAGAAAGATTATTAAGTTATCAACGTATAATAAAACGGTTAAAAATATATTTTCGTATCTCTACAAAACTATATAAGTATTTAAGTTGCGTTTTTTTTAAATATGTAATATGTGTCTTTAGAAATAAAGTGACAGTTAAAATATGTATCATCATCATCATCATCATTACAGCCCTTCACAAGTCCACTGCTGAACATAGGCCTCCCTCAAGGGATGCCACAAACCACGGACCTGAGTTACTGCATCCATCGACTTCCTGCATGTCTGCACGTCACTGCATCGAGCACATAGTATGTATATATACAATTTTTTTTTATAGGAGAGGGGGCAAACGAGCATGCGGCTCACCTGATGATAAGTGACTACCACCGCCCATGAACAACTGCAACACCAGGGAGGGAATTGCAGATGCGTTGCCGGCCTTTTAAAATGGAGTACGTTCTTTTCTTAAAGGTTCCTAAGTCGTATCGGTCCGGAAAAATCGCTGATGGTAATCAATTCCACAAGGAAGTCCTGCGAGGAAGAAAACATCTTCTAAATCGTACAGTGGTGGACCGCCAATCATCCAGATGGTGTGGATGGTATTGGGAGTTCTGCCGCGATGTGCGTTCGTGAAATTTGGCGGCTGGGATTAATCCGAACAATTCCTCAGAGCACTCCCCATGGTAGATGCGAAAGAAAATGCAAAGGGATGCAACATCTCTTCGCAGTGCCAATGAATCGAGCCGATCGGAAAGGGCTCGGTCGTCGACGATTCCAGCCGCTCTGCGCTGGATGCGGTCAAGTGGAAGGAGCTGGCACTGGGGAGCCCCTGCCCAGAGATGGGAACAGTATTCCATGTGAGGCCCAACATGCGCCTTGTAAAGTTGCAGGCGGTGTGTCGGCATGAAATACTGTCCCGCTCTGCTGAGCACGCCAAGCTTTTTAGAGGCCAATTTGGCCTTCTCTTCCAAGTGACCACGAAACTGCACGTCACTCGATATGTCTACTCCGAGGATACCGATACTGGCTGAGGCAAGAAGGGGAGTGCCTTGAAACTGAGGAGATACGACAAAGGGGTTCTTTTTAGCGGTAAACGCGCAAACTTATGTCTTACTAGATTTAGTCGCCCCCAATTATAATTATCTATACATATGAATAGAGTTGAAGTGTCTGTTTGTAATATAAAAGTAACTGGCTTATAGGGATTATTTGTTACCATGCAATTAACCCCTAGACGAGACGAGATACGACGTAAAATACAATTTTAAAAAAATCTGTCTGTCTCTCTGTCCGGGCTAATATTTGGAATGGCTGAACCGATTGTGGTGAAACTTTACAAACACGTAGAAAGCAATGCCAGGGGGTATCTAGGCTATATTTTATTTAAAAAACTTGAAGTTTTTTTTAAATTTATAAAACAAAACATTTCACTATCTTTAATCTGAAATATCCAGGCGAAGCCGGGGCGCGTCGCTTGTAGATAATATAAAATTTATACGATAACAGTTTCTGCTGACTAATTAGTAGTTAGGCAGACTATAATTTGCAAAAAGTATTTCGGCTAGGTTACAGATGCGTTGTCATATCTGAGGACAATGATGGAATATCTCACAGCCTGTAGTTATGCTGGCCCTCTATGGCCGGTATTAATAAGCGTTACTCAGCTCAAGTACACGCACTTGGGTACAATCTTGATATTATGATCTTATTAATAAGGTTATCTATTATATATATATATTGTTATCTACCTTTTTTCTTTGTTATCTACCTTTCTGCTTTGATAACAATAATCGTACAGTAGTACGATTATTGTTTATACTATGAACTTACCGTAAAGTGGCGATGTAAGAGGGGACAACGAGAAACTAAAATAGGAGAAGGGCAGGAGAATCTTCCTGATAACAATTCAAACTTATAAAACTGTGGCCAACTCGCATGCCAAGCGTGGCAATGCTATGAAGTAGGCCTATATTCAGCAGTGAACATTTATAGGCTGCAATTGATGGATTGTCAATTTAAAAAATAACTTAGCATATTATTTATGGTATTGAAGGAATGCAAATTTAGGTACTCTACGTTATTTTTAACACGTTTTTATTAGTATCACGTTTATCTATCTAACTATATAACGGAATCTTTAATGTAATTTTCACCAACTTGTAGACGGCGGATTGACTTGAAACTTGGCACTCGTATCAAGGAACGATGGCTTTGCAATAATTTAAATAACTTTATCCTAGTATCGTGATCAGGATCACCGGGATCAAATAAAATAATTATCAGGATCATCACAGCTCATGATCAATGCGTGTTATTTAGGTGTTTTCAAACTCTTATTCAATAAATCTACAACATACTCCTAGAGGGTGTATCACAATATTTGAATTTGTAATATATTTTAACAAGTGATCCGTCTCGACTTTTTTTTTCTTTTTGCCTGGGTAGGATATTTATATTTGGCATTTTTTTTTATAGGACAAGGGTGACAAACGAGCACACAGTCCACCTGATGGTAAATGGTTGCTGTGGCCCATAGACATCTACATTTATCCTCGATCACGAATCAAAATGCAGATGCGTTGTCACCCGAGAGGACTGAGATGGAATGCCTCGTTTCCAGTAAAAAGGGTCTCCGGTTCTCTACACTCACCATACGAAACACAGCAGCATTAAGCTGCTATTTTACGCTGGTATTCTGTGAAAGCGTGGTCCTTCCCCGGTCGAGCCGACCCATTCGTGTTACAACTATACCAGAAATATAGCTGCAGCATGGCTCTACCACGTGAAAAATTTAAACACCATTTAGTTTATGAATATTTCAATATTTTTTGAAAAGTCTCAAGTTTTTCGGATAAATATAGCTTAGATCACTCCTGCAATCGCTCTTTAGCTGTTTGTGACGTTTCATTACATTTGGTTTAGCCATTTCAAAGACTCTCAGAGCAGCTCGGGCAGATAGACAGACACAAGTTTTAAAATTGGTAATTCTCTTCTTAATAATATGCAAGTAACATACTCAGCTCCAATATAAGGCAGTTATTTAGATATTTTGTTTTGTTTTAGACACTTCAATTTTATTTGTATTTTAATATTGTAATTTAAATTATATTTTACAATATTTCCATATTCGTAAGAACATGGCTACACGTGATAAAGCCATGTTGCACCTATATTACAGTTCTAGTACGAATCGGTCGGCTCGGCCGGGGAAGGACCACGCTCTCACTGAATACCAGCGTAAAATAGCAGCTTAATGCTGTTGTGTTTCGGTATGGTAAATGTAGAGAACTGGAGATACATTTTGCTGAAAACGAGACATTCCATTTTAGTCCTCACGGGTGACAACGGATCTGCATTATGATTCATAATCAAGGATAGATTTGAATGTATGTATATGAGCCTCAGTATCCATTAATCTACTGTGTGTTAATTTGTTGTCACTATTAAGCTCAAAAATATCTTGGCCATTAGGTTTTCAATCATTAATATTAACGCATTAAATCACGCACGTAATGCACTATCGATATAATCTATTTTTATTATTATCCGCGCATATGGTGCAGAAGCACGTATATGAGTTAGGTGTCGTAGATAAAATTCCAATCGAATGCAACGTAATACTACTCATTGTTTTGATATCGTAATAATTTTATGTTCTGAGCTGAAATTAGCTCAATTTGAACATAACGGATCACAGTTGTCAATTTTACGTGGAACGTCCATGCTATAGCGTATTTTATATTATAAGGTAATTCTACTAGGTTAAAAGATAGATAAGCCAGATTCGGAGGTCTAACCACCTATGGTTAGACCTCCTAATCTGGCTAGGCGTCAGTCTGGGTATGTACCACCTTCTTACCTCTTTCCTCAGTCGAATAGCAGTGCTCGCGTTTGTGTTCTTATCTGAATGGAATAAAGAGCCAGTACAATCACGGACTGTGAGACATTCCATCTTAGTCCTCGGAGATGACAACGCATCTATAGCCTATATAGTATTTTATATGTTTGAAGTTGGTTGAAGACTGGATAAACCACTTACCATCAGATCGACTGTAAGTTCATTAGTCACTTTCGTTTTTAAAGGTAGGGTGACTATAAAAATAAATTAATAAAAACTCAGGGTGATACAATAGAAACGTGGAAGATAATAAAAGAAGTGTGCAATTTAAATGTCGCAAGGAGGCCTTCTAACAATTTACTAAATATAAGCCAAAACCCTAGTCGCTGAATGAAGTAAATTCATATTTCACCTCTGTCAGAGAAATACTTGCAAAAAATACCCTACAGAAGATGAATACATTTGATCGTGGACTTGCAATATTGGAAATACAGCTAACCCACCAGTTGGGTCTATGTCCCTTACACCGACTGATCCGTTGGAAGTCAGAAATCGCGTAAAAATACACGATTTCTTGATGATGAGTTCTTCTCATACAGGGAAGCATTCCCAATCGTTATGGGTTTGTCAGTTGCCGCTATTGTCCTTGGACTTAAATTACATAGTGCCCCTGGTCGGGATAATATAACAGCTAAATTACTTAAAAAATTATAATATGTCTTGCTGATCCTATCGCACATATTATATGTAATCGGAGTCTTGAAAAAGATATCTTGATAAGATAAAAAATCTAATGTGTGTCCTATTTATAAACAGGTGATCCCCATAATTCTACAAATATAGACCCAGCTCTATCCTTTCGACTTTTTCTAAGGTGTTAGAAAAGTTTGTTAATAAGAAGCTTATGCGATATCTTGAGTTTCATAATCTACTGAGTGAAAATCAATTTGAATTTGGAGAAGGTAAGTCAACCGAAGACTGCCACCTTGTCAACTAGAAAAATCTCTACATACCTTGATGGTGGGAAAAAGTGTACTGGTGTCTTTCTGGATCTCCAGAAGGACTTCGCTACCGTTTCGATTCCTATCTTATTGACTAAATTGTAGAAAGTGGGTATCAGGGGTATAGCTCGTGACTGGTTCGCAGATTACCTAGTCGAAAGATCACAGCGTGTAAAGGTCGAAGAAAATAAGACTGATAGTGCAGTATGTACCTACGGTGTTCCACAGGGTAGTGTACTGGGGTCTCCTCTCTTCCTTTTATATATAAATGATCGATGCAAAATTAATTTTCCTAATCTTAACTTAGCTAAAAATTAGCAACAAGTTTCGGACCTTGCAGAAGATTGTCTCTCTATAGTGACACAATGGCTAGAGAATAATCTTTTTTCCATCTATACCACCAAAACAAAGTTCATGTTCTATAGCAAGACAACATCAGGAGGACCTGACACCGACATTAGAATTAAAATTCACACATATCCATGCAATCATAGCAGTCGACCTGACAAGTGTGACTGTTCCTTTTTACTGTACAATCTACATATAAAGTACCTTGAAGTCGAAATTGATGATAAAATTAATTGGAAAATGCATATAATATCTTAGTCTACAAGACTGAGAAAACTCATTTATGTTTTTAAAACTCTAAGAACAGTTGTTGACTATAAATTATTATAGTCAACAACTGTTCTTAGAGTGAATTGGTGAAATGCTTGGTGAATGCATTATTAGATACTGTATCTGTGTATGGGGCACCGCAGTAAAATACTATATGATCACTGTAGAACGTGCGAAAGTGTTATTCTCCTTACCCTACAGGCACGCTACAACAGATGGCTATGATAAAGCCAACGTTCTTAGTGTTAGAAAATTATTTGTTTATGAGTCTACGAAGCTATCACAAAAAATATTCCCAAATTAAAAATGTTAACTGGTTTTTATTACTGACGCAAACACACACACACACACACACACACACACACACAGAGAGAGAGAGAGAGAGAGAGAGAGAGAGAAGGAGAGAGAGAGAGAGATAGATATGCGCTAGTGAGTAGCCCTTTCTTTATTAACTTTGTTTCATTGGTTTAAGTAGTTCTGTTTAATAGTTTATAAAAGAGAGAGAGAGAGAGAGAGGGAGAGAGAGAGAGAGAGATATGCGCTAGTGAGTAGCCCTTTCTTTATTAACTTTGTTTTATTGGTTTAAGTAGTTCTGTTTAATAGTTTATAATGTTATATTAAGGCATACGTTAATAATGCAATGTTATGGGAGAACCCACTGGCTCCTGAAACACAGTTTAACGCTAGTTTGAGAACCTATGGATTGAATAAAATATTTATTGTAATATTTTTATGTCAAAGTAAACTTTTTGTTTCTTATGTTTATTATTATTCTCCCTGAGTACTAAGATGGAATGCCTCGTTACAAGTAAAAAGGGTCTCCCCTTCTCTACAAGCACTATACGAAACACAGCAGCATTAAGCTGCTATTTTACGCTGGTATTCTGTGTAGAACGGGGAAGGACCACGCGTCTTTCCCCGGTCTAGCGGAAACTTTCGTGTTGCTGTCATAATATAGCTGTGACGTGTGACGTGACTCTTCCACATCGAAATTGATATTACCTGATTCTTAATTGAATATATTATAGACTAGCTGTTCCCTGCGACTTCGCCCGCGTGTAATTTAGAGTTTTAATTTTGTTGCTAGGAACCCTAAATATTTTTCTAAAATATATGTATCTTAAGTTACTCCTTATAACATGAGCTATCTACCAGTGAAAGTCCCGCCAAAATCGGTCGGTTTTGGAGATTAGCCGGAACAAACAGACAGATAGACAGACAGACAAAAATGTTAAAAATTGTGTTTTTGTTATAAGTACCGTATATTCTTTCATATGCCATTAGTAAAAAGCTGTTATTTTGACATTACAAACAGACACTTCAATTTTATTTATTTGTATACATGTAGGTGTTTATGGGCCGCAACATCTATTTAATATTAGGTGGATATGATGTTTTTCACCCTTATTCTATAAAATAGATGTCTATCAGCTTGCTTATCTAAAAAAATGTTTACTTATTTAATGTAATTTAATTGCTAACTTGAGTTATCAATCGTATTTGGCAGGCATTGACTTATTTATTTGTAATGACGCCTCAATGGCACAGTGGCTTGGCGTTGAGTTGCGAGTTCGATTCCCGGACGGAACAAGTATTGGTGTGATCTACAAATAATTGCTCCGAGTTTGAATGTTCGACCTTGTGCAATTTATGTATGTAAACTGCTTGTACAATATCAAAAAAAGCCTAGGGTTTAGAGTAAAGTTTTAATATATAAAACAAATATTTGTAATAGTTTTCAGAGAAATCTCCTGTTGTTGTATTAACCAAATTATAGAGAGCGCCTTTTTAAGAAATATGTTTCTTTATTTATCCCACTGAGAAAGAAACAAAGAAAACTAATATTTCTTCAAACTTATATAACTTTTCGTGTTTCCTAAACTTTACCCATGACAAGGAGATGAAAAAAATAGGACCATCTTGTTTGTGCTGAAAAAGGTAAAATGTGCTAAAATGTCACTTTTCACGTTGTTATGTATGGTGACAACCGTGGTTAATAAGGTACGTTGGGGTAAGATCGGTGATGGGGCAAGACCGTAGGATTCAAATTCCCGGCGAATTATGCTATATTTTGAAAAGCTAACAATATGCTACACGACGCCATTATCCTACCCCGATCCTCAGTTCGCGCCAGTCACTCCGGCAAGTGGGACTTGTGCTGCGCGGCATTTTATAAAACAATGTAATTTTTGTATTATTTTTGTCCATCCGATCTTTCCCTATCACTTTTATTTACGATTTTTAGCGAGAATATGGCTTCTTTTGTTATTATTTTGTGTGGATACTAATTTTTATGAAGTTATAGCTAAATAAAGCTGGTCCATGCAGGGGTAAGATCGCTGTAGGCCGAGATCCGATGTTTCCCCTCGTGAGTGAAGATCGGATGAATATTATCCGATCTTTGCCTGTTACAAATATGGCAGTGGTTGTTAAACTTTCATTGGTCGTGTATATTTTTTCGTTGATTACTCAAGTGACTATGGGACTCGGTCTCGTTAGCAAGACTGTATATTTAAAAGTAATAAAACAATACGATGGTTTTATTACTATT
This sequence comes from Parnassius mnemosyne, assembly GCA_963668995.1. Lineage (NCBI taxonomy): Eukaryota > Metazoa > Arthropoda > Insecta > Lepidoptera > Papilionidae > Parnassius > Parnassius mnemosyne. Next base: position 28,091,123 of record CAVLGL010000086.1, read on the forward strand.
AAGTACATATTAAAATACATTTTTTTTATAGGATAAGGGTGACAAAGGAGCACACAGTCCAACTGATGTTAAGTGATTGGTGCGGCCCATAGACATCTATATCTGTCCTCTATTACAAATCAAAATGTAATTTATAATAATTATTTAAAAAATAATTTATAATAATAAATGCCGCTTTGTTAAAATATTTATATCTTCCTTAACTCCTGCATTATCCCAGGGCATTTCCCCAGTTCTTACTGTTATTTTTTTTCCCATATAAAATCAAATGCATCCGATCTTTTTCCTATATTGAGTAATTCCATCTTATGTCATAACAAAGTTTGAGAAACATAAAATTACAATTTCTTTATATCAGGGATAAGATCGGATGGCAAGAAACAAAAAAAGAGAAAATCGTTTGGAACATTTATGTTTCTAGTAATTTATAGATCATATTGAAATATGTTTTTGAGCGTTAAAGTTAGGACAAATCTCTTTTATAAACTTTTTTCTCTAAGCAGTAGAAGTGGTTTTAAATTTAAGTCCGGTCTTACCCCTTAATGGCCAATTTTTCATTATGCATATAAAAAAGTATGTCTAGTTTTCGCACGCCTTTAAAGCAGAAACCGTTGAGTTTACACAAGCAAAAGATTCTCAGAGCTAAACTACGTTTAACGATTAACGGTTTGCTCCATGTTCCATAAATCTGACGTATACGAATGTCGAGAAATTAAAGTTTTTGGCAGACTCTTCCAACTATTCGAAAATCCGTCCGTTATTACCCCAACGTACCTTAAATATTTTTAAGGAAGTTTTTTGTACTTTATAAAATAAAACTGACTCTTTTCGTTCGTTTAGTTTACTTATATTATGTAATTAACCGAGTTCAAAAAACGAGGGACTTCTATATACAAAGTATTTTTTTACATATGTAAACATTTCTCGGAAATGGATGAAGATGAAGTATAACCTATTTAATAAATATAGGTTGTACTTCTAGGTTGGTATGGAGGACATTATTATTATTATTATTACAAACAACAAGTCCAATGCTGAATAGGCCTCCGCCGAGTATAAGTCTAGGTACTAAGTCACCTTTTTTCATTTAAATCAAAGTAAATTTAAGGATTTTATCACGTATATTACCTACCTTATTTTATATTCTAGACAGAACGAGTACTCAGAAGCCGTTCCTTTTGGCATTACATTAAATGATAGGAGTTCTTTCCTTCCCAATTTCTACCGTCAAATAGTGGTGCGTTTCGGTCAGGCTGGTAGGCTGTGAGTATTGTCATCTAAGTCCTCCGAAGTGACAACACATCTGCGGCTTTATTTGTATAAACTTGGCTCAGTTGTCCATGGCTGCATTAGCCACTTACCATCAGTTAGTCTGCCAGTTGGTTTTTCGCTTCAGGTTTATAAAAATTCACTGATTCACTGAGCATTTGTTTTTATAGAATAAGGGTAACAAACGAGTACACAGTCCACCCGATGGCAAGTGGATGCTGCAGCATATAGAGCTCCACATCTATCCTCAATCAAGAATCAAAATGCATGATGCAGCTGTGCTGCCACCCCTGTGGACTAAGATTGAATGCCTCTTATCTAGTAAAAAAGAGTCTGCGGTTCTCTATAATCACCACCCAAAACACAGCAGCATTAAGTCGCCATTTCACGCTGGTATTCTTTGAGTGTGTGGCAAACCCCGATCAAACCGACCCATCAATGCTACAATCATAATACAGCAGCAGAAGAGCTCTATTATGTGGAAAACCCATCGTCATATCATTCGCCTTCATTGGTGTAGATCAGTAGCACACAGAGCGCGACGTATGTAGTTCATGAATACATCATAAGTGCAAAAACACAATAAGGAAATATGACCTGGGATCAATGCGAAGGCCTTTAAGCGTATTCACATTACATGTGACGATAAGCAATTTGTAACGGCATTCCGATAAGCATATGAATGGCTGATAATCAAAGTTACTATTACAATAGGAATAAGGTCTATTATTCTAGTCATATGGATATTAATGTCACATATTGAACGACAAAATGACTATTTGTGCAAAGTATTTTAAATTTTATGTCGTTAATATTAAGTTGAAAATGCAAATTTACTTAATGTTGGTACCTTTTTGAACACGGTCATGTGAATTTCAAAGTTTGTAAATAATTTTTGTATTTAATATTAGATAGGTATATGCTTAGTTTACCGTGTAGTGGCGGTGTAAAAATATGTATTCTCTAACCCATATCGTCCCGAAGGTGTCGTAAGTAGCGACAGATAGAAAATGAAATAGGAGATGGGCAGCAATATCTCCCTGATAACAATTAAAAATAAAAAAAATACTACGGTTGCCAACCCGCTTGCCAAGCGTGGCAACTATGGCAAAATCCCCCCATGAGGCAAACTATGGTACGGAGGCCTATGTTCAGGTGTGGACTTTTATAGGCTGTAATGGATGGATATGCTTAGTATAATGTTTTTTTTTTAGTTACATAACAAAACATAAGCAAAACTCTCACGTGTGTAAAGGTTGGTACCCCTGTGGCAACTACCCAGACAGAGTTCTAGGCAGGAAAGAAGGCCTACGTAGTAAATTTTCATCACGATTCGCCTCAATCGGGCGATGTTTACAGAAATGTTTTTTCTATCCGACTGCTCGACAAAATACACAGGGTTATGCGTTTCATGGATACCTAGGTATGTGTGTGGAATACATTACACTTACAAAGAATCTCAACGGCTTGAGGGCCTAACTAATGAGTTATCTGTAGGTTCTTATAAACCTTGAGGTGGTTATAGGTTAGGTTGATTTATAAAAGCAAAATAAATGGCGGTAAAAGCAGTTATACACGACGTAATATTTAGTGGCAATCCTGTGGGTGTTGTAAGAGGCGACAAAAGGAAAAAATCAGGAGACGAGCAGCTGCGTCTTCCAGATAACGACTAAAAATAAAAGACTGCGGTTGCCAACCCGCTTGCTAAGCGTGGCAGTTTTGGCAAATATAACCCCTTTGAGGCAATGTATAGGGGAGGCCTATGTTCAGCAGTGGACTTTAACATGCTGTAACGGTAAATGCCAGCAACGCACTTGCAATTCGCTGGAGTTGCAGTTGTTCATGAGCGGCGGTCAATACTAACTACCAGGTTAGCATAGCATATATAGCATTGCGTACCCGTTAGGCCTCACTACTACAAAAAAGACGATTTAAAAAATAGCGTACCATATTGAGTGGCATATCAAGAAAGAGACAAAAATAAGAAAGAAATGTTTACCCCATGAGGATTTATCTTCTGTAATTTGTAATAGCAGTATTTTAGTTATATAAATTTTATAGAACAAGCGTGACAAACGAGCACCCAGTCCACCTCACGGTAAATGGATACTATGGCCTATTCACATTTACATATACCCTCTACAAAGTATCAAAACGCAGATACGTTATCATTAACTTATCACCTATGAGAACTAAGATGGAATGCCTAGTTTTCGGAAAAAAAAAATTATTTCCGGTTTTATAAATTAACCATAAGAAACACTGCAGAATTAAGCTGCTATTTCATGCTAGTATTCTGTGAGAGCGTGGAGCTTCGCCAGTCAAATCGATCCATTTGTGCTACAACCATAATATAACCAGCCTAAAATGCACATTGATAAACATTCCACACCCAAAACAATCCTTATTAGGCCATAAAACATTTTTATCTTACGGGGTTGGAACCCGCGGCCCTGCAATGCCGCAACCGAACTCTAAGGGCCTGCGCTCACAGACGGCACGGCATGGCAAGGCGTGTCAAAGGATTGTTTTCGTGGACTAAAGAATTTCCACCTTAATGAAATTCGCACTGACATGCCTTTATTTCAACACGAATAGACTCAAAATGCTGCGGCATGTCACGGTATTCCATGGGTAGCCGCGGCACGCCGGTGAATAACATGAAACGCATAGATCACTTCATGTTGTTAAAGGAATATGTGACTGCTAAGTAATGAGGGTATCCACGACTTTTTCTGCCACCAGGGCAACGCCACTTAAAAATGAGGTATAATATTTGACAAATTTCATAGTTGGGCATTTATTTGTTCGAAAAATATAAAGGTTAATGTTTCTTTCTGTACTATTAGCTATATTTTAAATTAATAAGATTAAAAATAAATAAACCAAACCACAGGTATTCAAAAAGTAGAAAAGTTAAATAAAAGTTAAAAATACAAAAAATTAAATAGCACACCATTGAAGCATTGTTTGTGTATTAATTTAATACACTATAAACTGATAAGGTTTTATTAAAAACTAACTTCATAATTAAATGAAATTGTGTAACAAAAATCATTATCTCAGTGTCAACTAGCGACATCTGGTGAACAGAAAATTACTAGCCCTCAATGAAACAAGGTTGAATCTAGTTCGTTGCGACAGCAATGTCAGCGACTTGCGCGAGCGCCACGACACACGAGCGCGTCTTGACTTGTTTGGCATGCCGCTGAATGCCACAGGAACGTGCAGCAGGCGGATGTGCGCCTTGCCACGCCGTGCCGTCTGTGAGCGCAGGCCCTTAGCCACTGCGCTACCGAACCGTCAATATGTTCACAAAACTATGTGTTGCCAGATTTCAAATGTCCTTGGTTATTCAATTTTTCATGGCCAAATACTCATGCGCTACTCAATTTGGAGATGTCGTTAAGTCCCGTGGGTCAAAACCAATTTGACTTAAATTGATAAGACAACACGAGGCTTAACGATATCTTAAATTTGAGTAGCGTTAGAGTATTTGGGCAACACACGCGTAATTAACTATCTTCATTAAATCTTCACAATGTTTTTTTTTTTAACTTATGTAAGCCAGTGTTGTCCACTATTTCACCCGATGGTAAGCGGTAATGCAACTGAAAATGGTAAAGTGCACTGACTTAGCTCGGTAAAAACCTATTCACTCTTATCTTCAAGACACATATATTGTAATCGGATAGAAAAGCAGATGCTTCCACACCTTTGCTGTCAGATCTACTTTAGCTTTTTTACCTAAGATTCTTTGCTGTACATTGCGAACGGCGAAGCAAGCCGTTTGGTTTCTATGGAATGTCAACAATAAAGGTGGTGGAACGGAGAGGGGGCCATTTAGTTATGAAAACAGCGTACACTCTCCAACATGTATCCTGTAGAAGTTGTAAAATAAAAAAAATTAATCAACCAACTACAAAATAAATTATTAAGGATAAATTAAAAATCTCTCTCTCAAACCTTAATCAAATTTATAAGTGATCACATGAGAAGCACAGAATCATCGAAATCGGAAAAAAAAATTATGAGGTAAACCACATTAAAAAAATTACACTCGAATTGAGTACCTTCTCCTTTTTGAAGCCGGTTGAAAAATACCGAAAGGTTGGCTTCTCTTTGCCTGTGCTCGAAACTGGTAAGATTGGTTTAAACCCTATTGCGTTTTCCATGATTGCCTCGCATAGCGATTTTAGAGCTCCAATTGCTTACGTTCTAAAATTTACGAGCTACGACGGTTCAAATAGAAATATATAGCAAATCTATATCTATACGTAGAAATAAAATTGAATTGTCTGTCTGTAATATCGAAATAACTCCCTTTTATTGCGCTGAGAGGTTTATTATACGTATAAGTTATTTATGCCTTAATGGCACTCTAACTTAATGGCACCGTGCCTTAATGGAACCACTTTTAAAACAAAATTGCCCTTCTGTCTGTCTGTCTATTCGTCTTTCTGTCTGTCTGGCTGGGTTAATCTTCGGAATGGTAGAACCGATTGTAATGAAACTTCATGAACAGATATCGACCATTGCCAGGAGTGATCTATGCTATATTTGTAAATATGTTCTTCCATAATTACCTTTTATTTAAATAACGCCATATTAATTGAAATTACCAGGCGATGCCGGGGCGGTTAGCTCGTATTATAATATTACCTGACAGGACTGCGCAAATCCACTTTAATGCATTGGACTTGTTTTTAGTTTTTTCTTCCCTCCCCAAAGACGCGGTGTTGCATTAAGTACGCAGCGCCTTGAAATATAAGCAACTCAGTCGGGGATATCCGACTTTCCAAGAGTTTAAAATTATTTCTCTGTTGCTTTAATGGCTTTGGTAAAGTTTAAATTGATGAATCGCAGCAAAGATATTTCTTATTTAAAATAAAAGATAGCTTTTATTTACAACTACCTACCCGCTCTGGCTTTGCCTGGATAATATCTTCTGTGGCGTTATTACGATTTCAGATAATCAAAGACTATTTATTTCATGATTATTTTGTGTTTGATCAGATAAGTTATAGCCTAGATTCTTCTTGATATTGATCTCTATTTGTCCGTAAAGTTTCATTACAATCGGTTGAACCATTCCGAAGAATAGCCCGAGCAGACAGACGGATAGACAAAAATTTTTAAAATGATTATTTATGTAGGTATAAATATCATGCAAATTAACCCTAAGCCTAATAAAAGCTAATTCAATTTTTTTTTTCTCTTTATTTATTTAGGGATTTTTATTTGTTAATATGTCAATCCCATTATAACTAATTTAAAATCTATACATTTATTATTAATCTGCACATACTCAATGCAATATCCGAGGTGGGGGCATGTAGAATGCCTTGCGCAATACCCATATTGTACATATTTATCTTATAGGTCCTTATAAATAATTCCCTTGCCCCTCGGTTCCGCTCACATTCCATTAAAAAATGATGTAAGTCTTCTATTACTCCACACGTTTCACAATTAGGTGAATCAGTTTTTTTCATCAGATAAGAAAAATTTTTTGATGGGATGTGACCTGTTCTTATTCTAAACATTATTTTAATAATATTTCTATTTATTTTTGTATTAATTCAATTTTATGTGAATGTATTGTTACAATATACCACTCTTTATTGTAAGTCAAGGAAAGATTAATACGACAAAAATAAACAAATATTGTGAGAATAACAAAAGGCGTTCTCATTGCTATACCAATATCTTCCAGACAACCTAGAAAAAGAATTAAATAAAAATAAGAGAAAGAGTAACGGTGCACTTAAATATTTATTGATTTATACTGTATTTGTGTCTACTATATAAATAAATAAAATGTATTTAACAGCGTAAACGCAATAATTATTTAGAAATATTACGTTTTATTTGGAACGAAGTTCCTTATCGCACGGTACCAATTCGACGGACAGACTGGTTTCTGATAATGTTTGTGCATTTCTGATGATGTTTGTGTTGTTAGCCTTTTGACTTTTACAGCTTCAGCGGACTCAGAGCTCGCTAAAAAAGGGGTGAATTTTTATTATTATGCGTCGTTACTTGCGTAGCGATGACTTCTAGGACAGTTCAAAGTGCACGCAAATGAGTTATCTAACGCTCGTCCGAACAGGGGATAGCGGTCCCCGGCTCCTACGACTAAAGGATGACTCACGCTAGAACGTTCCGGGTCCGAGCCGAGTGTCGGCCGTAACACGGTCACCGAGCCGATCCCGTGCATGTGCAACCGACCGGGCCTCGACCGAGCAATTATCGTTGCGCCGTGATGCAGTATACTCGTCCGAGCAAAAATACTGTTGTAACTAGACTACAATCATGTTGAATTTTGACGATCTGGTATTAGCGACTATTGCGATCACTCTGGACGATGAAGAATCTGATAAATCTTCTACTACAAGGAAATGGCCGAGCCGAACCGAGTTGTTTCCGAGCGTTGTCCGTTGCCCGGCCGTCACTCGGTTGCCGCTCGGTATAGCGTGAGTGTGTCCATACAAAATATATGTAATATTAGTTGACCGTGCTACGGCCGACACTCGGCTCGGACCCGGCACGGTCTAGCGTGAGACATCCTTAACTCGTATCGTTCGATGTTCTGGGCGGTGAGAATCGCCCACGGACGCGTGTGTACGGTGTGTAAGCGGCGTGTGATGCGCCCGTCTGTGGATTCGCTGCGTCCCATCCGTTGTGGTCCTAACAGTGTTTGTAGCACTAGGTGAGTGTGTAGTGTTTATGTGTGAATGGCCGGCGACATTTAGGTCGTTGGCATCTAGCGGAGTTTTTTATGTGGTGCCATGCTGCAGCTATATTAGCAGTATAGTTGTAGCACAAATGGGTCGGCTCGACCGGGGAAGGACCACGCTCTCATAGAATACCAGCGTAAAATAGCAGCTTAACACTGCTGTGTTTCGTATGGTGTAAAGAACCGGAGACCCCTTTTACTGGAAAAGAGGCATTCCATCTTAGTCCTCACGGGTGACAACGCATCTGCATTTTGATTCGCAAACCAGGATAGATGTAGATGTCTTTGGGCCACAGCAATCACTTACCATCAGGTGGACTGTGTGCTCGTTTGTCACCCAATTCCTATAAAAAAGCGGCATAGGGAGTTCTATTAGAACGTTACGGGGCCTCCGTAGGGTTTCCGTAACGTTCGGAGTCGGAGCGTATGTTGCTGCGTTTACCACTAGCAAGTTGGAATGTGTCTCGGCCCTCTCGAAGTAGCGCCGAGACATCTCCTTGAAGTACTCAGAGATCGTCGGAGGTTGACAGTATCCGTGTAAGTTGGATTTTCGCTGGTACCACCGAGCTCCGGTGGCTATGCGAATTAATCTATTTTGGACGTCTTGGAGTTGTAGATGGACTTGGAGGCATACAAATGTCTATAGGCCGCGTGTGCGAAAACTACGCTTGCTTTGTACAGATGTAGCTTATTGTGTTTTAATGAATCTGTTAACTGGTGGGTGGAGGCGACTAGTGACGATTTTGGAACGATTGTGTCATATGTCACGAGTGGTCAAATGTGACGCCTAGGTATTTAGCCGTTGATTGCCAGGGATTTGACGGCCGTACAGGGTCATCGTACCTATAGATTTCTTGGGATTATTGTTTTGACGGTTGAGAGTGGACACGGTTTGAAAGTGTATTGCTACACTTTTTTGGGATTCACTTCGATTCTCTATAAACGGTACCAATTGCCTTAGTGGTTGGCTGCTCTTTGGAGCTTCTCTGTGAAGATTTTTTTAATATGGTGAGCGACAAATAGTGCCGTGTCACCGACGAAAACAAACGGCACAGATCTAAAAATCGTTTGTTGTCGGTCTAGTGGTGCATTCTGTGCACCTCCCGGACCGGGAGATTTTGGACCTTTAGGTACGTCTGAAATGTGGACAGTCTTGAGATCCTTGGGGAGTCCTCGGACGACCACGCGTAGGGTTCATTCCTCAGGGAGGGCGTACGTGTGAAAGCTGACTTGTTGGGCGCGCAGGTGGTTTGTTACACTATGACAATCCTCAATCGTCTCTACGAAAATTCTCATATCCTGACTAGCGTTTTGCACCTTAAGGCAGTATATTTTCTTTGAGTTCAACCAATTGGTTTATTAAAGATTATTCCATTTGGTTTTGTCTTGAACGATAATGAGTGGCGGCGGCTTTTCCCTGCGTTCAGCAGAGGTCCCATTCACTGCGGGCGCCGCCGGGGCTGACTTTATTGCCGAAATGTCGGTGGGGGACGATAGGACTGAGTTAGGCTTGGCTGCCTTTTTAGGGGCTGCGCGTTTGCGCTTTTTGTCCTGAACTAGGATGAAACTTCCTCTTCAGGCTTAAGCGAGACACGGACGGGAGTGAACTCGACCGATAAGTCCGAAGACTACAGAGCCGAAGCGTGATTCCTGTTTTGAATTTGACGGATGGGGTCTAGGCGACAAAAAATGTAAGATTTTTCCGTCACGAATCCCTTTCTATGGTGCGAGTGAAATGGAATAATATACTACGAAAGGAACATCGTTACAACCGAGTGTTCCACGACACTCACGCGTGTTTTTTTTAATGGAAATTGGCCTGTTCTTATTGTTTACTATCTTCTGCCATCCGTTTACTAACTTGTAGATGCTATTTCACGCTTTAAGTAAACACTACATTCCTTTTTTAACTGACTTCAAAAAGAAATAGGCTCTCAATTCGAGTGTCTGTGTTTTATTTGTATGTATGTTACGCGATATCTTTGCAGATTGTGAACCAATTTTGATTATTCTTTTTTAGGGTTCCATACCCAAAGCATAACCAACGGGAAGCTTTTACTAAGCCTGTCCGTCCGTCCGTCCGTACGTCCGTTCGTTCGTCCGTCCGTCCGACCATCCGTCTGTCTGTCATCGAGTTGTATCTCATGATCTGTAATAGGTAGACAGTTGATTTTTTTTATAGAATGTGTATTTCTATAGCCGCTATATTGACAAATTAAAAACTAAAAGGGACTCCCCTATTAGAAACGTGTAATACGATGGTACGGAACTCTTCATGCGCAAATCCGACTCGCACTTTTTTTTCGTACCGGTTTTTAATTTATAAGCAGCAATGTTCGATAATTTATGCATAATCTTAACAATTATCTTCCATGCGCCATCCTTTTATACGGCCTCCTAATCTATCCATTCCACCACTAATTAAAATTTTCTAAAACTGAACTAAATTTTTTTAGAGAATCACGTCAATTTGCTTGGCATAAAAATATAATTTAAAATTAAAAATTTTGTACTGCCGACTTCAATATAAGTTATTAAGAATAACTCAAAAACTATTGGTCTGACCTTGATCAAATTCATATGGGACCACACGAGAAGTACCAGCTTTCAATTAAAAAAAGAATCATCGAAATCGGTTCAACCAATAAAGAGTTATAAGGTAACACACATAAAAAAAACATACAGTCGAATTGAGTACCGTCTCTTTTTTGGAAGTCGGCAGAAAAAGACTGAAAATTGCTTCTATCTCGTATATCTAGAACGATATAAAACAACGCCCATCTTTGTATTAAACATTGAGTAACAGGCATGGTGACCAGCAATCTCTAATTGAAGTCTTTAAAGTAATACGATGATTGAAAATGAACTTTATGTCTCCGAAATAGACGTCGTTTTCGAATGGACTAAAAACCAATAGCACATTTGCTGTGTGAATTGTCGTTTTCCGGTCCATATTGCATCGAACAGATTGAAACAATGTTCGGCTAAAGGTTAGGGCATTTTGCGCGTGCCTTTATATTTTTAAAAAGTATTTGACAAATTACAAATGGTTCCAGTTATATTAATTTTAATTTAGTTTTGGAAGTAGATTTTTCCTATTTTGAATTTTGTTTTTATTATTTTCCTCTACTAAGTAGGCTTAATCTAGACGACGACCCCTATAGGTGACCATGCATTCAAAAGTACCATTAAATTAAGACCAAGAAAGGTAATTGTAGCTGATAAAGCAATTTGTCGCAAACCCATAATATCTAAAGATAATAATATATAATCCGTGGGCCGTGCTGTGGCGGTGTTGAATAACCACTACCTCATATCATCCCGTGTCTGTCATAAGTGGTGACAGAGGGACGAAATCAGGAGACGGGCAGCAGCGTCGTTCTAATAACGACTAAAACTTGCGATTTCTAACCCGTTTGCCAAGCGTGGCAACTATGGAAAATATGCCTCCTATAAGGCAATCTAGGGGGAGGTCTATGTTCAGCGGTGGACTTTAGTAGGCTGTAACGGTAACGGTGATGATATATAATATTTAATTAAAAATAAAAACATGCATATAACTAAGTAGCAACTTATTTTTTTTTATTTTTTTTATTATATTAAGGGACAAGGATGTTACTTAGAATACATTTAAAGTTGTGATTTATTACTATTTTCCTACATTTATGTCAAGTATCATAAAAAATATCAACACAGAGTGAATTATAGATGTCACTCATTTGCGATACCGGGGCAAATGACCCCATGTTAGGCCTGGATTGAGGAGTGTGTAACAGATTTGTTACTAGACGACGGGGGACATTGTATGGTACAGTTTATTTTTGGTATGGCCTTCCTACAATAGTTGTTCTGGGTGTTTTGGATGTTTGTCCGCGGAAGGACCACACTCTCACATAATACGTGAAATAGCAGCTTAATACTGCTGTGCTTTGTGTGATCAGTGGAGAAAACCGGTGTCCCTTTTACTAGAAAATATAATCGAGGTTAGCTTTATATACAGCTATGCACCACAGCATCCATTTACCATCAGGTGGATTTGTTACACTTATTCTATAATAAGAGTTATTTATGTTTACAAAACGTCTTCACGATACAGCAGACAATCCTAATGCTCACTAGGATTTTCTACTGTATAGTCTTGTTTTCTAAAAAAAAAAAAAACCTACGGTTGGGTTAACATATTCGATTGCATGTGAGCCGAATCCAGACCTATTTACATTTATTCTTATATTTTATTTTACTAGCTGGTACCCCGAGCGTTGCTGCTAAAGTTAAAGTTACAGCCTATATACGTCCCACTGCTGGGCACAGGCCTCCTCCCATTTCTGAGAGGATAGTTATAGGGTTATAGAAGAAATAGTTATGAAAATATCGTTTTAAATTTGGAAAATGTATATATTTTTTAATTAGGAATGGTAATACATTAATTGAAGTTGAATGATATATAACTTTCAAACAAATTTGTCGGTACAATACGCGCTCCACGTACTGTACGTTAATTTTACTATGCCTATAACCTTCATGCAAGTGCAAGTAATAAGTTGACAAAGTGTAAGCGTAATCAGATGAACGGTATGGAAGCGCATAAAATATAAACAAACTTGTTCTGCATATCAATGATATGTTACAAACTGGTAACATATATGGCTATGCAGATGACGGCACTGGTGATGCTCTATACACCGGCCATGCCAGTATTTCTTGGGAAAACGTCGCCGAGTACCGGAACAAACTTGTGTTTGAAGTTGAGACTTTGCTGAACAAAGTCTCGGATTAGGGGCGACTAAATCTAGTCCAGTTCAATCCCCAGAAGACGCAAGTTTACGCGTTTACCGCTAAAAGGAATCCCTTTGTCGTGTCTCCTCAGTTTCAAGACACTCCTCTTGTTGCCTCAGCCAGTATCGGAATCCTCGACGTCGACATATCGAGTGACGTGCACTTTTGTGGTTACTTGGAAGAGAAGGCCAAATTGGCCTCTAAAAAGCTTGGCGTGCTCAGCAGAGCGAGACAGTATTTCATGCCGGCACACCGCCTGCAACTTTACAAGGCGCTGGATCAGCCTCACATGGAATACTGTTCCCATCTCTGGGCAGGGGCTCCCCATTGCCAGCTTCTTCCAGCGCAGAGCTGTTCGAAACGACGACGACCGAGTTCTTTCCGATTGCCTTGACTCACTGGCACTGCGTAGAGATGTCGCATCTCTCTGCGTATTTTATTGCATGTACCACGGGGAGTGCTCTGAGAAGTTGTTCGGACTAATTCCAGCCGCTCAATTTCACCATCACACATCGCGACAAAACTCGCGATACTATCATCATATCATTTGTATGGTTGCCGGTTCACCACTATGCGATTTAGAAGATATTTCCTTTCTCGCACTACTTCCTTGTTAAATCGATTACCACCAGCGATTTTTCCGGACGGACGACTTAGGAACCTTCAAGAAAAGATCCTTCTCCTTTTTAAAAGGCCGGCATTGCATCTGCGATTCCCCTGGTGTTGCAGTTGTACATCGGCGGCAGTAGTCAGTTACCATCAGGTGAGCCGCATACTCGTTTGCCCCTCTCCTATAAAAAACATATGATTTTTTATATATTAAGATAAACAAAACAAAAATAAAAACTTGAATGCCTTTGATTTGCATTTTTAAAAATAAAACCGTTGCCTGATTAAAAACAATATTTGCTAATGAAAGCTTCATAAAAACTGAAAGCGAAAGAGTTAATTAGAGAGAGAGAATGTCGTTATCCGAACGGCACGACGCCACTCAAACATTATTCCAGTAAACGTAACAAAGGTCAGAGAGTAAATATTTGTATGCCTTTTGATAAGAACTCTCTAGAGCGTAATTAAGCCGCCTACAATATTTTTTCAAGCTGCCAAGTTTGTATTTTTTTTTCGGTTTCGACCAGTCAACAGTGGTAGAGCCACGCGGCAGCTTTTGCTGTCGCACGGATGGGCCGGCTCGAACCGGGGTGGTACCACGACCTCACAGAAAACCAGCGTGAAGTAGAGGTTTACCTCTGCGTTTCACTTGGTGAGTGCAGGTGGCCGGAGGCCCTTTTTACTGGAAATGAGGCATTCCATCTTAGTCCTCACGGGTGACAACGCATCTACATTTTGATTTGTAAGAGAGGATGTATGTAGATGTCTATGGGCCGCAGAAACCACTTACCATCAGGTGGAAAGCGTGCTCGTGTGTCACCCTTGTCCTATAAAAAAAGTCATTTCGTCCGCATAGGTGTCTCCGTCCCATAGGTGTTTTAACGCGCAACTATGGGTAACACCAGAAACACCTCATAGCATTTGATAGATTACTTTTGTCACAAATAATGTAAAAATGAACTTTAAAATAAATTGAAACAATTAAGTAATAAAACTAAAAATAATAATTTAATTTGCTTGAAGCATCTTCTGAAATTTGTGCTAAGAAATAGTGAATCGAAGAACTAAAGTCGTGATTTCATATATTGAAGGCGGTATACATTTTTTCTTAAGTTTATTTCTATTACAATTTTAAGTAACAATTAGAAAAAAAGTTTGTTTTATAACTTAATCCCCTGTTTATTCATCCTTAGGCGTGAATGTTATTCTTATAATTTATATAGGACCACCCTTTAAGTATGACTTAATTAATAAAATATTATTTAAATTGGTTATATTAACAAAGAAGTTAAGCCCGAACACATAGGAAAATAAACACTTAATTAAGAAGTTCAGAACAAACACATTTTTACGTGGTAGAGCCATGCTGCAGCTATATTAGAAGTATAGTTGTAGTACGAATGGGTCGGCTCGCCCGGGGAAGGACCACGCTCTCACAGAAAACCAGCGTAAAATAGCAGCTTAACGCTGCTGTGTTTCGTATGGTAAGTGTAGAGAACCGGAGACCCTTTTTACTGGCAAAGAGGCATTCCATCTTAGTCCTCACGGGTGACAACGCATCTGCATCTTGAGTCTTTATTGAGGATAGATGTAGATGTCTATGGGCTACAGCAACCACTTACCATCAGGTGGACTGTGTGCTCGTTTGTCACCCTATACTATAAAAAAAAACACACTTAAGACAAAAATAAATAAGACGCCTGAAATTAAAAACATATATTAATAATTTCCACATAATAACGTAACATAAACACTCACGCCTGTCACCCAGAGGGGTAGGCAGAGACTACATACTTCCATTTGGTACGACCCTGACACACCTCTCTCGCCTTCTTTACATCCACATATCTACGCATACACGCCCATCGGTTAAGGGTACTCCTAATCTAGCCTATTTTCAATATATTTCCAATTTGGACGATAAACCTTCGTCTAGGGCATCCCTTTCCTCTGCCGTTCACTTCTGCAACATAAATTTGCAAACATTTTATTATTTGTAATCATAATTTGCAAATCGGCTGCCGACGATGCAAATATGGCTTGACATCGGCGTACAAAAGGCGTTTGACGGTTTTTTTTTTTTTATATTACTTGTATCATCTGCTGTTTTTTATTTTACAGCACCCTTTATTCTTTTTTAGTGGTCAATCTTGTAGTAGTTCGCTCTAGGTTTTTTTTTTTATTTTTTTTTTTATTTTTATTTTTTTTTTTTTTTATGTTTTTTTTTATATGCCTTACATATAATACAATTTGTTTAATGCTTAACTATGTATTTAACTAAACTAGCTAAGTTACTCTAATTCTCTGCATGGCTTTATTCCGCCCTTTAATCTTTTTAATCTTGTATACATATATATTATATCATTCTACATGAGAATTTAGACTTCTGTGTTATTTATATAATTTCAAGGCATTTCCTACCTTACACATATCTGTTAATCTATACTTATTTAATTTCTTATCTATAATATTATTGACGCTTATGCTGTTTTATCTACTGTGAGCTATGCTAATTACTGTAACTATAATTCTCAATAAAAACTATACTTATATAATTGGAGCTATGGCGCTAAATATTTTTTTTTCTCGTTTTTTTTTTTTTTTTTTTTTTATATATATAATGACCTTAATTAAAATATAAAATAAACATACATACACAGACACACATACATATATATATATATATATATATATATATATATATACATACATATATATATACGTATATGTTCATTTTTTCTATGATTGTATTGAAGCTTTTGCTGTTCTACTTACTATAAGCTATTCTACTTACAGTAATATATACAACTTAATATTGGCTTTACTTATTAAACTGAATTTTATGTGACTAAATATTCTACTGTTTATTAATGCTCTAATTAATTTTTGATCCATTCTCCTTAAGCGCCTTTCTAACACAATCTTCAGCAAACTTTAGGAAATGGATTCGACCGTCATTGTCGTTGATAGCTCTACTTAAGGTCTCTTTCTTTAGCGCAAAGCCCATACGGTGTTCGCAATTCATTCTAATTATTGAGTACTTGGGACACTCTAAGAGTATATGTTCGATGGACTGTTGTGTTTCTTGATCGCAGTCACAGTAGGGGCTTTCCGCTAACTTAAACCTATGCAGGTAAGCTTTAAAGCCACCGTGGCCGGTAAATATTTGAGATCTTATATTGTTAATTTTAATTTTCTGCAGTGTCTTGTACGCCTCTTCGACGTGAGGGAAGAATGTCCTTGTTACTATTCCTGTGTCTGCACCGGTGTACCTTTCCTGCCACTTGAGTAAAGTTTGCCCTCTGATGAGGCGCTTTGCAAATGATAGGGGGAAGCAGTCATAGACAGGTGCTTGTTTGCAGGTTTCTGCTGCGGATTTTGCCAGTTCGTCTGCTCTCTCGTTACCAGCGATACCACAGTGTGCCTTAACCCAGAAAAAATTTACTTCTCCATTGTTTTTTCTTATTTCTGCCATGCGATCCAATATCTCAGCTGCAATGGGGTGGAGGGTGTTTGGGTTCGATAAACAATCCAGCGCCGATTGTGAATCGCTAATTATATTTGCTTTCTTTAGCGATTTTTGCTTGAGCATAGTACCCAGAGCTGTCAGTATGGCTGCTAGCTCCGCTTGATAAACGCTGCAATAGTTCCCGAGTTTTAAACGCGTTTTGTATTTCTCTTGTCCACTTATCCAGCAGGTAATCGCAGCGCCCACTTTGCCAGAAATTTTACTCCCATCGGTATAAATGCATGGCCAATTGTTTCCAATGTTGTCTATGTCGCTTTCCGCTGTGATTGAGCCGTATGTGATTTTAATTCGCTCCGCTGGATGAGGCAAGGTGTACGGGCTTACTGGTTTCGCAAATTCTCTTCCGGGAAGGTATGATATTGGTTTACCTTTCTTTGTTTTGTAAAGTTCCAATTGTTCCTGAGCTCTTAGATCCAGTGGAAGAATTCTAGCAAGTGTTGCACAGGAGATTAAGGACGCTGTTCGATGTGCTTTGCTAATTGCTATACTGAAAGTTCTGGTAATTCTGTCCAACTTTACTTTAATCTGCTTTTTATGGGCTGAGACTCCCCAAATACACGCCGCATACAGAACTGTGGGTTCTACAACTGCTATATATATGGTCCTCAGAATCTCAGAATTGAGGCCCCAGTTTGCCCTAGCTGTTCTAGACACTTTCTTATATAATTTTATAGCTTTTTCTGCAACCCCGTCTATATGCTTAACATAGTTTAAATTGGAATCAATTGTAAGTCCTAATATAGTCAGACTGCCCGTGTATTTTATTTCAGCGTCGCCCAATACTATTTTCGGAATATCATACTTCGTCTTTTTGGTTGTAATAATAGCTTGTGTTTTATGGGCTGCTATTTTCATTTTTCTATTTTTGCTCCAGTTCAGAATGCAGTTTAGTGCTGGGTTTAACTCTGTCTCTATGTCCTTTGCGGTTTTCCCTTTTGCTATTAATATTATATCATCAGCGTATGCTTGTATATGAATTCTGAGATCTTCGATTTCCTGAAGATCTCAGAAAGTTCAGTCTCAGGTCTCAGGCGTTTGACGGTTAACTCACCCGTTCTCAACCCATATTCTTCAAATTTCAAAGTTTACAAACAACTGTCCATAAATAGGTTAAACAGCCACGGGGAAGCCACACAGCCCTACCTGACACCTTTTTGGATGCCAAATCAGTTCGAGTAGACTAGAGTCCCTATAAAGGGACCTTAATGCCTGTATCAAAGCAGTTAGTGTTTGCCATAACACCTTCATGTCCACTATCATAAGCCTTTTCCAAGTCCACGAACGCACATAAAACTTTCTGTTTTTTGGCCAAAAACTTCTCCGCAATCATGCGCATGAATTCCACTTCTGAAGTCGTGACTCGACTTTTAATTCTTGGACATACTATTACATTTAATAAAAAAAAAATAGAACAGAGTATTGTTAATTAAAAATAGAACGGTGATCTTTTGTAATTTGTTTTAAAATATTGTATTTTTAGCGGACTAAAGAATATCATAAATTCAAGGTAACAAATAGATTGTCGTTTAAATATGTACGTTAAAATCTAAATTCCCTTTTTTACCTCCCTCTAAGATCCATGTTTTTGTTTTTATTAATACAATAAAGGTGACAACTGAGCATACAGCCCACCTGATGGTAAGAAGATACTGTGGCCTACAGACATCTCCATCTATCCTAGATTAAGAATTAGAATGCAGATGCGTTGTCAGCCAAGTTTCTAGTAAAAATCGTCTCCGGTTCTGTACACTCCTCATACTATTTACTGCTATTTTACGGTGATGTTCAGGTCGAGCCGATCCATTCGTGCTACACCCATTACATAGCTACAATACGTACCTACCACGTAAAAACATGTCACCACCACCCACGAAGTATAACTAAGTTAATTTAAAAAAGAGTCACTTAAAAATTACCTAAATACAAAATTTTATTCAATTCGTTAGAACCGTTTTTAGAAACCAATTTCATATATAAATATAGACAAAAATTGCTCCTTAGAGCATAATAGCTTGCTTATTTATACTCAACAAATTGCTTACTTTGAGTGTGCGAGATTTATTTACTTACTAGCTGATGCCCGCGACTTCGCCAGCGTGGAATTCATTACGATTGGATTTTATGGGATTTCTTTTTTTGTGAGAAAACCTAATTCCTTATCTAAAATAAAAGTATCCTAAGTTACTCCTTATAACATTAGCTATCTGCCAGTGAAAGTCTCGTCAAAATCGATCCAGCTGTTTCGGAGATTAGCCGGAACAAACAGACAGACAGACAAAAATTTTAAAGATTGTGTTTTGTTATAAGTACCGTATTTACTTTCATATTCATTTAGTAAAAGCTGTTATTTTGACATTACAAACAGACACTTAAATTTAATTTATTTCTGTGTATATATGCATATACTTATTTTATCTTCATGAGTAGAGTTCAATCCAAGGTATAGAGTGTACAACAGGCGGTGTTATCACTGTGAAACTGATCTCTTTCAGACAACCCTGCTTAGAGGAGCGATGCTAACAATAGTTAAAATAGAGGGGGGTGTATAAAAATGATGAAAATATATATAAATAAAGATAAATCCAAATTGTTTTATAACATGATAAAGTAATTAAATTAAAAGAAGACGAAAATAGGAAAACCAATTTATCTAATAACGATATTTATAATCGGTGGTAAAGTAACTTGCACGTTTAGATAAATATTGTGTGCTTACGACAATAATAGGACATTTAAACAATTAAAAATTATCAAAGAATATATTGTAAATTAATTATATTTAAAAAATACGCCAGGTTTCATGCTGGTTCTTCGAAGGACGGAGGATTTTTTCGAACCAGTGATAAAAGTAAAAAAAAATACTTGCTTTACAAAGAAAAAATACTTGAATTACATGTAATCTATATCAATTCACAATTTCTTTTTCTACTGTACAGAGCGTGTCAATTCAATGCCATGATTTTGACGTTTAAAGAGAGAAGATGTCAGTTAGCCCAATTTTTTTTACTATCCTGTCCGCATTGTACATTTTACAGTCTGTTAACCTCACCTCGGTGGAATGGGAAGCACTTTTCGAGGGATGTAATAAAAAATATATTACCATCAATTTCAGTCGCAGTGACATCACGTAAGTCCTGCTTAATGGCTTTTAATACGGCTGTTAGGCCCTTGGAACGTGATGCCCTTGTGTTAACCTTTGAGTACGTTTAAAACAAATTATCTCGTTTAAGATTTTTATGATATACACCACATTTGAAATGGACTTGAAGTTAGTAGTATAAGAATAATCGAATTTTCGGAATGTTAATTAAAACTATGGGAGTCATAATATACTGAAATACTCAAACGCTTCTCAATTTTAAAATGCCGTTAAGTCTCGTGCTGTCTCTATCACTTTAAGTCAAAGTGACTGTTTCTCAATAAATACAGAGCTTCTTAATTTACCAAATATAATATCACACCAGTGTGCCTTAGATTTTTGTAAAAAGTGAATATTTTATACTACCGGTATATTAGTCAAAAAATCACGTGCAGTATTGACACCTAACGGTTTAACGCTCTGTGGCGCTAGCCTTAGTAATCAGTGGCAGCGCTAAGGACCGTGGGTTCGAATCGCGCACGGAACATGTATTTGTATGGCATACAAATAATTGTTCCGAGTCTGGATGTATGTCCTTGTAAAATTTATATTTTTTTTATAGGATCGGGTGACAAAGGTGCACACAGTCCACCTGATGGTAAGTGGTTACTGTGACCCATAGACATCTACATCTATCCTCAATAAAGACTCAAGATGCAGATGCGTTGTCACTCGTGAGGACTAAGATGGAATGCCTCTTTGCCAGTAAAAAGGGTCTCCGGTTCTCTACACTCACCATACGAAACACAGCAGCGTTAAGCTGCTATTTTACGCTGGTTTTCTGTGAGAGCGTGGTCCTTTCCCGACCGAGCCGACCCATTCGTGCTACAACCATAATATAGCTGCAGCATGGTTCTACCACGTAAAAAAATAAATAAAAAAAATATGTAAATCGCCCCTACGATACAGGAGCAAAATCCTAGTGTGACGTGTATAAAAATACAAGAAAAATAGCGGTAAAGGTGCATTATGGATATTGAACTCCTTTGTCCCGTCCTCACCTGCTGGAAGACACTACAGTCATTGATCATAGTGTGGTCTGGCAGCTATTCTGCCTTAATGACAAATGAATTTTTTTGTGCAATACAGTGCTATTTTAGATATTTTCCTTCACTTTTAGAAATGATTAATAGTCTTTGAGTAGCCTTCTAGGTTTTATTATGGAAATTGTTACCAACAGGATTAAAACAATAATTGCACACATCATGGTATTGATTTAAACTTTATCGTTTTACATTCTATTTAAAGGATTACAGAGGGCGAACTTAATGCCTTAAGGTATTTTTGTAGTCAACTCTAAGTGTAGGGTAAAAGAGGGTAATGGAAGTCACTTAAGCGAGAATTCAAATAAAAGCTTATTTCACAATAAAATATTTATTGAAACTACATAATAACAAAATTTATTTATTTAGCTATCAATTGAGATCAGTTTTAATCAATTTGGTAATCAACTTTTGAAATAAATACGATTCAAAAAATAACAGACTTGAGCCCCATTGCACTGAGGTGAGGGCAATGGTAGTCACCCTGTGGGTAATCAGAGTCAAACAAAATTTATCGGCCGTATCGGAACGTGCTTGTGTCTAATTATCAGTCTAGAGGTTGGTGACGTCTCGACGCCTCACGGACTTACCTCAACGATCAGCAGAGTTCGTCGGACCGACAAGATGTGTGTACCCACTATGTTACACACCATTTACCTAGCAGCCTAATAAAAATTTATTATGGTAGTTATCAAACTCGCGTTTACAATATAATGAAATGAAGATCAACAAACTTCAGCGCCACTTCCCGTCGTTGTTTTGAGTACTGTACGCTTTGCGTAAACGATTAGGTTATACTGTCATCTAACGTAAGCAAAATATCTTTTTGGCATATCCTATTGTAACCTCATACACCTCCTTAAAGAAATAATGGATTTCCTTACGCTGCTCGCACAAGGTATTCATACAAATTATACATACATTATACAAGTAGCTTAAGTCCGTATTTTATGTCGAGTGGAGATCCAAAAACATAATCTTAATCAGTTACTTCGTTGCTGAGTGAAAGAAGTACAAACCCACAAAAATACTTTCGCATTTAGTAGTGATACATATAAAATACAGTCAAGAGTGCCTTTACCAAATAAAATGTACTAAAATGTAAGTAACAAGTATAAAAATTCTCCAATGCAAAGATGCTATGACTCAATATCACACCATTCGTTGTTTGAATGAGTTCTAACTAAGGAAATATTTAAGTCAAAGACATTTCTCGATGACTGCAAATTACAACTACAAAACTTATGAAGTATTTTACTTACTTCTCGCATTTAGTATGGATACATATAAAATACAGCCAAGAGTAACTTTACCAACTAAAATGTACTAAAATGTAAGTAACAAGTATAAAAATTCTCCAAGGCAAAGATGCTATTACTCATTAGCACACCATTCGTTTTTTGAATGAGTTCTAACTAAGGAAAAATTTTAGTCAAAGACATTTCCCGATGGCTGCAATGACAACTACAAAATTTATGAAGTCATTTTCTTACTTCTTGTGAAGAATATTTATATGGAATTGAGTTCATATACAAACATGTTGATATATAAACAACCCACGCATGTCATTAATGACTTGTAAATCATTTCAATAAGACATGAATAACTATTTTTAAAAGTTTGTTTTTCTGTGTCTCTTTTTCTTGGCCAATCTACGGAATCGCTGAACCGATTGTAATGAAACTTGACGAACAAAGAGCAATACCAGGAGTGATCACTTCGTATTTTGTTTGTATAACATTGAAAAAAAAATCTCTGTGGTTGTACTGTAACACAACTGAAAAACAAAGTCTCCTCAAAGCGCAAAAAAAGTGTGTTAGATCGATGTTCGGTCTAAATCAGGATGATTCATGTGAACCGTACTTTCGCAAATATAAAATTTTGGCTCTACCGTGTATGTATACATATAAGGTTGCAAACTCTGTTCGAAATACCCCATTTATTTTAAAATGAATACTGCTGGAAGTCGTCGTGAAGGCACATTGAAAGTTAACCACAAATGCAAACCCCTTCTTCGAAGAATGTGTATAAAAAATCATGATACCAAAAATCTATAATAAAATCCCAGTAAATATCGGATTAATTAATGATGTCAAAAGATAAAAGAAGAACTGCGCTAATGGCTTCCTTGTTGAAAAAGTGTACTATTTTATGTCATAGTACAATTTTATTTATATGGATCAAACTTATTAATATTGTACTTATATTAATATTTTTTGACGACAAAATGAAAAATTACTTCAATTATGTTCATATACCTCTAAGCTGAAACATGGCTGTATTTAATAATAATTTTGTATGTGACATCCTGTATTATATGCTTGTGAATGCATTTGCATGCTTATGAATTAATAAATGATTGATTGATTGATTGACTGTTTGTATCTGGATGGTATTAATATCAATACATATAGGAAATTAGGAAAAAGAAAAATAAAAAGTCAAAAAACACTTTCCCGCCATTTTTCAATTGTTTTTCTATCCGCCAAAATGAGTAAATCTAACGAAGAAATTCGATATATTCTGAAGTTTTATTACAAAAAAGGGGAAAATGCAACCCCAGTAGCAAAAAATTTTGTGACGTTTATGGACCTAATGCAGTGTCAGTAAGAGTAGCAAAGTTGTTTCAGGATTTTTTTCCGGGCATTTTGATGTCAAAGATGCAGGTCGCTCTGGTCGCGCTCATACGGATAAAGCCGATTTCATTTTTGAAAAACTGAAGAAAGATCGGTTTATTAGTAGTTACGACATAGCCGAGGATTTGAGGATTGACCACAAAACATTTTTGATCCATTTGAAAACGTCTAGCTATACAAAAAAGCTCGATATTTGGGTACCACACGAGCTCACTGAAAGAACATAAAGTATCGTGTACCCATTTACGGTTCTTTAATGAAACAAAGTGAAATCGAACCATTTTTGAAAAGATTGATTACTGGTGATGAAAAATAGATCACCTACGACGACAATAACGTGTGAAAAAATCATGTTCAAAGGGTAGTCAACCTCCACATACCGTGAGTATTTTTTTTTAGTTGGTGAAAATTACATCAAAAATTCCAAAGGAAGTGTTAATGCATCCACCATATAGTCCTGACCTTACTCCCTCAGATTTTTGCCTGTTTCGGTCTCTTCAGAATTCATCAGGTAGTGTTAGGTTAACATAAAGAAAGGACTGTCAAAACTAGTTGTCGCATTTTTTTTAATCAATAATCCCAAGATTTTTACAGCAACGGGATTATGTCACCACCCAAAAGATGGCAACAAGTTATCGAACAATATGGCAAATATATATTATATATAAGGGAAAAGGATCACATCAGGACTGTAAAAACTACCGTGGTAGCCTTATTAGATATCAGCCTTCTTAGCATTGTGGGAAAACTGTATGCAAGGTACTAATTGAAAGAGTTATTAATTTGGCGATATATTAAAAATGGGCCAAATCAAGAGTACCTTTAACCGACGAGCGTGTATGCGTAGGTATATGGATGTGGAGGAAGCAAGAGAGGTGTGTCAGGATCGTGCCAAATGGAAGTCCATAATCTCTGCCTACCCC